>KE524612.1:82049-96115 GCA_000441895.2 Anopheles sinensis | reverse complement strand
ACATGTTTTAATAGTTGAACAAGCTCCAAACTGCGGTACTATTTTTCAGACTAGTGATCATCAACCTGGAACAGGCAATGAAAATAATGCACTAACTCCGTAGTTACGTTATTTTGAACCATTGAGCTTACAATAAAATTGGTATTCGATACGATTTTACTTTGGACTGATAACATGTCAAATTTTGAATAAAATAGTGTTTGATTAAAAACAAAAATTTTCGTAACACCGTAAAATATGAAGAGATTCAATTAATTATGGGAGATGATTGTTTTTACTTAACCAACATGTAACTCTTTCAACTGTAAACCTTGAACCGTCTCAAAAGCAGGAAGTCCCCTACAGAGGTACATCTACATAAAATTGATTTCTACCCCACGTGGTCAGGAAGTCAAGGACGCACATAGAACTTTCATGACTCAACCTCAGGGGTGAAAGTTATTTCCTATGGCACGCAATTTTAATTCCACCAACCGTGTGACTAAGAGGAAAAACAACACATTTTCTACTAGGCCCTCCACCAAAAAGGGGAAACAACCGAGTAACATTGCGTTTAGATTGTCACAATCGCTGAAGAACACGCGCTCCATGGGCCATGCTTCTTCACCGGGAGCGTTATTTACATCGCGCAAAGCCTGCAATGCATTGCAAAACGCAAGCGCACCCAATTTCCACATGATTTTCCCCCGCTTGTGTTAGGGCAACCCCTTGTTTGGGGTCTTTTGTTTTTCTTCCATTCATTCCAACTCCAACGTGCCAACTTCCGAACGCTGAGTTGCCTTCTTATTCGGATCCGTGTGTATATTGTCGCGAACTGGCTTTTTCTTTTTCTCCTCTCCATTTTCGATACAGCTTCTCCGTTGGGTGGTTGGATTTTTTTGCCAGCATGTTGTGCGAAAATTCTCAGCATCATCGTCGAACAAGAGAGCAAAAGAAAAACGGCGCCAGCAAACCGCAACTGACCTTCCCCAAACGAAAATAATTCAGCTGCTCTGGCCGTGAAACCGGTCGGTGGAGGCACTAAAGGGGGAGGCACTTGTCAAAATTGGCGCCATTGGAACATGTGTTTTTCCTCTTTTGGGCGGTGTGGAGCGTTTTTCTGTTTCGTTTTTGTGTCCTAAGAGTACTCCCTTCAATGAGTTTTGAATGCGTACGTGTAGGAGGGTGAAACATTGTATTATGACATGGAATTAATGATTACATGACACAACATGTTACGCGAGGAGTACAAAGAGACGAACAAGAATTGTTCTTCTGAAATATTCCACCGGAAACTCGTAAAATAACACATTTGCCAAAATAAATCGTTTCCTCATTAATCCAATACCATAAATTCGTGTCACGTCGTGCGCGGTAGGTGAAATAAGGAAATCGAGATTTCAAAAATAACTCAGATATCTTACCATCGTACTTTTCTCGTACACAGTTTGGGGGTACTTGAACGCTTCCCCAGCGCCAGCTACTAAATAGCAGAAGTGGAACAAATTAACATTCCAGTTGTGTAAGCTGACCCCTTGGACGGTCCAATGCTGACCACCGATACCGAATCAGGGATGGCTAATTTCATAAGAACGAAGAGGAGCGAAATGAATTACAATTCCAAAACGCCAAAAACGTGCGTTTATTGGCGTACGTGTTTGTGTGTGTGTGTGTTTGTTAGCACCCGACAAAGCCAAGAAAGGCATTGAAATTATGCAAAATGATGAACCACTGGTTCTTGTTTAATATTCAGCGGTGTGATCTTCCTCCCCGCCCTTTCTGCCACGTGTGGAGTAATAGAGTGCTTTGTTGATCCTCAAGGGGTTTTTTTTGTACGGCACAATGACTTCCATTGGCCGGCAAAGTGAGGATCCTTTAGCAAATGTTTTTTGTTTGGTTGGCTCTGATTACGCTTTGCGCGATTTGCAAAGTGTCTGGACTTTGTTAATGCAATTTAATCGGGTGAGGCTCATGCAAAAAGCTTTGCGGATTGAAAATACAAGTTGACAATGTTTCAAAAAAAGTTTATTACTTCACCAGAAGACTTTTTGACTCCAGACTTCTTTTTGAGACCAGAAGACTATCGTCGGGGTCGTATGTTTGAGGAAACAATTTTCCACCAGACTGCACGACGATCTTCCCACAATACAGTAACAGTAAAGCCATCTTACTTTCAATCTTTTTCAAGCTCATGTATCACTCGTCTGCCTCGTGCCTGACGCGCCAGTCAAGTGTATGAGTCTGTTCCGTTGTTACTCAATTACTAACTCTGCGTTGCTTTGGCTTGCCGTACACTACAATGTATTCTAATGTGTACTGAGATCGGGCCCTTCGAGTGGCAGTGTTGTATATACACATAACATGACCGTACACACACTCCATCTGCTGAAGCACTGGAGTTTGCTTGATTTTACGATTACGCTAGAGTCGAGAAATATTTAAAAGATTTACGAGAAATCCATTTAAAACGGCATGTTATAATTACAAGTATTAAGGCATCAAATTGTTCATTAGCGAAAAAGCATGACGTAGAGAAATTAACACCTTGGCATCGCACTAATAGACAACAGCTGTTCGCATTCGCAACGGAACGGCTTAACGGGGCCAATCTAACTAACAACAACGACGACGACGTCCGTTAAAGGGCGAGAAGAACTCTTCGCGCACGCACCGAACACGTGGAGCAACACACAATGGCCGGATCAGCGGGGTTCTACTATACGGAAGCAATGGGCTCCAAAGTGCGAGTCGCCACGTGACGTCAACGTGAGCGAACGCTGTTCTCGTTCTCGGCACGAAGGGAAGATGTCATTCACGCGGATTCACGCACGGCGCACATCAGAGCATAACTCCCACTCGGATTGAAAGAATCGTCTGCCCTTTTTCTTAAGTGTATTTCCCTTTCCCCAGCGTTCGACCCTGAACGCGCGAGACACGGAAACGCCAAACGTATTTATCGCGTATATACACCGTTTCGTTTTGGCAGCGTGCTTTTTTTCGGTCATCTCCACGTCTTCAAATGGATGTTGAACCCCCTTCGCGCATTTAATCATTACTTCTGGCTGAAGTCTATTTCGTCTGCATGTGTGTTGTGTTTGTGTTTGTTTAGGCACGCCAACACTCGGTTTGTTATCGCTCGGGCGCGAAGCATGGAAGTGTGGTAACCTTCGAATCGTTAGACGACCAGGCTTCTGACGCCTTGTCGGTGTTTGACCCGAAAACGTGGTTGGCCTTCTGGGCCATACTCCGCTCGGTTGGTAGAACCGAATCTTCCGAAAACCTGGCCTGAAAACGTTCTGTCAAAACGAGATCTTCCAGCTTTTTCGAATGATCTAGGTTTTTTTTGTTGTTTCAATGCCTAACATTGTTAATTTCCACTTGATTATTTATAACTGTTAACCTGTTGTTGTACGCTTTATTCAATGTAGTAACCCTCCCAGTGTTTCTTTTTCTGCTTCTCTCCCCGCCAGGCCCTGAATGAACTGTGCGAAGGTCAAGGATGGGGCATCGAGGTGACGGGTGGACACATCGGCTCGGTGACGGTGAACGTCCCGTACGACTCGCTGCTGGCCAAAGACAGCTCGATCGAGGTGTCCAACCTGACGATCAGCTTGCGCCCGAAGGCCCGCCCGACCGATGGCACCTCGATGCTCGAGTCGATGTGGTCCTCGATGTCCAGCTCGATGCAGCTGGCGCAGGAGTATCTGGAGCGGGAGAGCGGTGGCAGCACGGCCGACGGTCACTCCATCACCAGCGGGGGCCGAAGTGGAAGTGGCGGCGGCAATGGTGGTGGTGGACAGCAGTTGCCACCGAGCGCCATGGAGGGGCTGGAGAACTTTGCACAAATTATCGACAATGGTAAGTTTTTACGAGCCGAACGATGATAGCGAGTAATAAAAATCCCCTGCTTAGTGAAGACAGAACAACGAATCTGCACGAGGTGTTGTTAGGAAGCAAAGTTCATTCTTATGCAAGAGAGTATTATAAAAGTAAAGATTAGAATAGCTCAGCGAAATTAATATTAATGGAGTAAAAGTAACAAGAATAAACGCCGAAGCGGCTTGAAAGATAATAAAATAAATCCATTTAAACATAGTACAACTCTTCGTGAACAAAAAACAAAAAATGCTACAAGATCATGGTTTATTGTTTGATAGGAAGCGAAATTAAATAACAAAAACTAAATCACTAGAAGCAACTTGCAATGAGATCAAGAAATAACATTGTTGAACCACAAGGATGCAATATTGAGCGAAAACCCTTTTTTTCCTCGCTCAGATCATGTTGAAAAATATATTACAAACATTCCACAATTTGTGCACAGACATGGCAAAGAGCGGAAACGTCGCCTATAAGAATTAAATTCTACCCTGCGTTAGGACAAAAGTTAAGCCGTCATGTATCGTTTCGAAGAGATTGTCAGAGTTCTTCCGTACTACTCCTTAGGGTCTGTCTACAAATCTCTTCTAGCATTCTCACACCCTACCCAAGACGGGACAAAATCTAATTTCTAACGCGCATACAGTAAAATGCGCGATGCCGTTGAGTATCACGGAGGTTCCCTTGCTGACCTAATTTCATGGCGCGCGCGAGCGCACAACTCGCGGAGGAGTTTCTGCTACTTTGAGCGATTAGATTTGACTTTTACCTTCCGCGTCGGTCGCCCTGTGGAACGGGGGATGGGTTCACTAGAGCCACCATCACACACAAACACACACACGGAAGAAACTGGACCGTTTTAATTGGGTGGTACTGTGCCAAGTAGAAAGTTCTTGAGCAACGGACTCGGCTTTAGCGGGTCGCGACCGAATCGGTCGGTTTTACGTGATGTGTATTGCGCGTTTATGGCTCCACACGTTTTCATACGTTCTATTTGCCCCAATCTTGAATGCAGTTTTGTGCATTTTCAACGTCGTATGTGCAACAAAAATATCAATGTTGTACGAAACACAGATTACTGCATCTGTTCGACATTTCTACGCACTAACCCACTTTCCATCGAGACGGAAAGGGAGGATTTTTGCGACTCGCCGTGCAATCTCACGGTTGCCGTGTCACGCCAAACACGCGTGGACAAACTCTTACGACGGTCCAGATAATGTTTATAATGTAGGCTCGTCTTGGGTCGATAAGAAAATATTTTCGGCCAACGGGAGGAAACAATCGACGCTGCCGTGTTTAAATTAATTCACACCAGCGTTCCCTTTCCTGGCCTCCGGATTAACTGGGTCAAGGTCTTTACGGTGTGTTCATGGAATGTGCCACTACTTAGCAGTGCCTGCGGGAGTGTGGAATTGATTTGTTTACGATGTGCTAACTGTCTTCTAATTTTCACTTGATTAAGATGCGATGTGTTTTGTGACACATTTGAAACAAATTAATTGATAATAATATTTTTACTTGTTGTTTTTCCTTCGTTACAGTGCTAAATAGGATTAAGGCAAAACTGTTTGACACTGAAGTAAGGATAGAGTATCTCGCACCGGACGGTGAGCGAGGGGTAGCTGTGATAGTGAAAATCAAAAGGTAAGCACTACTTAGTACTTCTTACTCGATCTCTAGTTTGATCTAATCTTTGCCCTCTCCCTTTTCCCTGCAGTATCGATTACCAGAATGAAGCTGGAAATGATCCACCGGACCGCGGCAGTCCGAAATCTTCTTCGTCCTCCGGTTCGGACGCGTCGGGTCACACGATCGGTGGCAGCCGACAGAACCAGCAGCAACAACAGAAGTCGTTCCTCATAGCGACACACGCGACCCATCACATCACCATCGAAGGAATCACGTTCTACACCGAAGAGTTCCGGATAGAAAACCCGCGGCTTCGGCGGCAGCAGCAGCAACGCACGGGAGTGGACGGGAGTCATCAGACGGCGGCGGCCACGGTGCCGATGGTGGACGAAAGTATGATCACGAGCGATCAGTTTCGTAGTGCGATCTCCAGCCTGCCATTGGGCGGCAGCACCGAGGGGGACGGATATTATAGCTATAGTAACACAAGCGCATGTGATAGTGGCAGCAGTCCGGCGAATAGTCGCAGTGGAGGAGGTTTTTACCGGAGGAGCGACAGTAGTGGCACGGACCGGGAAACAGATCCAGGGGAGGAGGATGACGAAGACGCCGACAGTGGAGAGGACGAGTATGGCGAGTACGGGGTGCGGATGTACCGCTCGGGGGAGATCATTGTGGGCAAGATTGCGTCACGTCAGGAGATCCGATTGAAAATGAAACAGGCGGATAACCTTCCGGGTCCGAACGTGGAGTTGGAGTTGTCGGTTGGATCAATTCAGCTGTTCCTAACCCCCCGTCAGCTGCATTCGTTGGTGCTGGTATGTGATAGTTTCCTCGGTAGCAACGAGGAACCACCGCCACCACCATCGAGCAGGGAATTGAAGGGACAGGCAGGTCGGAGGCACCAGGAACCGTCGGCGTCGGCAGCCGAGTTGGAGTATCAGCAGAACATGACACGAATGGGCGGTGGAATTGGCCTTAACCAGGGCTGGTCGTTGGCCGATCCAATGCAGACGATGATCCAGGAGCAAGCGGAGTTTCTCCAGCAGGACTATCGTGACGAGGAAGGTGAGATCTGCTCGGAATCGATCATGTCGTCCACCAGCTCGATGACGAGCTCGTTCACTTCCGGCAGTACGGCTTCACGGACCACCGCAACGTCGGCCGCTAGCCGTAGGCGTATGATCGATCCGGATGCAAATGCGGACATTTCCAAGTTCAACGTACGCGTGGCAGCAATCGCGCTCGTGCTGCTACACGATGATCTCCTGCTAGAGAGTAGTACGAACGGTGCGACCTACTCGACGGAGTCGCCCCTTTCCGAAGCAAGTGTTCAGCAGCTGCAAACGAAAGCGGATCGATTTTTCCGATCCGTCGGCGTCCTCGGGCTAGGGCTCGGTGCGAACGATATCGTGAACGCCGGTTTGGTGCTGGACGGTGCATGCGACAGCAGTCACCTGCGGTTGCTCCTCGCCCCGATCATTCTCGAAGGTGACGAGCAACGTAACCGGTGTGGGTCACTTCTCCGCTTCTCGCTATCGATCGCTCGAGCCGATTTGCGCGAAGTACTCCCGGAAGCATCGATTCCGCTCGTGGAGTTTTACCGCGAACAACTACGTCCCAACAGTGCCGGTTCGGCGCAACTCCCCAAGCGGCCCGAAATCAGTGTGACCTTCGAGCAGAGCTGCAATGCACTGCGCGGAACGAGCGGGAAACGGTTCTCACCTCCACGCACCAAGATCCACTTCATGATGGCACCGTTCCTGACGGAGTTTGACATTACCATACTGGATCGTTTGAGTTCACTACTCTATCAATCACCGTTTGCGTCCTACTACTACGCAAATGTGGCCTCCGGAACGGCCGTCCCCACGCCCGACAGTCCACCGACGCCGGCTGCGGGTACGCAGGTACGAAATTCCAAACTGGAACCGAAAACCGAACTGCAGCTCGAATCGCTCGCGGTAGACTTTCGGTTGCGCTTTCCCATCCCCGATCTGCGCCCGATTCACGATCCGCAGCGTGTTCCCTGGTGGCGGCGCAACATCCGTCCCGACTTTATCCTGCTGAAACTGGAACGGGTCCGCACGGTGATCACCCTTAATCCCCATCCCGTGTACGATATTTCGGCGAACGAGATAAAACTGTACTACTACGAGTCCGAACCGGTGGTGGCCCAACCGGGAACCACTTCCGCCGGCGGCGCCGGTGGTGTAAATATCGGTAAAACTGTGATGCAAGAAAATGCCTCCCCCGGCCAGGTGCCTTCGGTCGAGTACCCGCGGATAGTGATCGAAATACCGAGCGAGGCTGCGTTGCAGAAGGCGCTACAGCAGGATCCGGCAGCACAAGCGTCCTCGTCCTCGTCGGCGAGAGGAAAAACGGGTGCAGCGGGCAACGTCGGTCAACAACAGCAACAGCATTACCGTAGCCAGGAAGAGAGCGATAGTGAGCCAACTTCCGGCGAAAGTTTCGGTGTTGCCACTGGCCGCTGCAAGGAAGACACACCGTTCAGTGCGAAGCGTGTTTGTCGCGAAAGTGATACACCGCATGGGAAAACAGCCGCCAACGCGGGAATCCCAGAAGTGCCGGAAACACTTACCCTGCCCGGTGATACGGATGAGATGAATGCGTTCTGTTCGTGTGCGATGAAGCGCGCCAAGCTACAGATACGGGTTGAATTGCCCGTTGTTAGTTTACAGATGAAGTAAGTACCGTACATGCGGGCTGCCAGCCCGTTTCTGACCGAATAAACTCTCCAACGTACATCTTTCTTTTTCTTGTAGATCGAAACATCTGTACGAGGTGATTTATAATCGCATCAGCACGGACCTGTTGCTGTGGGAACCGAGTGCACCGTCGGCGACGGCAGCGGCCGAAGCCCAGTTAAACGCCCAGCACGCCTCGAAGGTGTCTTTCCAGGAGCCGGAAATTAGTCTCGCCGGTATGGGCATGATGGATTCGATCTACATGCCGTATACGATGTGCCAAAGTGGAATACAGTTGGGTAAGTTGGGCCGCTTAGCTAGTAAAGGTTGAAAAGATCTCAATAAACTTTAGGTTTGTTTACATTATCGAATAGCTATACGTTTAAAATATTACAAGTTACTCTGTAATTCACTTCAATAGATTTCCAATTTAATCGACCCTTAAAAGATACACAATTGCGAACACATTCCAAGGCACGGGTTGCTTTGTGAATTGACAGCCTGAAACCAACTGCTCTCTTTTATTAAGTGAAATAAAAGCAGCACATGTTTCATCATATGTTGCCATGATATTTTTCATAAGCGTCTCAGAAGCAACTTCTGTTAAATTAAATTGTATCACTTACCTTTCTTGTTCTTCCTACAGATTCCAGCTCGTCCGCAACAAACTCTGAATCGGAATCCGACTCGGACGGCATCTTTTACTCGGTATACGATCGGAGCAAGAACACAAGCGGTGGAAATGTCGGTGGAAACATCGGAGCTGGAAGAAAAGGGTCCTCGCATTCGCATCGCAGCTCGTCCCACGGTGGAAGACTCGCACCTTCGACGGTCGGTTCCGATCGGGGTGCTAATACGATCGCGTTCCAGGTGAACATCGGTCAAGGTATACTGACGATGTTCGTGCCAGTTCGGGACGCACAAAAGCACGTAATTCCGGGGCAGCTCGGTGAGTTCGTCATTCGACTGAACTCGGGGACCATTTTCTCCGTGAACGGGTTCCATGGCAATGCGAACCTCGGCTACCTTTGCATCCAAGGAAGGTCGGCCGAGTTCTACCACTGCGGATTGATACCGACGCCGGCGAGTAACCCCCCGTTGCGGCTTATCAACAGTGTGCTTCCGTCGTACCTCCAGTGTACGCTGTATCCGACACCGAAAAACCTTACCCTGCACGAACAACGAGGCTGTGCCAATCGGGAGATGATTTCGCTGGCCATACAGATTAAGTCCGTGCCGGATCTGGCGATCAAGCGCATCCGCATGGCAGCCGGAATACAGCTGACCACGTTGCGGCATCACTCGACGCTTCCACAGCACTCCTGGTTGACGCAGCTGATCGATATGCTGGACGTGGTGGACTACCCGGTGCAGGGCTACACTCCCCTTGGTGTCGTGACCGAAATGCATCTCCACCTGTGGGACTGCGCGATCGACTATCGGCCGCTGTACTTCCCGTACCGCGCGATCATTACGGTGGGTTCGTTCATGATCAGCAGCAACATCACGTCGGGTAGCAGTGGCCTTACGTTGAACTTTATCGCCGAAGATGTCACACTCAGTCTTGCCCCGCAACAGGTGCAACCATCGACGAGTGGCGGCAAGGATTCTTCGAGCACTAGCAGCCATCAGCATCAGGTGGCGAACAGCAGCAAAATCACGGTCCTTCCAGCAAATGAATTGGTGTGTGTCGTCGAAGTAGGGTTGTTTGAGATTTCCCTCATGCTAAACGAGCGAGTCACGGTGAAATTCCCCAAGTTTGATCTCCGAACCGCCATTAATGACGTTCACGTGCGAACGTGTGCCGATTCGGCTCGAGCTCTAGCCCAGCTGATCGGTTATCTTGCGGCCGAAGGCGATCTACTGCTTCCGGAAGGGGACACCGGTGGGGATGACATTAGCTGTGGAGGATCCTCCTCGGTCGGAACGCTGGATACGACTGTCGGTGGAGTAGCTTCCCTCGAGCAAAAGGAAGTCTCCCAAGGAGGCAGCCTTCCGATGGGTGGCGAAACGGAGGGTGAATTGCTCCCGGTACGACCTCCGTCGAGTGCCAGCGGTCCGGTGGTAACACCCAAGCAGCAGCAACGCGTCAACACACTGATGGCCGATGCGATGGAGGAAAGTTTGTACATCGAGAGCACGGCGAGCGGTGACGGCGTTGACGATGATGCGTTGCTTGGTGGGGCCGATGGTGGGGCTGGGGTGGAAATGTTTTTCTTCCCGGATGAGGACCAACGGAAACCGCCGAAGGATGGCGAAAAGGTTCGCGTTGGTGGAGGCACGCTCGTTTCGGACAGCAACAGCAACAAGCGTCGCTTCGGTTCGGATGACGATTCGTTAAGCATTGACGAGGGTTCGAGTATTCCATCGTCCTTCCACGACGATGATCACTATTGGCGCCATCATCATCAGCAGCAGCAGCAACAACAGCAGGAGGAGATGAATCCATCTGCTGGCGTAGATGATGACTGCACAAGCGTTAATTTGCGCGAGTTGATTAACTTTGAGCGATCCGTGCTTGGCCAGCAAACGTACAACTATGGCGCGGGAGATGACGAGGACGACGATACCGGTGTCGAAGCGCTGCCTCAGGTAACGAACGAACTGGGTGATGTGTCGAAGCTTAGTCGAAGGCGTCCACAAGCGTCGTTGGTCGTTACTCAACAACGCAAGATTAGCTCCGATACGGACGATGACTTTTGTATCATTGCCGATGAGGAACGACCGCACCGGGGTGGAGACTCCAATAACCAGGAGGTTCCCGTATCGGAGGATCCCATCCGCATCGTGGACAACCACTTCAGCGTGCCAACGGGCAAGCCGGATCTTCTGAAGGCTCCCGAAGGATTCCCAAGTGCGGTGGAGCGGTACACGATCTGCGAGATGACCATCACTTGGCACATCTACGGTGGACGTGACTTTCTCACCAAAGACGATCGTCGGAAAAAGACCAAACAGCAGCAACAGCAAGTGGCCGGTCAAGGCACGACTGGAGCGAAAGGCACGCCGTCAAACTTCCCAACCGCAATGCCCATGTCGGAGGCGTACAAATCGGGCGTCAGCTACTCGAAAGGCTCACCATCGGTCAGCTTCGGTGGAGGGTCGGCCGCGGCGGCAGCGCTGGCGAAGCTCACGTGGAAGACCCGCGGCGGTACCGAACGGCAGCACGACACGACGATGGAGATCCACATCAGCAAGGTGCAGTTTTCGCACGAAACGTACCCGGGCTGTACGAAGGAAGCGTCCCGGCAGGTCCTGCTCATCAACGAGCTGGAGATCGTGGACGGGTTGGCCGTGTCGAACATTAAGAAGTTCCTCTACCATCCGAAGCTGCCCAGTCGGCCGACCAGCAAGCAGAGCACGAACCACATGGTCGTCATCAAGGCGCTGCACATGCGTCCCAATCCGGCTCTCCCGGCGCAGGAGTGTTGCTTGCGGGTGTCCGTGTTACCGATTCGGTTGAACATCGATCAGGATTCGCTGCTATTTTTGATCAACTTCTTCAACCAGCTCGGTGGCGGAGGAGATCTGTCCGAAGGAGGACCCCAAGGTTCGGCAGGAAGTTCGGCTGGAAATGGCGGTGGACGTTCGTCACAAACGACTACGCCGGCGCATCAGCCACCGGTAATGACCGTCGAGTCGCTCCCGGAAGCGGTACAGGAGCTGCAGGCGAAGAAAATGGTATCGGAGAACCTGATGCTGCTGATCGAGGAAGAGGAAAAGCACAAGGACGCACAGGAGCAGGGCGGGATGGCGGCGTACGGCGATTCGGGTGATTCGGGAGCCCCCATTTACTTCCGCAACGTCATCTTCAGCCCGGACGTACCGATTCGCATCGATTACCACGGGAAACGGATGGAACTTTCGCACGGTTCCATTGCCGGCCTGCTGATGGGCCTCGGGCAGCTACAGTGTTCGGAAATCCGACTCAAGAAGATCTCCTACCGGCACGGTTTGCTCGGTGTGGACCGTTTGCTGAACTTCCTGCTCCAGGAGTGGCTGCAGGACATCAAGAAGCACCAGCTGCCGAAAATTATCGGTGGCCTTGGGCCAATGTATTCACTTGTACAGCTCTGTAAGTAGACGTACTGTGTAGACGGGTGTGTGTCCGATACCCCATTTGGTGGTCGAATCTAACATCGAATCTCTCTTTCCAACTCATTTTAGTGCAAGGAATTTGGGATCTTTTCTGGTTGCCTATCGAGCAGTATCAAAAGGACGGGCGAATCGTTCGCGGATTACAGCGTGGAGCGCAAAGCTTTACGGCCCGTACTGCTCTGGCGGCACTGGAAATTACCACCCGAATCATACATCTGTTGCAGGTGCGAAGAGAAGAGAAAGGAATTAAATGCGATCAAGTATCTGACAACCTTCTTTTGTTTTTTTTATTTTCTTTGTTGTAGATAACGGCCGAAACGGCATACGACATGATTTCACCCGGACCATCGATCCGTCGGGGAAGGGGCAATCGCAAGGGCAAGAGGAAACGCCTTCACCCACCGCAGGATATCCGCGAAGGAATGTCCAACGCCATACAGATCGTACGAGAGGTAGGTGGTCACCGAGGTCCCACTCACACTCACATTTCACACTCACGATCACCGATCCGTTTGTTTCCCCCATTTCTAGGGAATCTCGGAGACGGCACACAATCTGGTAGAGATCACAGCCCTCGAGCATGACCAGAAAGGATACACGGGCGCCGTCGGTGCGGTAATGCGCCAGATACCGCCGATCGTGGTGCAGCCGATCGTGTTGGCCACGCAGGCCACGAGCAACGTGCTTGGTGGCGTCCGGAACCAGCTCGTCCCGGATGCGCGGGCCGAAGCGCGGGAAAAGTACAAGGACGACGTCGAGTGATGCCGCTATGCGCACGAGCCACCGGCAGCACCGGTCAACAATGACGATGATGATGATGATGGGCACCTTTTCTGTTTATTTATATAAGCTCTAGCAAGTAGACAGTGTTGTTTCCATTATTATCGAGTGAGCGCGATCGAACGCTTGGAATGAAGAAAAAGGGATTGCCTTTATTTTACTTCGGTTAGTATATATATATATATATTTTCTAGTGGATGCTGCCCACGCGGGCAGCCGTGTACAGATTTAAGATCGTTCATTTTATTTAACTTTCTGTCCCGTGTTTCTTTTTCGTTACTCGAAAACACGAAACTTAACCTAACCCTTATATGAAACCTAAAGTGAAAGATGATTAAAAAAAACACACACAAACGATGGATCAAACTAAAGTAACAAACAGTTTAATCAGTTTTCTCATCAGGAAAGAAATCTTAAGTTAAAACTTCCACTTGTACTTCTCAGTAGGGTGAATTGCAGCAACAGTTCACTATCAGCTGATGTTCGTAGCACGTGTTGGCGTACAGGTAGCTGCATCCCTGGTATCCGCACCCTCCACCGCCGCCGGGTCCACCGAACCCTCCGAAGCCACCACCCGGTCCACCGAAGCCACCGCCCGGGCCACCAAAACCTCCGAAGCCACCACCGTACGGTGGGGCCGCACCATTAATCGAACCACAACAGCACGCATCGTGGTACACCTTCTCGTCGCAGTAGCTGTACACGGACGCATCGCACAGCGGACAGCCCGGTAGGGATCGGGTACGGGGAATCAAGAACGATCTCGCTGGCAGCTCGGCGTCCTGGGACGCCTTGCTCGCCTTCGTCTCCTTCGCGGACCCCGAGCCCTTTTCGTCCATTTGCTTTTTGGAGTCCTTCGGAGGCTTCATGTCGGGTTTCGACGGAGCCGGTTCGTCGGCTGCCATACCCGGGAATGCTTCATCGGCAGCTACCAGTGGTCGCGGTAGAATCAACTGCTGGACGACCGGTAACTGAAGGATTTCACTGTGC
>KE524612.1:67064-77343 GCA_000441895.2 Anopheles sinensis | reverse complement strand
TTGGAACCAAGCAGGTCCCGGTGAAGGATGCCGTCGCCCAGGGCAAGGTGTCCATGACGGGCGACCAGAACCTCTTCCAGGCCCTCGTTGATGCTATCTAAGCCAAGAGACTGACATTCCTGATTAAATTACAATAAATCTGCAATCGCTGTTCTAATTAATGATTTCATTGTTTTCCTTTATGGGCCAAGTGAGAAAACACTCCGTTTAAAACAGATACGACATGGGACTGAAGACGTCTTCAAAGAAAATTTTGGAGTTTGAATCGGTTTCAAATAAACCCTTATTAGACGTTATTACATCATAATTACCTAACCTCTGGAAGATTGCCCAGTATTTGCCGAGTTTCACCTGCATTTGCAAAACCTGCCTGGCGCTATCAGCAGTTTTGCACGATACTTTAGTGAAGTCATGGCGTCAAGCATCCCCGGGCCTGCGTTTTCCTATCTGAGCAGCCAACGGTCAGCTTAATTATCGCGCGCCCGTTTCGATAATCGATTGCACCGTAATTGCTTGAATTGATTCCAGTATAGGGCGCTTAAAAGGAGAACCATATCTTGAGTTGTTGCTGTTGTTTTTTCCTCTTTTTCATCGCCTATTTTATGCCATCTCATTAGGATTTTGGTGGAAGAAAGTAAAAGAAAAACTATGGTTTCACACCCAATTTTTCTGATTCGTCATGCTGAGGGAAGTCGATGACCATTGCATCTCTTATAAGAAAGAGCAAATATGTCTCCAATATGATGATTCATATTTTCATGTGAGCATTTGAATTGTTAACATCTAAGCGTCCTCCAATCAGTGCTATCTAGAAATCATAACCTTTCTGGGATTTTTGAAAGTATCGCATAAATGACCAACTCCTGTGTGGCGGAGGATTGCGTAGCCCACGTCGGACCACGTTCCCACCAGATTTGCCCCGCTGTAGGCCGTCTGCGACCAATTGACGGAATTGGTCCGGACCAAGCCGGCTAGCCGACCGGGCCCGTCCCCGTCAATTCACGCTCAATAATCCAATTAAAATGTACTCCACTCGTCGGTGGCGGCACTCGTGTGTGTCTTGTGACTTCATCAGCTCCACCTATTCACCGGTGGTACATCCGCGTGCTAGGTACACTATGCGTCTCGACTTGCACTTTGTCCACCTCAACATTTCCCCGGATACCCTGTCGGCCAGCTACCACCGTCTTGCCTATACCACCGTCCCAACGAAGATAAGATTGCCATCTTCCAACGGCGACAACAGGTGACAGGGGCCACGAAGAGGGACCCCGGCTTGCTTGCCATCCGTCGATTGTTCACTAATCATTCGGGTAGGTCGAAGATCTTAAAGGCCAATCTAGTGATCGAGGTGTACTCGAGGGAAGGAGGATCCGAACCCCTTTTGCGACTGTGTGTGGTGCCCTCTCTTGCGGTACAATCGGTGATGGCGGTGCTATAAAACTGCCATCCGGCACGCCCCTGGGCCGTATTTGTGTTCCGGTTCGTGTACCGATTGCGTCCGACAGTCTCGCCACAGAAGCACCCGAAATGTCGCTGGAAACGGTTATCGAGAAGGTGAAGGCTCGCGTTGCCGCCGTCGATCCGAACGGACCGCGCAAGGTGTTGGGAGTGTTCCAGTTCAACATCAAGACTGCGGGTGGTGTCGAGCAGTATGGTAAGGATCAGCCTTAACCTGTGACTTCAACGGTGGACTAAAGGACGTTTGCTCAATCCCGTCTGTTTTGTTCTGCTTGCGTGTGCTCTGCAGTGATCGATCTGAAGCAGCTGAAGGTGGAGAAGGGCACCACTGCCAGCCCGGACGTGACCGTGACGTTGACCGTCGAAGATCTGATCGCCATCAGTGCACGCACGCTGTCCGTCGGGGATGCGCTTACCCAGGGCAAGCTGGAGATCCAGGGCGATGCCACGCTAGCCTCCAAGCTGGCCGAGGTGATCTAAATCTGGCCCGCACGTGGATTCCGATTTCTTAACATTATTCATTCAAAGCTGGTTTTCCTTGTTCTGTTCAATAAAAATACTCTTTGAATATTTTTAATCAATGTCTCAACACTTTTATTTTGCGGGGAGGAAGAGAGCGGATCGATTAAGCTTTACTATCCTTGTACCCAAAAAGTTCTGTAACTCTGTCCTCTATCGCTTGACAGCACATTTATCCGCGGTAAAAAATAAATCAAACTGTTTCCTGCTCTGTTTGCTCGCTCTGATAACAAATTTAATGTTTTTTTTGTGATGCTTCAAGTGATACCAATTTATTACACCACTTGAAATGAATGAAGGGCGTTAAATGAAAGGTAGATTTCAGAAAGAGTTATCACGGATAAGGATTATTTATTCCTCCAGCCATAAGGAAGGAAAAACATTAATCCCCTTCTCTAAGTCCATGATAAGCGTAAGCCTTCGATTAGATTTTTTATACTATACAGTCCGTAGAACATTTTCTGATGACATACACTAACTCGTTAGAATCAGTTGTTACACTAATTAGCACCACGTTCTTAAAAGTAAACATTTTAAAGGGCAACTATCCCCTGCCTGGTAGGTCGAAAGAATTTTTTCCTGTGAGCAACTGTGCCAAGAAATCACTGATAAGGGAATGTTTAGGAGCGGCATGTGGCAAATTAACAATCCACCCACCTTCACTTCCATTGTCGAGCACGTGCGAAAACCAACTGTTGCAGCTGCTAATCGCCGTCCGTGAGAGTTACGTTCACAGACCGGGTAGGACATCGGATCGAGCACTAATACTAGACTTTAGCTTAGTACTACGACAGCAATGAACTGTTACAAGGGTAATGCCGTTTTCCTTGGCTACTATACCTGAGGGGATCTAAACTGTTAGTGTGACGTAGGGGCAGTTGTCTACTCGCGAGACGCGAAATGTCGCGATACACACGAGTGCAAGCGAATCTCAGGCGGCGAGTATCGAATCAAAACAAACACGGATGAGGTGGGTTGAGTTCAGAATCGGAAGCTGCGTACATCGCCAGTAGCACCGAGGATCGGACACCGTACGGGTGCTAAACCGTGTTTCGATTCTGTAGGCCGTGATCCGTACCCGGATTTCGATCCCCGGCCCGGGGGAGACGATCATTAGGAAAATGGAGGAAAACAGCAACACTCTCAGCCCAATCCTGTGCGATTTCATAGCCGGATCGTTTGGAGGTAAGGTTATAATCGCAACAGGAAAAATTTGTTTCTAACAGCGGATTCGTTTAGGTGCCTGTGGACTCCTGGTCGGTCACCCCATGGACACCATCAAAGCGTGGCAGCAGAATTCCAACTACGGCATGGGCAACGCCATGTACAACATCATCATACGCAACAACGGTGTAAGTATGGCACGTGAAGAAAGATAGCGCACTGGCGCGTCATAATCGTAGTAGTAGGCGCCCGGTAAACGTCATCCGGGCGCGTGACGTCGCCCACTTGGATCGCCAAAAGTACAGTACAGAAAACAACAAAACAGAGATAGACAGACGGTCGGAACGGAAGTGCACCCCGTGGGTGGCCAAATTTAGAACCACCCCGACCCAAGCGGAGTCGTCGTTGATGGTCAGGGTCGTCGCCGTATCTCGTCTCAAACAATCTCTCTCTCGCGCAAGCTCTATGGGGTGATCGTTGGTGACAACGGTTTAATTGTCGTTTCCTTTCGTCCTACCGCTCCTTTTTCGCAGCTGAAGGGATTCTACCGCGGAATGTACTTCCCGTTGCTCTCCAATGGCGCCCTGAATTCGGTTGTTTTCGCCGTCTATGGTTCTCATTTACGCTATTTACAGAAACAGTAAGTAGTGGTGCATGCGCTAAGGATACAGAGTAACACGATTTTTTCTCATGTTTTGGTTTGTTTTGCAGCACCCGCTCGGACAGATTGCGGAAAGCCTACTGGAGAAAGCACGTGTTCATAGCTGGATCCATGGCCGGCCTAGCCCAGGTCTTTCTAGCCTGCCCAATCGAGGTGGTAAAGGTGCGACTACAAACGCTCTCCTGTGAGTTATTAGTTCATCGTAACCTTCCGTTCAGTTTGATATCGTAAATCCTAATTCCTGTTTCCATTATATCCAGTTATTGGACATCCGTGGGCCTGCCTTAAGGACATCTTCAGGCGAGAGGGTCTCTCGGGGATCTACCGTGGCATCACGCCGATGATGGTCCGGGACGTGTTCCCGTACGGTGTTTACATGTACGTGTACGAGTACATGCTGGAGATCGAGGAGCGATTGCACCGGCTAAGTAAGGATCGCATCGCCGGTGCGTCGATCGGTGGCGCCCTGCAGGCCTCCCTGATTGCGACCGCCGGTGCCGTCGCTGGCATCGCCTCGTGGATGTTTATCGTACCGTTCGATGTGGTGAAGACGGTCATGCAGGCGGAAACAGATCCTTCCATACACAAGAGCATGATGCACTGCTTCCGGACGCTAGTGAAGGTAAATCAGGAGAGCCTTTCTTGGGACCTAATGGACACCGGAGTTAATGTAAATCCTTCTCTCATTCCATTCCGTAGAAACATGGCTGGCGTTCGTTGTTTCGTGGCAGCCTGGTGATAATAGCTCGGGCGGCCCCGGTTAACTCGGCCACCTTTCTGGGTTACGAGTACTGCCTGGAAAAGTGTCATAAAGTATTGGACGCAAACTGAACCGCTTCGTCTACTGCTTCCCTTGGCCGATGAGCCGTTACTCACTGAACCGTCTCTGATATTCTATATTCGTAAGGATGTACTGTGTACTAAGATGTAATGTTAATTGAAGTAAGGTTTAAAATTAAAGTATCAACAAGTACCTGTTATTATGGACACGTTTTCGTAAGTTTTTTTGTTTTTCAAAACATGGAAAAATTGAGGATAAAGAGGTACAAGACTTGCATACAAGTCGAATGCATTCGCGTACAAGTTTTTGACTTGTACGCAAGTTTTCCGAGGAACGCTCGCATGCAAGTTTTCCGAGTAATTTTAGTCGGAAAATTCATTTTGCATGCAAGTTTTTCCAATTATTTTAGTCAGAAAATTCAACTTGCATGCAAGTTTTTCCAAGGACTTTACTCGGAAAATTCTCATTCCATATGGTAGAACTTACAAACTGATTAGAATATAATAATCGTTGCTTGATAACTTAACAAAAGCAGATAAATAAAATTCCCTTTACTTGTTGTTTGAACCGAGTTGAATTCATGTTTTTAAATATCAAAGAAGAAAGACCTTATTTCGATGGATTTGAAACATCTAGACGCTGCATAAACTGATTCCAGGTGGTCCGTATTCACGGGTCCTCTGATGGGAAAAGAATAATAGTATCATACCCACTTTTATTTCTCGTCAGGCAGTCATCAGTGGTGCGGCTGCATAGAATTATGTTTTCCTTATATAGATTTTTTTATTTTTAATAATTATATAATATTATTTTTCATTACTTTTTTTTAAACACTTTAGTTTTACTAACATTTTATTTGTTTGCATGTTGTATCGGCTGCACGTCTATTCTTTTCTTCCTTTTCCCTTCTGCTTCTGCTTCGATTCACTGATTTTCATCCTTCGTTTCTTGTTCTTTCTCCGTTTGGTTTTGCGCTTCCCTGTGATGCAGTCAAGAGTCACAGTGCACTTATCGTCCCCTTCGCCATTGCTGGCTGCATGGTGCATCCTAATTGCGTACAAAAACGCCTACTTCAACCACAATGATCGTGGTCACGCTCTAGCCACGATCATCATCTTCGTTTTACCATCTAAACCACCCGAGCAGCACACTTTGCCGTGTATGCATACATATTTTCATTTTTCGATCCTCATTCCCCTAACCAGTGTTTTTTTATTGCATCCTTATTTCAACCATTTGCATTGCAAGGATGTTTTCTTACTTCTTGTTCTCCGTTGGTTTATCCTTCCACACACGCTTGTTTCCTTTATTCACAGAGTTTGTTCTTTTTTTGTTTTGTTTTGTTGTTTGTTTAATATATATATTCTTTGTTTCTCACTACCCGCAGACGCCTGCCTGCGCCTGTATTATGTGCTTGCGTGTCTGCACATTTATCCCCGTTTTTCTCCTCCACAAACCGACAACATGACCCCGTGTTCCGCTGTTTCACTTGTTTGTCAACATGTTTCGCCCTGCCTGAATTCGCTTATTCGTCTACTATTATTTATCATCAGCACAGCATCATTCTCTCTGTTCTGGATGAAGAAGGCTATACTAGCCTACTGCCTGCTTGACTTTGCTGTTGTGGGTTCAACATCTTTACCGATTTCTTTCGGTTATAAGAAGATTCATTACGACCGTCCGGTGATAAGGATGAGACTAAGGATGCTGATGGGGCGTGTGGCTATGTGTGTGTCAGTGTGTGTCGGTGTGTGTGTGTGTGTGTTAGTTACATATTCTACCACAATTGCATTTTTACGTGTTGCTATGTTAATGTGTGGGTGGTGTGTATTTGTGTGTACACGTCATCATCTGTTTATGAACGATCTGCTTGTCCGCTGAACTTTTCTCATCTCTGATTCATTTAGCCATTTTCTGATCGGTTAAATTCTTTACTTAATCTCACGAACATACGTTTTGCGTAACTTTGTAATTTCTTCTTCTTTCTTCTTACTACAGCACATTTTTTCATCCCATTAAGTTTACCACAAAGCGTTGCGTAGGAGGTTTCTAATGCTGTGAGTTTTTGTTTTTTTTTCCTTCTAGTTTTGCGTACAGTGGCTCGTAAGTTCCACGTCTACCATCGTGAAAGGTCGCTAGGGATGCGTTTGTTTTTTTTTGTTTTGAGTTTGTTATCGGTGCATACGCACAACACACTCACTTCCATAGCCAAACATTGCGTACCTAGGGGTCTATCATTTCACTTCCTCGTTAAGCGCTTTTTAGCTCTTCTCGGGAAGCTTCTGTTTGCAGAATATCTATGATGCTTTCATTTTTATGATCCGTTTTGTAGTTTTCTGTCTTATGTTTTGTTTACTTCGATTGACAATCCTCTAAACATTTTTTTCTGTACAGTCAGATATTACAGTACGCATTTAAACATATTTGTCGTTCGTTCTCCTAGACAGTGCGTTTTGTGGAAATTCGAAAGGGTATTCATGGGTAGATGTATGTATTTTGTGTAATTTTCGTGTATGTGTGTGTGTAGTTGATAAGGAGATGAGTTTGTTTGTGAATTTCTATTAATTATTTATACAACGGAGCTTTTACCCGGTGCGCTTCCCTTCTACTCCCATACGATTTCACCAGGTCCCTATAGATATTGGTACAACAAAAGTGGGGATTATTTTGCATTACATTTTTTGGAATTTTTTTGTAACCAACCATTTCGAGGTGTTTGCACGGGGGAGGGTAAAAGCCCGACTACTTCGATCGCGAGTTTTCACGTACCGGTCGTTGACTCTCAGGATGCGACCGTATCCCGTCATTTATTTTGCCTCCCCCAAACCTTCAGGATGCCTCTGCTGCACACACACACACACTAGCTAAGAGGGAAAATCAAGGCAGCACATCCACGCAAAACTACTTACATTCGCACACCCACACAAATGCGTACATACCAACACACATTCCTATGCTACAAGGACACACGCATCTGATTTGCACTGTAGCAATAAATCATACTTTTCTGCTTGACATTGCCTACTAAGGTTTGCCGGTGAACGCTTAGTTATCATACACATACACCCGACCAGAACTACTCGAACGAAGCCTGGGAAATAAGTGTAGTACACATTTTCTTTTCTCCTGGAGTTTGCGGCGGAATTAACCGAAACATTCAAACGAAAGTATATTTCAAGTCGATGGTGTCGCTGGTCTTTTGTTTGCAACAGCATGATATCTTTTAACTCGTGCAACTCAAGTTTATGCTACAACGAGGATGATTGAGCAAATGTTTAGATTTTTTTCGACACTATAATTTACGATCGTTCAATTGCACTTCGTTATCGGAAAGGTTGATTTAATGGTGCTTTTTAAGCTGAACAAACAATGGTTGGTGAAAACTTTTTTATCAGTTTTGAAAGAGTATAAAGCGCTATTGATCATTAAAAATAATAAGCATATGGGCCCTACAAGGATATCAATCGACGCAGTCGTACCAGAACCCGTGCAACTAAGGTAAACAACATACACCCTTTCATCGATCCATCCTCCCACACACCCACACAACACCCCCGCAAATCCACAGAAAATCCCCACAAGCCATCAGCCGCTAAAACGTAGCATTTATGTCATATATTGTGTTTATTGATGTATCCATCCATCGTTCCATTGCTTTCTTTAGTCGAGTACAATATGTTTAGATAGTCGATACAAGCAGCTGCTGTTCTACCAGACGTGCACAGGCTTTCTTCCTAGCCTTTTGGGTCACATACACACTGTATATTTCTGCCCTTCTTGTACGGTTCTTGTCAGCTGAAGTGTCCTGTTCTGTTCTAGTAGCGCTTGCGGGGAATGCCATCCTGCTAGCTGTTGTTTGTCCGGATGAGATGGGTGGTTTCGTTTATTAGTATCACGTCGATTGGTGCGCTTTCGCAGCCCATTCAGGTTATGATGGTTTCATCAGATGTTTTTCAAACATTCGATCAGCAAGTTGTATTTTGGGTGGCCAAAAATTATTCTTCCTTTTAGATTTACTGCGCGATGCACTACACTTTTTATATATTTGGGGTGACTAACCGAATGCGTAAAAATGTTCTCCTATGGGTTCAAAGAGGTTCTACTGTACTTCACCGTGGAAAGAAACACCCGGAGATGGTGCAAACTAACAGGTTGTAGACCAACCTGCAATCGTGCAATTGTACAGCCTTGTTCCGCATTGAAGGAAGAGAAAACAGAAAAGGAAGCTTTGAAAAAATCTCCGTACCGGATTGGGTATTAGGCATGGGTGATTGGGACAGACGGAAATGTTTATTGGTTAACTTCAAAAACTAAGCAAGCAAACGCCTGACTATAGCAGCCTGCACATAACGTCTATCAAAAACTTGAGTTACGCTTGCATAACACAAGACCATGTGTCCATGGGTCCATGATAGTGTCGCTAATAGTTTCCACTGGGACTGGAACGGTGATAAGGCGAAGGGTGACGAAATACATATCACATCATTCGATGAAACGAAAATAGCAAAAAAAAACTCAACAAAGGTTAGCCTTTTATGCGTTATCATTTCCTGCATTTTATCGAGCTTAGCTTTCGACGACATCCAATTTCTTTGTGGCCATTTTCCTATCCAAAGGTAGTCAAATGATTTTACGTTTCTACTCTTCGACTTGTTTATTAGTTGGGGAACACAGCATTTATCCCGTCGATTTCTTCTTTTGTTTGTTTGTTATGGAGGAAGGAAGGGTCGTCGTATTGTTTGGCAATTCGGCACTTATGTTTTTGAAGCATCAAAGTATCCTCTGCCACAGTGGCACACATAAACACACAGCAGAGCGCAAGCGTACATAGTTTGTGTGTGTGTGGATGTGGATGGTGAACGATTCCTGTTTGATATTCCATTATCCGTTTAGTCACTTGCGGTAAAGTGATCTTTCTGGTTGATCTGTAAATGGTGTACTGTATGTATGTATGTACGGTATATGCATGATGTGTGTGATAAGGTGAATTTTTGTTTCGTTTTGTTTTGCTTTATTTCATTCCATTTTCCATTTTTGATATCTATTAACGTGTACAGCACGGTGTGAATTTCCCAACAGTTTAACGAGCGAGATGTTGTGTTTTTTCTTTTGTTTTTCCTGCTACCTGCACTCACAGCAAGGACACATTCATATCTGCACGCATACATACACATACACACACACACATGCATACACTCACCGCAACAGGATGTGCCACCCCATCGCATTCGCTCGATCTAGCTTCTCTGTCTCCTCTCGCTCTCTCCTTTCTCGTTCATACACACAAAGCTCAACTCATGCACACTAGAAAAAAAGAAAAGCGGGAATCACATCGATATCGCTCGTTCGCTCTGCTTCTATAGCGGGGACGACACTTTGCCATGTTCAGGGTTGCTTGTTTTTTCCTTATATCCTGCCACTACAAGCAAAACGTTCACGTCCCCGACTCACCCGCTCTACAGTGAGTGTGTGCTATAATCTTTTGTTTTTCTTCTGGCGCATAATAATAATTAATATTATAATTTTTCATATAACTACAACAAATACATCTTCTTTTATCAGTGTGTAAGTGTGTGTATTGGGAGGGGTTGTGTATGCGTGTGTTCTCTTTTTATCCTTTACATCACTGATCTACATTTTCGTGATTTTTCCACTAAGTTTCTTATGTATTTTCACCTTATTTATAATATAAT
>KE524612.1:45665-67044 GCA_000441895.2 Anopheles sinensis | reverse complement strand
ACTTTCTCTCTCTCTCTCTCTCTCTCGCTTTTCTCTCTTTGTAGTATTGTTAATATGTCTAGAATATTAAGCATGGTTGTTCAGTAATTCTTTTTTTTCCTCTGTGAGTGTGTTTGTTGTGTATATGTGGGGGGGTAAGTGTACATTGTTACTCATTTGTTGCACTATTTTGCTTCATTTTTTCTCTAAATATTTGTTGTTTTTTTCTCGTCATTTTCCTACACATTCATCTGGCATGTTATCTTTCGTAGAAGTTTACCATTTCACGATCCTTATTACTTATAAACATCGTAATTCACTACCGTGTTTTTATTTTTGTTTTTTTTCCTTTGACCGCTATCCGGTTACGCCGCCGTATCTGATACTGTGTGTGTGTCTATGTGTGTGTGTGTTGTTAGCTAGCAGATGATGTTATGCTATGCTAATGCAATGCAAACCTCGGTGTGTGAGTTGGTTTGGGGCAATGATGATGACGATGTTGGGAAGGGGCTAATGACGAAGGATCTAAAACAAAAACTTTTCCACAAATTTCTCCTATTCACGTTATTCTTTTCATGATGGTCATATTGCATTATTGCAAACCCGGTGGTAAAGCGTGTATCAATTAGTTGTTTTTTTTTTGTTCCAAAAAACTCTATGCTTAAGCAGCTTTTTATATATGATTTCCTTGTCGTAGTGTAGTTTATACTGTTTTCCTCTCGCCGATTCGTCTCGTTTCTTCGTGTTCGTTTGCCGATCCCTCTCTGCCGATTTCCATAAATTGAAGGCTACCCTATGCTGGCAATGATGAGTGAGTAATATCGAGCTGCAGTTTAAAACGATTGCTTATGACATCGCACCAAATTAAGATCATATATTCTGTACATTATCCGATGCGAAGGGTACATTCGAAATCAGTACAACAATGAAGGTGTGCAAGACACTCCGACGTAACGTCCAATGAAGAGCTTTGTACTTCGAAGATAATCAATAGCTTCAAGATTTTTTGTTTTTCTAAAGAACTTAAAATCCATTCATCATTCGTCTATTTATAAACTCACTTTGTTTGTAAATTATTTCACTGGAGTATGATTGCATACATGAGCTTACAACTTTCTCCTATCTTCGTTAGCTTTTGTTTTGCCTCTTGTGTTTTTGTTTAACTTATAAGGATATTTTAGTAGCATCGATGACCATGTTTACTTTTTGAAGAAACGATAAGTAGTAATGCAAAGTAACCGAAACGATTTCTTCGAGATGTAACGTTACGGTTCTTTTTAACCATTTTTTTCCGTGAGCTCGACATTAACTCCTTCATATTATCGTCTAATTTTTTATCTAGCTGTTTTCAACGGGTACAACACGCACAGATACTTCGCAGATAGACATGTTCGGACCCTTCGATTCGGCCTACCCAATTGCCAACAGTTTAGCGTTCGAGGGCGTAGATGGTGTAGCGAAATATGTTTAACAGCTTTCACGACGAAGTATGGACATCAACATGTGACGAGGGAAATGTGTTTGTTTAGGTGTCTATGCGTGTAGGTAAGTGTGTGTGTGTGTATGTGTGATTTATTTGACTCCATCATTGCAGTGGAAGGAGCGCGAATGAAAAAAAAAAACAATTATAAATCAGTGCAAGTCTATGTGTTGCTGCTGCTGCGACTGCTCCGAGGCAGGGGCGCACTTTTAGAAAAAATATTTTTCAGTACATCACTTGTTTAACGCACCGGCCGCATCAACCGCCGCGGCGTTCTGCTGGGAGGTGGCGGATAGGGCGCTGGCAGCACCACCGACCGATGACCCCGGCGGCTGCGAGCCAATGCTATTGTTGTTGATGTTATTGCCAGTCGAGTTCGCCGACGACGGCGACGAGGATGAGGCTGATGTAACGGATGCGGACGATGAGAGCTGGTTGGGGTTTAGCTGCGCGTTGCCGGGACCCCCGCCGAGCGGCGCATTGCCACCGTCCTGTATTAGTCCTCCGGCCGATTGATTGGTGAGCTGATTTTGTTCTTTGTTGGGCGCACGGGACGATATCTCGAGCTCGTTCAGACGCTTCCACAGTTCCTCACGCTCCCGTTCCCGCCGCTTCTCTCTGACAATTGCCAATTGGGAATGGTGACGGACGGTTGTTGAGGGACCGGGTGCGGGTGGTAAAAGCCACGCAAGGGGGAAAACACAGCGCGCAACATCGAGTCGAATTGATGAAATAGAAGGGAAAAAATGGTGGTTAGCGGCGATCGTGAGTTTATTAGAGTAAAAGTTTGCTAGCAAAAGTGGAAAAAGCATCCAAACGCTGTGAAGCAAACACCATCTTTTCACTTCACACATGCCCAAAACCGACACACTTACTTCTGCCGCTCCGCCTTGTAGCTTGCTGTTAGCTCGTCGAACAGCTTAGAATTCATCTCCATAAATGTTTTCAGCACATTGTAGACCAGCGCGACGATCGTCTGATTCCAGTGCTCCTTGCTGATCCGGTAGAGGGCCGGAAACATAATTGGCATTATAACGGCATTGTTGTCCTCGATCAGCGACATCGCGTACTCATTGTTCCAGAAGTAGAGTGCCCGTTCGGCAACCTATCGAACGAAACACAAAGGCGCCCAATGAGAATTTGCTGTGCTTCCGTTCCGTGGTAGCTTCCCCGCCCGTCCACGTTCCGTACCTGAAAGTGTGGACTGGAAACACACTTGGCGATCTGTCGAAACAGTGGTTCCTGTATTTTGACAAACTGCGGCGGCTCGATCACGTCCAGTATCTCCTCGATCTCGCCCAGAAACATCACCTCCTTCTGTGAGCACGTCTTTGGCCAGAATTTCAGTAGACCCCGCACGACCGGTTCCGTCAGTGAGGCGTCCTTCTCGAGGAACTGCACCACGCAGTAAGCGAGCTGGGCATGGTACAGCGACAGCACTTTTACCTTGTGTAATGGCAACAGGACCTTCACCAGAAACTGCTTGTGTTCCGCCTTCAACGGTAAAGCAAATCCATTGATTATGCTGCAAAGAAATGAAGAGAAACAAATACGTTGAAAGCATTAATTTTGCTAGTTTTTCATTGATCCACGAGCACGTTAATAAAATGTTTTCCAGAATAATGTTATAGTGAATATTTTAAATTCCCAAGACAGAGCGCCTCGGAGCGCTTGGAAGTGTTTTTATGTGTATTTATTTTATGAATCAATTTTCACGCATCGACACATGCGCCAAGAAAAGCACGTACACACATCCATGTGTGCCCACGAACGAACTTCTCTCTCGTTGTAGGTCTCGAGATCATTTCGATATTCCCAATGAATGAAGAAGAAGGGTTTGAGGAAAGCGGGGCCAATCTCTTGACGGAGGCGGACGCGGACTGAGTTCCCCGAATGAACGCAAGCAGCACCGCCGCTTGCGAGGAATGAACACGTGCTGTCTGCGCATGGTCATTGTGAGTCCATCGCGTTCTCCCAACCCCCAACCCCCAACTCTCTCCCCCAAACCGAGGATTGGAGACTTTCCACGCGCAAGTGTCAAATGTGCCACCACCGAAAACTGATGTTTTTTTTACGGCTCCTTTCTGACAGTTCCACACAGAAACCAAATGTATCAACGCGAGAGATCAGCAGATTCGATTATCGAGAAAGATTTTGTGTTTTCCTTTTTGTTTGCCTCGAACTCACCTTCCCAAAATCTCCAGCAGTTCGCCGACGCCATTGAAGTGTTCCGTTTCGTATATAAAACGTAGGAATATGTTATTAATTTGCTTACGAATAAAAGCGCGTAATCCTAGAAATTTGCCATAGATACGATGCAACACGGTTTTGAGAAAGTCGCGCTCTCTCGGATCTTCGGAGTCGAACAGTTCCAGCAGCTGCAAAAAAATAAATAAATATATGTAGAAGAGCAATGAGAAACCGATGGAATTTCACATACGGCCAAAACGGGACCCCACCAAAACATACCTGTAGGACAAATTTCTGATCGATCACCTTCTTCCCGAACGTGGCCTGAAAGTCGGCTGACTCGAGAAACCGAAGGAAAACCTCGTACACCAGCTGCAGATGGGGCCAGGAAGCTTCTAGGGTGGGATCGTCCTCTTCCGGATCGAAGTCGGGGTTTTCGCTCGGCGGCAGGGTTCGAAACAAATTTACCGATATCTGTATGCGTACGAAAAAGGTGTCAAAACATCAGCGTTAGAGGCACAGTTGTAATTCGATGTTGCTCTACACGCACGGCATCAATGCACGCTTACCATTTTGATAATCTCCGGATAAACATTCTCCGTCAGCACGCCGCGGCCGTGTGTGATGTAGGCTGACAGATCGTTCAGGGCTGCCCGCTTGATTTCCTTCCCCTTCAGATCCGACAGGGGATCCATAAAATCGAACGATACGCAACATTGCCGTAGCTTTCGGATGAACAGCTCCTCCTGCTCTAAACTGGAACAGTCAACTGAAACGACAGCAAAGCGTTTAGTCTCGCCACAATCAGATCTTCTTCCTCGCCAATGCACAACACGTACCTTTGAGGGATGGCAACTGCTGTAGCTCCACATCCTGTGAATTCCTGTACCGTGATGAGCCCTGAGATTTTTTGCTTTTCTTCTTGAGCGAACGTTTGGCGAACGGATCGATTCGATCTACGAACGTTCCAGACGACATCGTTTGTTCTGTGGGTTGCTGCAGTTTTGCGTCCTTGCTTGATGCGCGGGTTCAGGTGTGTGTGTATGCGTGTCGCTGCAAGGTGACGATCCTCGCCAGCTCCGAAAGCGGTGGATCCACCTCCTTGTGACAATACCTGCTGCAGAAGGATCGACGAGTCACCGGCACGATTATCAGTCGATTTCTCGGTCGTTCGGTCGTTCGTTTCGTGGAAGCGACGTTTGGCTGACGGTACGGCGACGGTTTTGCAAGCTTCCGGTTTTCGTGCGCCGTTGGAGGGATGAGTTACTTTATATTTTATCAGCAAAAACCTTCGGCAGTAGATATCGTACGATGAATCAACGCCAACTATTCGACTGTGTGTTGTCTATTGGTACACTCAACGAATCACCACCACCACCACACACTTAGCAGAACTTGACTCAGCCAGTATAGGGTTTACACAAACGACGCTTTCAAGCAGGAGCAACCGTTCGATGACAGGATAACCGTAAACGCCACTGAATCGATTCGCCGCAGTAATCACACCGAAGAGAAGAACGGGATATTCCTTTTGCCTTATTGCATTTGCGCTACACTGTTTGGATCATTTTCTTCACGAGCGCGTAACGACTGCCTGCCTTTTTCTTCTACCAAAATGCACAAATCAAAAATTATGAGCTCAACAGTCGAAAACAAAAATTATCAAATTACCGCTCTTCCGCAACACTAATTGCAAATAACACTTCGTACACTGGTTTTTATATCGCAGCCTGCTTGGTTTGGTTAGGCAACAGTAACAATAAACTTAAGAAAACCAACGGAAAATTCAACTCCCGTACAAAAACAGTCGGTGCTGGACTTCCTTTACCACAGAACGGGCAGGACAAACGTACACACGCTTCGAACTGGTTCGTGAATCTGTTAAACTGGCATCTGTTACCGGATCGGGAGCTGATTGCTTGGCGTCACATCACACCCAAAACAAGACAAGTTGCTGATTAACGTGCCAGCTTCACGACGATTTGGAGATACTCTTAGCTTAAACTACAGTGCAGCAGGGGCAGTACCACGGATTAGAGCATACTTCTGTTGTTTTTTGTTTATGCTAAACGCATTCCTTTCGCTTGAAATACTCCCGTTTTCACATGCAACACACACAGCGCGAAGGCTTCTCGTTTACGCCGATATTTTCATCAGATTTTTAAACTGCAACATTCACACAACAGGGGAAACACGGGTTCGATTATTATCACTTGGAATTTCAACGGCTTCTTTTACCACGATTGCCGCATCACTGTGAAGTACACATCCCTGGAAAAGATGTAGAATATAAATAACATATATTGCAAAATATTGCACCGAATTGACGCCCGGTCAAAAGCATGCAATAGTTTTTAGTTTGAATTGAAGTCTTCATGTGTTTTCCTGTCCATGGGTTTGTTATCCACACTTTACAACTTTTCTTTGGAACATTTGTAAGTCACATTTTAAGTTTTGGCTTCGGTTCTTTGGTACATGCAGCATCATATCTAAAACGAAAGAAGAATAAGAAAAGATTCATTAGTCAATCGGTACCGGCTGAAGTAAGTAGAGTGATGTGCTATGTCCAATTCCAATGTCAGTCAGTCCAACGTCCAATTTTCCCTTTCAAAAACCTCAGACATTCCCTCACATCGTCCTAATTATGTGCTTTCTACGCCACGATCGGTTCAGTGCAACATTCAAGTGATTCCACTTGAAGGAATTTTTCATTAAACAAGAAAGGTGAGAATGATAAGTTTGTCTGCTCCAGATAAACATCCCTTATACGATAGAAACAACCTGTGTTGCCCTCGTTCCGCTCCCGATTGGGAAAGGAAAGAGTCTGCCAGGAGAATGAGTGCGGGCAAGCGAGGTCACCCCTATACACCCCATGAGGGAGTTTAGCGCATTGCCCACCCACAACCATACCACCCCCCTCGCTCGCACGGGGTACGGGGAGAAGGATTGCGTGGGGTGTGTATTATTTGTTTGATATTGATTCTTTTTTTTACTTTTGTCCACACCCCGCCCGGCGTCTTATCAGTTATTGCGAATGGTATTGCCACCGTGTTCAGTAGAGGTGTGTTTGTGTGCACCTCGTGTTAAGCGCCAGATAGGAGACATTGTAGGGCGACTGTTTTTATAAAAAAAAAAGTGTAACATAGTTCCCGGCTGCTAAAGTTAAACTTCAACCGGCACACAGCAGAGTTTACTGAAAGTTTCCTTTTACATAATGAAATCCGTAAAAACTTTTCCATTTCCGTCAGTGTTTGCGATTGCATCATTTCGAAACGACCGGATTCTCCTTCTTTACATAAGAACATCCAGCATCAGTTCAACACTTTGACCTAGTGTCGTCTGTTATAGGGTTCCTCGATCGTTTCACAAAGTATTCCGTGCCTCACCACCCCCTCTTCCTGACGATGGGGACCTCCTTCCGGGAAATGCGCAGGTGCATCACACATCAAAGGCAAGCCGTGGAGTGAGTGTTCATCTTCGTCCCGCGTACGTTTATTGAAAAAGGAACCGCAAGAAAATCTCTCCCGAACATCCATCCAAGTATTCTCTTTCTCCTTCCGTGCGGAAAGGATACGACCGGATGCGTTAAAAAAAACCCATACACACAGGATCATTTAAATCCGAAAACAATTCCGTACCGTTGGTGTAGTGGCTTCATCTGTGCGAGAAGCAATACTCATTTCGTCGCATGGAGTTCTCTCGTTCGTTCAATTCATCGTCATCTCATCGTCGACATCCAGCAGGTCCGTGTCCTTGGAGTGTCGGTCGTGTGGTGGAAGAAAGGTGGGGGGTGGACGCGTACAACGCAACGGACGTAGCTCAACACACGGTGTACTACACTGCCGGGTGTACTTTGAACCAGCTGATTTTACGATGACGCTCCACATCAAAGCCGAGAGCCACAGCCATCAAAAAACCCTCAGGCGTCATATAGTGCTTCCACGGGATTATTTTCCGTTTTTTTTGCTGCACATGAAAAGCGCCAAAGCCATCGATAGTATACAGGCGAAGGCGAGAATATCGGGATGAGGTTGTAAAGCAAAATAACGAACGCTTTTCCAGCCCTTTCTCGTTTGCAATCAACGACGATTCTTAACCCACAAAGAGTTTGCAATGGAGAGGTGCTTAATCGGGTGACTCATTATATCGACTCTTGGCAAAATTTTAAAGTCTCAGTACTACAGTAAGAAAAATCTGAAAAATATAGACTTAGATATGCCAACAAAAGCAGAAACAAGTCAAATTCAGTGAAATTAAAATGTTTTATAATGATGACAAATTGCTGGACTGTTGAGTTTAAAGGAACTTGTCAACAATTATGCTAAAAAAACTGATTTAAGTTTTTGTGCAAAATCATGCGAAAAGAGAATTCAAAGTTTTACATTGTATTTAAGGACATTTTCGTTCTTCATAATTTCAATGTATTGTTAATAATTCATAATTGGAATGTTTTATTCTATTATTCAGACTTGGGCAAATGGTTCCTTATGATCCTACTGTATCCAGTTTGGTAGGAGCGTTCTACTCACATTTCCCGTACTTTCAAACAGCCCCACCAAAAACACTATTGACAAAACACAAAACTTTTACGTACTAAAAATAACGCAACCTCCGGCATAGAGAACATTACACACTTCTCTGTGAACCGTTCACTCCATTCCGAGTGGGTTTCCTTTTTTCCCACCCTCCATTTCTCCCTGGTTATGATGATGGTGATGATGGCCGTTCAATGCACGTTGGACGCAGCAATGCGAATTCCAACTGCCGCTGATGGAGGTTGAAGAGGTGGTGGCGGCATCGGGGGGATAGGGGCCACCGCCAACAGATTGTTCAAAAATTTGCATTAACATCAATCAACGGCGTCAAACAATCAACAACCCAATCGACAAGCTACGCGATTTGCAGTTTTGATGCATTTAAGCGCACACACGTGGACGATAGGGAGGAGGGAAACCAGGTTTAGAGTCGATGGCAAGAGCAGTAGCAGTACATCATTGCGTACATTCACATCAAACTATTCCCAAATTAGAGCACCCATTGTTGTGTGCTTCGACAGCAAGCCTGCAACTGGCCGTTATCGGGAAAAGCCTTTGGAAAAATTTTGATTCACCGACCGCAATCGGGGGGGGGGTAGGGGATCCAGGGGAATCGAGCGGAGGAGAGACATCTGTAATTAATTTGCACGAATGATTGCAACTCCTCACCCTCCCCAGGCCCTTGAGAAACGCGTCCTTTCCTGGTGCTAGACGTCGGCCATTGCGAAACGGCCATGAACTTATGCATTTGTGCGCGCGTCAGCTGTGAGAAACAACACAAACCGTTTTTTTGAAGGTAGCAAAAAAAGCATAACTCCACTTGACGTGGGTGGGAGTGATGACAAACTGTTCGCACGAATCGATCTCGAAGTTCTCGGCCGCACGAACTTGAGAGATTAGGGATGACGAATTACGCGCGCGATTGGCTTCCTGTGTTGAGGGAAGGCGGCGTAAGAAAGAAACCAGACCGAAAACACTGAAACAACCCCGATTGTTTGAGGCTTGTATGCGGTATAATAAAAATAAAACCACTTTTAAAAATACATCCTCTGCCTCCCCCATTACTTCCGCCCACCTCTCATTACTCGAAATTAAACAGAAGGACGAATCCTACACGCCAGGCAGCGGTGAAGCAGAATAAACCGGCGAAGAGATGATAGCTTCTAAAAATAATCGATTCTACCGTACGAAAATATCACAACACACTCCGCCTTCGGACCCCGAAAGAGATTGGAGAAGAGCAAACAGTGTACCTTAGAGTACGCGAAAGGATAACTCGCTCTGTTCAACTACTAGCGATCGTCGTCGTTGTCGTCATCGTCATCATTGATGATAATGATGCTGATGATGCGTAGCGCCTGAGACGTTCACCGATATTTATAAAGCGAGGCGCCCACCCCGCGAGACGGTGGACCGACCGTAAACACTGGGCTTATCATTATGGCAGACAGCAATACGGGAAGTAAATGAGCGTTGGGTAAACTAATCCACTAAGGGTTGCAGTACAAGCGCAGGATGGAGCGAGTTAGACTTCCTTGTTGCTTGGCTTTTTGTTATTCCGAGCATGCTTGTGCTACTCCGAAGCTATTGTGTCTAGGTACCTGGGATAACAACGATACAAAGTATGTTTTTATCTCTCATCTTACAGGCAGAAACAATAGGAATTACACAGGTTATTTGCCGTAAAACGCCAATGAAAGCTCAAATCAGTGCTAAAAATTTTCTATTCCTACAATCAAAAACAAAATACTTCAGATGTGGCAATTTCATACATCCTAGAACCGATTCTATGTCTTCAAAAATATTTAACAGAAAACATGTCTTAATTTCACCGATAAGATTTATTAAATTATCATTTGTGCTCTAATTTCATCATCGTGTGATAATAATCTGTTCGTAGGTATCAGATACGCTATCGTTGATAGGTTTCCCATTTGTTTAACACCACCCCTATCCCCTTGCCCTCGCACCAACAACCGCAAGTCAGTAGTAGTTGTTGCCCACAAACAATTAGTTGACCCCAGAGATGCGAGTGGGGAACTTACATCCTATTCCCAGCTCATACATAGTTTAATGAGCTATAATGAAGCACGAGCTGGGAAATATAATTGCATCGGTGCACTCGAGCAATGTGTGCGCGTGTGTGTGTGTTTACAACTACTACGGGCAAAAGAAAATGCTTCGGATCCTCGAGAGGCACGTTAGAAAAATGTGAGCTCGTTTCTCCACTGCACTTCAGTTGAGCGGAAGAAATATGCTTTTCGCATCCCTGTGTACACCCTCCTCCACTCCACTCCTCTACTTGCAAAGTCGAGAAAAAGCATCACCTCCTTCAAGACGAGGGGCGACAGCAGATGGTTGCAAAATAAAATCTTGCTGCAAATAACTGTACACTCTCTGCAGGGGGCAGCAGGGGGGTGGGGCAAGAAGCAAACAGTAAAAATAATTGCCATACGTCCTGCGGAAAATGCAGCAGTGAAAGCAAAAGCTCCTTTCTTTCCACTTGCCGAAGGGCAAAACGGTGGTAAATGCACCGTTTTCGTTTTTTTAAACGCTGTACCACCACCGTACATATCTGGCAAGGACGCGAGGAGACAGAGAAAGGCAGGGTGGAACTCGCTCTATAACAATCCTCCCACGTCGGAAGTGATGAAGGGATTCCAGCTACAAACGCTGCGAACCTTACCGTGTACACCCCTTTGCCTCGTGTTGCATATTTTAATCCCCATCTAAATTTCCCAATGGTTAAGGAAGGATGGTATGCTGGGTGGAATGTGCATATAGTCCGCACGCTCATGAATACCGTTTTCCCAACGGAAACGGGGCAACATTTTCCCGGAAGGTAGTGTCGTGGGCATTACATATTTGTTTTTGAAACGAAATAACGAAACTTTGTCCTTAGGTCTTTTTCCTCTGACAATCAGGGTTTGGTTTGGGATACAATTCTTCAAGGATCTCAAACCTATGAAGTAAACAGTATAATTTTTGGTTTCAAAAACTTATGAAAATTTAAGACAGTACTCCGTATCAACCGCTGGATGAAAATAAGGGTTAACCTCTGATCGTAGGCGCAAGGGTGAGCTTCACCTGAGGTGACACTGCAACTAACACCCTTCACTTCTTGGAGACCCAAGGTAATACAAACGAAGGGGGATGAGGAGTATGCGGGGCGTTATAATATCCGCCAACCGAACCTCGCACGTAGCACACTGTCAAGGGCAAACCGTCCGCAGGGGACACCAGTGATTGGGACATTTTGTAGCGGCTGCACCTACAAAACTGCACACCCGAGAGAACTAGAACCAAGTGAGAAGGACCATCATCATCAGCGCCACCTTGCCAAGCCCTTCGCTGACGCTGTTCCCCTCTGCCCCACTTGGGGTGGTAGGATGGCACAGGAAAAGAAACACAACAATTTAATTTGCACCACAAGATTGCCACATTTCTCGACTTTTACCCTTTTGGTTGGATGGTCGGTAGAGTTTGGTGGGAAAGACGTGTCGTTGGTATGTCTGTCACCTGCCTGACGGAAGGTTATGCCAGTCATTTTTGGGTAATGTCATCTTCCTTCCAAGCACCGGTGACCCAAAAGCTGTCTTGTCTTGATGGGGAGGCAGGAAAAATAAAGCTTCTTATAAAACCTGATAGGACAAGTAGGTATACTAAGGATGATAGTTATAAATTGCAACTTTTGTTCCAATCCTCTCACCCAACAATTCCATATCAAAGGTGACCTTATCGTGCACCGTTCACAACAAAAGCCTAAGATTTTACACTGGCATAAAAATGGTTGAAGGGTGACCCTGACTGCTTTGCACATCTGTAACTTTAAACATCACAACAACGACAGGATTGATAATTTTCACAAGAAGCGTGAAACAGCGCAACATCATGCACTTACAAACGGCGAACATCCCACACACCCGGGAGTGGGTAAGAAAACCCCCCTTTCTCACTCAAAAGCTGAGTGGTGGACGAACAAATGGATGCAAAACAAATGCACTAGTGTTAGAAAGAAAGATTGAATAATTAATCCACATCCGCGTGCATTTTGTCGTATTGCTAGTCTTTCCTAGTATATATTTTTTATTTGTTAACCTTCAGTTTTCACTTACACGCTCCCGTACAATGCAAATGCACTAATAAAAACCAGCATGGGTGAGCATTGTTTGTGCTGTAGGGTAGGGGGCGGCGATCGAAAAACACAACGGATGCAAAATACAAACAATGCAAACTGCATCACACCACATTGCACTGGTGGGTGGCAGTGGCTCGTGCACCAGCAATATGATTTACACAGGGCGCTAGAGGATTGTCCACCAACACCCGACCCGGGCTTGGGATGAGGAAGTAAAGCAAAGGGTGACAATAATTTAAAGACAATTTGTGCAACACGACATCATTGTGTGTCGGCGACATGTTGTTTTGTTTATTGTTGTATCCAATGCACGAACACACACACACACAAACGTGGAGTACACGCATTCGGTACAAACCTCGCATCATAAATCTGTTATATTTTTTTCATGCAATGAATTAAGTTAAAAATAAAGTCTATTAAACCATTAAGTTTTATCCTTACAAGAGACGCGGTAAGATCGATGTATGATGCAATAGACTAGTTATAACATTTAATTATATTCCATTGTTTAATGGAAAAACAGCAAAAGATGCAGTTTAGAAGACGAAAATAATTGTTCAATCATCCATGCATGTTAATATTGCAAACAATAGATAGCGAGCAAAATAAAAATCTTATCATCAGCTTATATCCATATTGTCCATCTTGCTTCTTGTATCTTTTTCCAGTTTAATGACTTTCCTTCCTGTTTCCTGTCGAAGGGGATGGATTGCTGTTCAATTAAGGACAACAAATTCAATATTCGTCCGCTTCCAATGTGTTGGAACTCCCCACCTTTGGCCACAACGTATTGGTGTTCGTGAAACGCGCATTGCTGCAACCGAATATGCTTTTAGCAGGAAAATTGAAATCCTTTTTCAAGCACTACTAACTAAAATATTACGGATGATTGAAACAGCGAGCAGTGCGTGTGCTGGTGAACTTTACGGAGGCGATGCGCTCGCTAACGTCAACGAACTGAATGGTGTTAGTGGCACTAATCAGCACATGACTGTATTTGCCTGGCACGTTGGTTGGTTGGGTGGTTGGTCGATGGATCGGAGAGCCGAGACGGAACAGCAGGGTGCGGCGCTATCTTGCCACTGAAGATGCGATAAAAAAAGAATATTCAAACAAACCATCCGTACGCGGCCACACAACATCAACGTCTACACAGCACCCAACCCATCCGGCAAACCCACCCACCCACCCACCCGCCCGCCCTCTCTCTTATCCTTCGTTCTTGCTGTCAGTTTTCTTTCGTGGCATTATATAATACACGCGAAGAAAATTATTGTTAGGAGGGTTAAAGCCGCCCTGCTTAAAAATAAGTCAACAATCGATGCAACTTGCCACCCCTTGGAGCTGCTATTGAGCAGACGTTTAAGGAACGTTTTTTTATTGCATTTAGGACTGAGGTTACTTAGCGTGGGGAGAAAAGCCCTAATCAAGGATCAAAACTTAACATACACAAGGCCCAAGGTGTAAAAGGGGTAAACTACATCTATCTACTTTTACTACCTCACACACTATAACAAATCCGATAGGTTGGAGCGTTAGAATGAGGTTATTGCAAAACGTTTACAGCGATTGATAAACGCACCAGGCACAGATAACATCGCACACTTTTCCCATAGTGATATCCTTAACAAGAAATACCCCAAAGTGCAGCAGGAGACCAGGGAACAGAAAATCAATCGAAACATTTCATCAACCTTTTAACACCGCCCTCGCCCTCCCTCCCTCCTGCCAAAATCGTTGCCGTCTCGATTGAGAGTCCAATGTCCGGTAGTTCCATGTTCGGAGCGCGATATGTCAAACATACACTTTTGCCGAAAGAGTTCGCGACTGCCGTGGAGTTAGGCGCATTTCTATCTCTCCAGAATTCCCCGTTGGATATAAGGTAGTACAGTTTGGTTAGTCTCGCCAGAGCGCATATATGGGCCTCGAGAGGCCAGAGCTACAAAAGAGACTGAAGGAGTAAATTTCCGTATGCATATAAACGCAATCCCCATTGAGGGTTTTGGGTGGCGCGTGTGGAGCGATAAAAGGGGGGGTTTTAGTACCAAAGGGAATGATTGTCCCTTTAAAGGGCTGCAGAGTGAGAAGGCTAGCAATACCTTGTGACCGTTACCATACTAACCTACTGTCAAGGAGTCGATCGAATGAACCTTGAACGCAGCGGTGTATCCAACAACTCGTGCTGCCGTGTGGGCTACGCTTCGGCGCCACGATCGAACAGTATTCCGGTGTGCTCTCTTCACGGGAAGTATCGTGGAAAACGATGCATCGCCACGGGCAATTGTGGAAATTGTTCATACCTATTGAGGGGGGTGGTTTCGATTGATTTGGACGGTCTGAGACCGTCGAGGAGGAGCGCACACACCTGCACAATTTACTACAGAACCGTACCAATACTTTTGCAAACCATCTGTCAAATGACGAACCGTTTTGAAGGCGCTCACTCGGATTCATTGGGGGGAAAAATCGCGAGATGAGTGCGCCGCTGCGCTGTTCATCGTGGTCCAGATGAACCACCAACATTTGACAGATGCTAGAGTTGATGATGACCAAGAAAAAATACTTTTGCAACCCACGACATCAGCAGACCAGACCAGGACACCTTGAGCGTTAGGATTGCACAGCCTGCTTAAATTAAACCCATTGTATGATTTCCACGACAGCATAGACGTTTAATACCATACCTGTAGGCAATTTTGTATGAGGTCTTGTACGATATTCCACCGACAAGTATTAGGACATTTCCTCCACGATCGACCGCACCGTCCTCTCTCGCTCACGCATTACTAGGGGCCGGAGTAGAAGAAGGGATTCGGTCACGGTCGGAGAAGGAAGTCTCATGTCGACTGGTGGTCACGACGGCGACGGAAACTATACACACATTCACACACCCACGTACACCGTCGTCTTCAAGTGGACCCTCTGTCCGTTTCTGTCACCACAAACTGCTGCTAATTAAATCTTCTTTTCTTTCGACTTTCTTCCGGTGTTAGTTCAACGCGAAGCAGTGCAAACGCCCGTGAAGTGCACGTAACAAAATTATATCTGTACACAATATTCCTTTGCTTGACGCAGCAAACGACACACCGTCAGCCACAGCAGCAGCAAGCCAGCGCCACAGTCAGCCAGCCGTTCGATAATCTTATTAAGCAATGCAATGGCGAGTGAACACACACCTTCGTCGCCCCGTTCGTCATAGGTAGGGCTACCAGAACAGCAGACGACTCAAGAAAGCGCTACCACAAATGTGTTCCATTTCGCGATATCTTCTTGTCTTCACACACTTACGAAGCCGCGGAAAAAAAACCTTTGGCACTGCGCGGTGATAATAGAATTCCTTACTCGAGCACCACAACCCACGTACGATGCTCGACTTTTCGAATGCCACCGTGAATGGATAGTTTTTATCACTGCATGTACCTTTGCCACAAATGGGCTCGTGCAAGAAAACTATACACCGAACGGAGCCTACCGTGTGGCCGGTTTGGCTAGGGAAAGCTCAAGAAAACGGAACACAGGCAGCCGCCCTGTACGCACTAGGTTCGGTTTTACAATACCCATTACCGAGGGCTTCTTTTTCCTAGCACCAGCGAGAGTTCAGGTTCAGACTACACACCCATTTTTCTCATCCATCGGGGCGAAGGGGATGACTTCACTGACCGCCTCTGTACCGCTGAATTACTGACTTTCTAGGTGACCGATCAGCGGACACAACCCGCAGTTCACAAAACAGCAGCAACACCAGCAGCAGCAGCAGCTCTGTGCCAGCCAAAACTCTCCACGAAATAATATGTAAATAAAAATCAAAATGGCGGAGTCGGTTGAGTTCCGCGATGAATGAAAGGCAAGACACTCAACCATTGACGGAGGTTCATCTCGACGGAGGTCTCATCCGCGAGCCCCTCCTCGTCGGTCGCGATGAACGGCTTTGTTGACAGCCCGTTCCCCGCCAACCACATCACACCACCAGTTTCCTCGCTGTGGAGAATTTTCCGAAGAGATCATCCCTTCCTTCAATGAGTAAGTTAGAAAACATTCTCAACTGTACGAAGATTCAGTGATCGTGTTTGCTTATGCAGAATAAAGGATTACTACACACGATGAGGCGCCACACAAAACAAACAATCAAACTTTCATTGTCATATATCTGAATAGGCTGTGCACCTATTCTTCGCTTCGTGCGTCATTGTACAGACACAACACACAAACGATCGTCATTGATTTATCATTCAATCATGTCAACGGTGAAAGGTCAGTCAATCAATTCATTTATGTATAACTGCATCACAATTGTTCTTATTCTGCTTCATACGCAGACAGTTTACATTCAAACAACAATACGGAAACAGGAGGTGTGTGTAAATTTAACAAAACATTTTTTTATCGACCATCTTTCTTTCTTTTGTACAGAATGTACAATGCTGATAATAGTATGGGAATTCGATCCCATGCCAACTGTGAACTATAACACAGCAATTGCGATACCTTTACCAGCTGGGCCACGGAGCTGTCCCAATGAAACCCGACGATTGCTGTACATGAATGCAAAGCAGCAAGATGCAAAAAGACGAATTAATTGGGTCTCCGTATGCGTCAACAAAATAGATCAGAGGCACACCATTTTTCTTACGCTTTACGCTCTTACAAGTACAATTTACTACCAGCTTGATTCACAAATTACGACGATCATTCCGCACAGCAGCCACAGGATGAATGATAATCCATTACCCGTAGTCTTTCTCAGAAACGTACGCAAAGACGATCCACTCCACGGCGGAAGGAAAAAGTACGTGGAAAACACAATAAAATTAACGACCCATAACGTCACGTTTCGGCCAGTGGCTGCTCTTTTGGCCACAATGCGCACCTACCGGCGCAAAACGCTTTCTCTGATATAAAAGAAAATTTATATTCGCATGTTCCACGTACCGAAAAGGAAGGGCCTGTTAAAAGTTCGAGACAGTCCAAGCTAGTTTGGAGGTATTTTATTTCATACTTTCGCTCCAAGACAAAGCCAACCCTACGAATGGAAGAATCGAAAAGACCGCTTGCTTTATCTCTTTCCGTCAAGGTCCTACCTAAAACAACGAAATCGCGAAGAACCTTTGTTCTTTGCACCTTGTACAGTTTTCTTGCTAATCCGAATCCACTGAGCCTATTTTCGTATTTACCTCGATGTATCATTTGTTAATGAATGGATACATTTAAAGCGAATTCCTTCATCAGTAGTGTCTGCGTTGGTTTTTGCAAAGTTTTCTTGGGAACAAATAAATGTCAGCAAAAGCGTACGAGAATAAAAGGTGTAGCCTTAACGGTAATCAGAATCATAGAGGAAAACAATTGATGAACCCTGTAAAACGAAAGTAAAGTGTACTATGGAAAGACATCAGTTGTAGATCAATAAAAAATAATAATGATATGAAGTGCCTGCGACGAGTAGCAGCATCGTACAAACAGCTGACTTTACACTCATTTACGGTCATAGGATACAGCGTTTTACATATCATGAAGCAACCCCGGCAGTGTACGTGGAATATCAAACAATGATAGCCTACTGGAATGCTTTTGATGTTGGATGTCCAAACGGGTCAAGTAGACAAATCGTCCTTTTGTAGGATCTACCGCAATGATAGCTGATACATGGATATTTTTTGTTGACTCGAGCAATTGAGGGGTAAAAAACATCGATTAAACTTACCTTTAGCAACTATTGAGATATTTGCTGCCTGCTTCGGCGACGATAGATCCTTTTCCTTGCTGCTTTTCTACGTTTTGCTTGAATAATATCCTTGTTTAACGCAAACTACACTTTAAACGCCAGAAGAATTTCACACACCCTTCTTGAAGCTGATGAAAAATGGGCAATTTTTGTTTTGTTCTTTCCGTACCCTCCGTTTGAGGTTAGAATTCGTTCGGTGATCATATGTCGATCGCTTCCCCGCTGCCGCCGCTTATCCAGAGTTACTTTCTGCACTTTTTTTTTATACGTCACAAAACACAAAATGCTTCGAACCAGCAACGCATAGCCCTCTCAGGCTCTTTCCCACTTCTTGTACTGTCTCCTTCTCGTTCTCTCTCACATGTCTCAGCGTGATATGGAACGATGTATCGATTTTTCCGTCGTGCTGTCTGCGGTTATTTGCGGTTGGTCTCAAATGCTTGTTGTGACCACTAAAAGTGTAGTTAACTTTTTGTAACATTCTTACCAATCGAAAAACATCAGTTTTAACAGTGAACAAGTATGAGAAAAATAATCTAAATCCATATAAACCACTACGTTCCGAACTACGCTCTTGGGAACAAGCAAGACAACACGAATCTCATGGATCCGCTTTTTCCATATAGTTTTCTCCTTCGCACAGCCATTCGGTCGTGATGACCGTAGAATTAATGCTGCATTTGCATTTTTCACTTTTAAACAATTGACCACGCTAAAACGATTGATAATTCTGAGGACTCGAAGCGAGCATCAGACTTTCAAAAAATTCGTTCCGTACTTGCTTGGAACGTCAACAGATTGCGTGGTCACACGGAAGGAAGCGTAGATAGGGTTAGACGGAGACTTCCGCGAAGCAGAAGTGGGAGAGAGAAAGAGAGGGAGAAAATCCACGGATTCCGTGAGGTGAGGTTATGGCATTTTCAACGGAGTTAGAGGCTTTGTAGAAGTTATTTGATATCTATCGAATCTCTAAAATTCAGTAACGAACACTGTACACCACACACTATGCTCATGTCTAGTGGCAAGGCGATTGCAACGGGATTCCACTGCTTTTTTTTCTTTCGTTGGATCACCCACGGGATTTGAAGAAACACACGAAGATGACGCCTTTTATGACGTAGAATGGAACAGCGAGGGGTTTGTTGCTCGTCGCTTCGATCAACAGAAACGAAGTTGAAGCACTTTACGCCTCACAACAGCCGTGCACTTGAGGAAGGGCTTTGAGCTCTTCTACGAAATTTTCGCGAAAGCGACATTTGGCATTGATTAAATCATCACGGTTCCGTGGCGGTGTAATGGCTCCACTGATAGATATCACGCACTTTTTCTTTCGCTTCTTGAACGACACTGGCGGAGTAGCAGCTCGTGCTACCGACACTTTGACCGCCGCCAGGGTGGTCCCCTATTCTTGCACTGTGATATAATAACCTTCTTACTGCAAATACGTGTAATTGAATCGTTGTAAATCAGCTTTTTCAACCTACTACACGAAAGAACGCCGCGAAGACTATTTTGCAATCGAAGAGAGATTTTTTTCACCACCTCGGTTTGACAGCTACGCAATTAGTGTTGGCAGAATCGGGATTTGGAAGACTCGAAGATTCGATCCCTTCTAGGGATTGTAAAGATTCAAATCCCATTTGGCGGATTCTAGATATTTGATTCGATTCCAAGGATTCGAATCTGTTTTGATTTGTTTGGGATTCGAATCTGTTTTGTTCTGTTTGGGATTCCTAATTGAGGAGTTCTACCATTATTTTTATCTGACGCAGTGACAATGATTCTGACCAGGACCTGGTTTACATGTTAAGTGTATTTTTGTTCAAATAAAGACTCGACATTGAGAATCGCGATTCATGATGAACAGAACTACTTACAGCGGTGAACCTCACATTGGAAATGTGTGACATGTGTTTATTACACAAAAAGCGAGTTATCAGTATTGATCTGATTAGAGTTTAGATTTGGATAACCGATTTCCAGATCGCCGTTGATTTGTTGATCACCACAACAGTTTGACGGATTGGGACTCAGATTTGGTGATTTGAGTGCCAAGTAGAGATTCGATATCCCCATCACTAGAACGAAGCCGACAGCACACCTTGACAGAAACAAACTTGAAACACCTTGGTCACTGCTTGAAATAATGGTTGAAATAGTCAATTTGTTGATAACTTTTTAGTTCCTGAACCGATTTGCTCAAGTGACCCCTCAAATGAAAGGTATTTCCAAGATGCGTAACTTTGTCCAAAGGTAAAATTTTTCCATCGTTTCTTGTTTTGGAGAAAACCGGGGGCCGGGCGAGAGAAGGGCGAAAAACAAAGGAACCTTGGTTTGCGAAGTAGGCTTTTAAAATCCTATTTACAAATAACTTGTTTGTTTCTCAACCGATTCGGACAAATAACCCCTCAAACGAATGGTCTTGACAAGACGCGCAATAGAGTGTGAAGTATCGCTTAACAAATTGCGCTCAGACAAAAACCATGACCTTCGATAGCAACAGTAACGAAGCGAGCGAAGCGAGCGCGAAAGCGAGATGCACTGTTTGGACGCAAATCCAAACGATCCAAACGATGCTTAGACATGACTTTCGATAGCAACAGTAACGAAACGAGCGAAGCGAGCGCGAAAGCGAGATGCACTGTTTGGACGCAAATCCAAACGATCCAACCCGATCCAACCCGATCCAACACAATCCAACACGATTTCCCACGCATTTTGGGTTGCTACTAATCGCGCTAAGGATGCAGGATGGAAGGGGTTTTTTTCCTGCGCTCTGATTGGTTGTTCGATTTGTGAAACTTTGCTCGAGTTTTTGGTAATCAATGGTTACTATGACAAAAAGAAACAAAGCAAAGCGTAAACGTGCTATATAGTTTCTTTCATTCAATTCATTCAAAGTTATCAAAGTGAATGAAATAATTTCGTGCTTTTCAAGATAGCGCTGAGAACGTATTTCGGCGCACGGTAAAATACTTTTCAGCACTTCACATGGTGCTGTAGGATAACGTTCTCCTGCATTCAATAACCACTAAAGCATTGGTACAATCGAACAATTGGTTACTTTTTTCACAACCGTTCAACGAAATTCATCGAAACATCTTTTTTTACCATATTATTTTGGCAACAAAATAGCGCAAGTCTTTTGCTTTACTCATTAAAATAATTGAATTGGCAAATAAAAAACAACCCACTCCACGCACTGGAATGATTTTTTCCTTTCTTCAAATCGTTTCCCCGCTCCTATATGCATCCTGTTGGGTCGCTAACATTCCAAGCCAAATCAATTGTTGTGAGGAGTTCCCAGAGTTTTCTTCATAAGAGTACCATAGATG
>KE524612.1:4997-38889 GCA_000441895.2 Anopheles sinensis | reverse complement strand
TACGGACACGTCACTGATGTCAGCGGGTTCCGATTTTGAACTGATAGCAAAACCGGACGGTGAAACGATAAACGAATCGTCGAATTGATAGATTTTATTTGTGAATGCATTTCATCTACGTTTGTTCGTGTTATTTTTAAATTTTCAATGTTTTACTCTTACTATCAGCTGGACAACTATTCGTGGAATTAAGCAATCAGCAATAAAATTCAAACGGGTCCGTTAAATAATTCTCGAACTTTATTTTTAATCAGTTCGGACTGGAAAGAGATACCTTCGGTAACTCCGATACGTGGGATTTCAAATCGGTGAGCAGGGCAACGCGGCGGCCTCCGGCGCGATTCTTTTCGGTCTCGACGAAGGTAATTCCCTCGGTGATATTGACGTCTCCTTCGACGGCATCAATCAGGCGTAAGGCACGTTCCTACTCGGTGTCAGCAAGCGTTAGTCCAACAAGAAATAGAACGAAACGACAAAGGGATTCATCAATATCGATTGATCACACACGATCCCTGTTTGCAGAATCACTTCATGGGTGTTTCACCAACGTTTCGCTTTCAAGGATCAAAACGGGATTACAAAGTCTGTATATCGGCTTACCTTGGCGCAAAGTACAATTGACTGCTCGCCGCAGTCCCGCACGAATTTCAGGGCGGAGGTCAGTATTCCATCGGATTCCGAGGATGGGGCGGCTGCGGCGACGGTTAGTACGACGATCAAGACATAGAATTGCTTCATTGTTAATCAGCTGTAAGTTTTGATCGTTTGCTTCGTTCGTCAACTAATTCACAGGATACGTATTAATGAAATTGCCATTCAAAACGAAGGTACAACGTGGACTACCACGTTTCACTTTTAATATACGTTCAGACGTAAACGTCCTTGAGGTACGTTACAAATAAAATACAAACAAGATTTTGAATGGTCACTTTGGTTTATTTTTAAGAGATCGTTTATAATTCCACCATGAGTACTTCAATAAAAAAAATTTCCTGCACGATCTTGATCATTCCAAAATGATAGGATCGTACAACCAAAGAAAACAACATGATATTGTAAACAGACCGGCATGCGGAAAAAATATTAATCCAGACTTCTTTGATTCGTAAATTCTTGTTGATGTAAAATAGTGCGACTATAGTGCAGTTAAGGAATTTTAAAGGCCAATGTTTATTTTATGTTATCAAAGGAGGAGTCAAATCACACAAACACATTGCTGACACGACTCAAACGAGTTGCATAATCAGCGTAGACGTCTAGTTCATTCATCGAAACGTGAAAACAAACACAGTGTTTGTGGAGAGAAAAAGATGGTAAAGTTAAATATTCTAAAAAACCCTACGCGGCAACCTTTTGCGGGTCATTAATATTCAATTTTCGATTTCTACAACGCAGTTGCGGACGATCGGATTGCGCACGGTCGGATTGAGTCGCGGGTTGCCGAACTTTTGCCGTACGATGTCTTCCACCGATACCAGTTTGGTGCTTACGGACGAGGTCGGTAGCAAGGGAGTGATAACGCTTAACCGGCCAAAGGCACTGAACGCGATCAATCTGGAAATGGTGCAGCTGATCTATGGCGCCATGCGGCGTTGGGAGAACAACAAGCATCTGGTCATCATAAAGTCGGTCGGAGAGAAGGCTTTCTGCGCCGGTGGTGATGTACGTGCCATCACCGAATCCGGAGGAGCGGAGCTGGCAAAGAAGTTTTTCACAACCGAATACCGCGTGAACGCACTGATCGGAAGCTACCGACCGACGTACGTTGCCTTCATCGACGGCATCACGATGGGTGGCGGTGTGGGTTTGTCCGTGCACGGAAAGTATCGCATCGCGACGGAACGCACCATGTTCGCCATGCCGGAGACGGCCATCGGTCTGTTTCCCGACGTTGGCGGTGGCTACTTTTTGCCGCGGCTCGAGGGAAAGTTGGGTCTTTACCTCGGATTGACCGGGTTCCGGCTGAAGGGGCGCGACGTACACAAGGCGGGCGTAGCGACTCACTACGTCGAGAGCAAGAATCTTCCGGCCCTTGAGCAGCAGCTGCTGGCCAGCACGAGCAACGAGGAGGTGGAGAGCGTGTTGGAACGATTCTCCGAGAAGAAGGATGCCGGTGTGGAGTTTGTGCTGCAGAAGCAATTGAAACAAATCAACGAATGCTTCGGCGCACCGACGGTTGAGGGAATCTTTGCGAAGCTTGAACAGGATGGCAGCGAGTGGGCCCAGAATACGCTGAAGTTGTTACATAAAATGTCCCCAACGTCACTGGTGGTCACGCAGAAACAGCTGGAACTGGGCGGCAAGATGGACCTGAAGACGTGCCTGCGGATGGAGTACCGTTTGGCGGTTCACCATGCGATCGATAGCGATTTCAAGGAGGGCGTTCGGGCGATGCTTGTCGATCGGGATCAGAAGCCACGTTGGAATCCTGCCACGTTGGCGGAGGTGGACCCGTCGAGGGTTGAAAAATTCTTCGGCCCATTACCGGACGGTGCCGAACTAGTGTTTGAAGATGATGATCCAAAAGCCAACCTCTAGATTTGGTGCATTGTTTTCCCTTCTGGAGACGCTAAGCCAAGAAAGTGCATTTACTAGAAATTAAGAATGTTTATGTATCGCAGCGAAGCTGTAAGAAATTCCACGTAAGCAAAATTGCGCTTGCTTACTTTTCCTAATTCCGAAATAAAAATATTATATATTCTTGTACATTCATCACTTTTTCGGATACTAAGGGTTGTCCGCCGGCAGGGATAAAAACTCTTTCGTAAAAATCGTTCCTTTCAGTTTATGTTTTGTTTTCATTGTTCAATCTTTTCCATTCGTTTCACTCTGGTGTGTAGTGTGTTCCGGGTCCCTGTGTCTTGAATGGAATTGTTGTCTTCCCATGGTTTACTGCGTGTTTGATTTGTTTTTGTATGTAAACATTTGTTTTTTTTTATTCGACCGGCCTGCTTGTTTTAATTCTTTAACTCTATTTTTGACTCGATGCTAAACTTGCTCACTTGTTAAAGCGGAGGGTCCGGAAAAACCAAGCCTAGGCATAGGTGAATGTCTCCGTACGCAAAGCCGTAACATAAAGTACCTACGAAAGAAGCCAACTAGTCTAGTAGACGAATGAAGGATTATTTGTTCCTAATGCGTTTTGTCTGGCAAATGCTGCTAGTTCTGGCCAGGGTGGGTGAGTTTCGCTAGATAACAAAAAAGAAAAGTTTAAATAGGTGAGCAAACTAGAGGCACAAAAGAACAGTCAACATATATGGGTGATGAAGTACAGGTTTTCTCAAGCAACCGATCGAGAAGTAGATGAAGAGGTTAAGCGTATGAAAACGTAGTGTTCCGATTGGACGACAGGGTGTGCGCAGCAAAAGATGGAATGCTTTCGGTTCCTTTCGTTAGCTTCTGAGTACTTTCCTTCCCTTAGACTTAGTAAGTTGATGACAATGTGTGCTGTTCGATATACTTAACGACGCACAACGGTTTTTGATGTTTCACTCTCACAGGTGAGTTTAATTTTTCTACCGTTTTAAGCACTCGTAGGCGCAGAGGTTGCTGCGTTGGATTGACGTAGTTCGGCCAATTGTTTAACAATACGTTTTGTGCTGTCCGGACCTTTTCGGTCACAGCAAGCAGATTCGACGGCGCACACAACAATAGTACAGCACCACGCACACCATTTACACACACACGCGCACACTACGGTCTGTGTTGTAGTTTTTGTCCTTCTGAAGGGAGGTCTGTTTCTGTTCACGCCTGCAGGGGGTTTTTCAGATGATCCGGTTGTGTATTTGTTTTTGTTTGCCTTAATCCCGCACCCTTTTGATACCCGAGGAAAAAAAAAGTTATAACTGCTATACTCAAGGATACTATTAATCGATGTACTGTGCCAACCAGCGGAATCCTTCGCCGTAGCCCTGTCGCTTCAACACGGAACACATGAACAGCTCGAGCGGACGGCCCGGGAGCTCCGAGCGGGACACCTTGCCCTTGCCAGTGGTAAGCTGGTAGAGGGCGAAATAGTTCCTCAGCTCGTCCTCGCTCGCTGCACCCGGCTTGTCGATCTTGTTGCCGAGGATCAGCACCGGGCAGTTCGATAACGCCTCGTCGGTGAGCAGTGAGTCCAGTTCGTTTTTGCTTTCGGTGAAACGGCTCCGGTCCCAGGCATCGATCAGGAACACGATCGCGTCCACCGCCGGGAAATAGTCCTTCCAAACGCGTCGTGCTGAAAGAGGGGTGGCAAAACGGAATGGTTAACTTCTTCGTTGTGCCTTTCTATTTCAACAACGTGCCGAGGCGTTACCTTGCGTGTGTCCACCCAAATCGAATGTGGTGAACCGCATGTTTCCAATGGACAGTTCTTCCGAGGCTGAAAAGAGGAAAGGCGTACAATTGGATTAGAAAACAAACAACGATTGGCATACAAGAGGGGGAGGGGATACTCACTCGGGTGGAGTGTTGGGACGTGCTGTGCAAGTCGGTCATCCTTCAGCATGTGTAGCAGTGTCGTCTTACCAGCATTGTCTAGGCCAAGGAAGAGCAATTTGCCGGACTTCTTCCACAACCCTACAAATGGAAATGCAGTTAGTTACATTGTCCGATCCCGGGGGAATTGCCAATTCACACTTACCTAGGTATCCTAGTACACCGGTGAACCAATCCCAGATGAACATTTTGGCAATGTCACACTAGCCTTAAACCCGGTACGCAAACGGATGGGATCCAAAAATATCTACCTCACCACGGTGCGGATGACCAGTGTGTGTGTGTTTGTGGGGGTTGATGAGCAACAGCAGCAACAACGGCGCACGATTCACAGCTGGGTGGGGAAGGACAAGACAAGAAGCATTGATTACAAACATTCGCGATCGCACGATGATGGGGCAGATTTTCCTCCACTGCCCAGGCCACCTCGTTTAACTGCGCGGATCTCCGCCACGGCCCGGGCTCACCGTGGGGCAAATTGTGTGAGTTGTCGGTTGATAAGGTGAATCAAATAACGGAGGAATGGGTTTCTTCGACTTATGCGTAGAGTTTTGGGGCCAATAAAAAAAAAGAGGTAGGGGGAATGTGGAGCTCGACTGCAAATGTATACGTGCTCTTTGTGGCGCCTTGGAGCAGAAGATGATTTGTCCTTCCAATCTGGGTCTACAAGCGTTTGAACTTTACCCTTTCCTTTGTGCGTGCATTATGGTCAGTTCCGGCGTTAATGAGAATCGTCATATTCTTCGTTCTGGCAATAAACGCTCCAGAAGGTACCAGGTATTTAATGATTTATTAATGAGAACTTAATCTTGGCTCCAATTTCACGTACTCATTATGTTGAAGCGAGGTTTTTAAGGCATTCAATAGAAGAAAATTATTTACTTTTTGATAACGGGGTAAAAGAATGTTTCCCTTGAGCACTTGAACTTGAAACAGCACAGTTTGCACAGGGTCTTCCGTACTATCTACGTACCGATAAACACTAAAAGCGCGAATATCAAATCATGCACGAAGATGCACCACGTTCGTATCCAACACGCGTCATTGAAATTCGGTGAAAATGTTACACGTAAGTATGTTTTAACGCACTCCTTCTTCAAGGCAAAGAAGTCACCAGATAATACGTGCTGCTGCAGCTCGGCTTACGCACCACACAGGCACCTGGCGTTAGCCAACACGGAAGGCAACCATTTCTTTAACTTACCTAGCGATTTGTCCGAAAACAAATCTCTCTCGAGCTGGACGAACAACTCGGTGATGCGATTCGTGAGGCTGAATGCAACTAGCGCGGAAGAAAAGTGGCTGGCTCACGGATTTCACGACACAGTTTGCTGTCTTTTTACAATCCAGTCGTTTGGACCAAGATAAATACATACAGTATGTAATCATCTTTGTTTGGACGATAGAGTGGAGCGCTTGCTGATGGATCGTCTGTTGAATTTCGATTCAATCAGGTACCTTTTTTTGTCACACTCCAGTATCAATTCTATATCTATACTGCTTATTGAATTTGACGTGTGATAATATCAATTTATGTTAATAAATTATGAAAACGTGCCTTATTTTTGTCCTTACGGTATCAAACACGATTTCTTTTAACGTGGGACTCAATCCGAGCAGAGCGGTTGTTGATGATCTTTGTAAAATCCGAACTACCATCACTAGCAGGAAGATTATGACGGATTTAAGCAAACTGCTCGAAAATTGCTCGAGTTTGGACGTGGAGTGTCGAGCAGTTGGTTGCTTGGCAGCTGTCAATTATGACGCAATCGCCATTTGAATTGGTCGTTGTTGTAAGTGAAACAGGAAAGATTTGTGAAATATATTTAAAAAAATATCACTCATGCCCTTTTGTAAGTGTCCATACCATTATTAAGAATAAAAACTACATAGCAAGATAGTGTCCACCACTTTTATTTCCATTCATTAAAAATAAAATTGCATCTTTGTTTAATCGTCCCAGTCCGATTCATCCGTCCATTCCGGGCCAGCTACCGTAGAGTCGTTCTGCGAAGTGCAATCAATCTCCTTGTAGTATTCAGGATTCCACCAATCAAGTACATTTACGCTTCGGGTCGGATCGAAGACGATCTCATCCATCCGTTTACCGCAGTAGTTCGCCAGTTCGAGGCGAACCTTGTAGCGCATCATGCTCTGGGACAGCGACTGTGTAAGGTTTTTCACGAACAGAGTTTCGCTGTACATCGGTATCACCTTAAGATAGTCCGTTGTTATCTACAATCATAAAGAATACAGATAAAAAAATTAGTTGGTCAAACTCGAACCCGCTTTCAAAACCAAATGCATACCATCAATATCTGGCAACCTTCTTCCGGGTTCATGTAGATATCCTGCATGAAAGCAAGGCTCTTTTTCTCCCGTTGCAGCCTCGCAGATTGTTCCGGCCGACTGCCGGGCAGTGAAGATGCTTGCAGTCGAAAATAATACGTCCAGCAGTTTTTCGTGCGCTTATGCCACACGGATAGCAATTTTCGACCAACGACACGGTAGGGGTTGTGATAGGATGCTAGCTGAAGTCGTTCCACGAACGGGGGGTAAAGGTAAAACAGTGACCGTATCACAGCCGATCTGAGTCCACGCAATCGTACCATACTGTCGGGCTGGAACCGAGGGGGCAACTCAATCAGATGGTTATAGTACGATCGATATAGCTGAGACCAAAATCGACCACTTTGTACTACTTCTGCCGTTTTGCGGCAAATAAGCGCGAACCGACAGACATCCTCCGGACGGATATACTCCGCAACCAGGAACCATAGATCGATGTGGTAGTCATGATATTCGACCATTTGCAAAGTTTCGTCCGCTTGTCGCTTTTTGCCCACTCGCCCCCGTTCTCCGGCCAGCTGGTGATCGATATCGGGATCGTCTGCAGTTATCTCCGAATCTAGCTCGATCTCGGCGACGGTCAGCTTGTGGGACAGCTTCGATGCCCGATTCGTACACTTTGAACTGTTGGCATAATCATAGATGGTAAGGTCTGAAAAACAAAAACCAATATGTTGAACATGTTTCATGTTTATCCCACAAACACACAACATCGTTACCTCGCCCGAAAGTGGAGCGGTTCTTCGTTGGCTTCACTTTCACGCTGAGCGCCATGGAATTGAGGCAAGGCCAATATAAGATGTTACACTGGGACACGGGATTGTAAGGAGTTTTGCTTCAAGCGGCAACATACGTGGTAAATCACAAATTAAAGTTTGCAGTGCTAAACGTTTCAACATCCATTGCATGGATATGGCGTGTAAAGCTCAGTACGAATTCTATCGGGAATCCATCGCGTAGCGATAAGGTTGCTTACTGCCCACTCGTAGAGTCCGAACAGGGAGCAGATTTTATCACTCGTCTGTAAATGTTGCAATTTAAAGAATTCTGTGTTTTATCAGCTCTTTACTTTTCCATTTGTTTACATTTTCACATTTGTTTTGACGTTTCTGAATCAGTAACCGGTTTTTAACGGTTGTAACGCATATAACCGTTATAACGCAATGTACAAATATTTAAAGTTGAAACTGAAAAAAAAATAATTAAATTGTTTTAAAGGCCTTAAGTATTTCAAACATTAAGATAAACACATTGTGATTTTTACTATTTGGCCATTTCACAGGAAAAAAATCACGCGTAGATTTGTTTTGAAGTTGTTGCCTTTTCATCTTTTTGCGCACATGTTCCAAAGTTCTTGCATGTATTCATGCCACCTATATATTTTTCATTAACATTTCTATATAAAGTTGGTTTAGCTTTGGATAACAAAATGAAAGAAATATATAGTTTTGTATTCACAACATTACATTCCATGCCCTCCTGACGTTCGTTTCGACACCACTGAAGAGGGAAAGCTGATTGAAATTTAAAACCTTGCCGCATGTGTTAGTTACCGTTCAAATCTTACTTAAACCATGCGCAACGCCCAGCATCCGACTCAGTGGCAGGCGTACTGTCGATCGGTTAAAAAGTCTCCTAAAGTATGGAAAAGTGGGTAGGAAAGGTAGCACTAGTGACCGGTGCAAGTTCCGGCATTGGACAGGATGTGGCTCTCGCGCTGGCCAACGCCGGCATGGTGGTCGTCGGTATTGCTCGCCGTGCCGAGCTGGTAGCACTTCTCTCGACCCAGGTGACGGGCTCGGGGAAAATCTACGCCAAAAAGTGCGACGTTAGCAGCGAGTCGGAGATCATGGAGAGTTTGCAGTGGATTCGTCGCGAGTTCGGTGGAGTCGACGTGTTGATAAATAATGCGGGCATTTTTCGGTACAATTTTATCACCCGTACGTCTAGTTGCTGGAGTTTGTGTATTGCGCCCAACGGAAGATATCGTCCTGATTTTTATTTCCGCTTTACAGAAAGTGAAACGACCGATTTTAGGGATACGTTCAATGTGAACGTACTGGCCACCTGTATCTTCGTCCGGGAAGTGATCAAAGACATGAAGGAACGGGAATCGAATGGCCATATCGTGCTTCTGAACAGTCTGCTGGGAAAGCGAGTTCCAGACGTTTCTGTGCCGGTGTTCGGGGTCTATCCCGCTTCCAAGTACGCCTTGGTCGGACTGGCGGAAGTTCTTCGTCAAGAGTTGAACTTTTTCAAGCTACCCATAAAACTAACGGTACACGCTACACCCCATAAAGAAGCCACATCCATTACGGTTAGTTTAACATGCTGCTTCCGTTTACCCTTCTCAGAGCATCCACCCGGGAATGGTCCAAACCGATATGATCAAAGTGTTCGAATCGCAATTGGCCGAACGGCTGCCCAAGCTACAAGTGAAGGATATTACCTCGAGTATCATACATTGCCTCGAGACTCCGCCGCATGTGCGCGTAAGTAAAGTTCCATTCTTACGTGGGGTGAGGGTTTGAATTCCCTCACCGCACGATTTTGTTCGTTGTGGCGGAAACAAAAATCCATAGAAAATATCAAATTACAACTGACGTTTTCAAGTTCATCGTGTGGTTTGCGACTACAACAACATGAAACCGGTTGGTAATTAATCCGACTGATTTTAAGCGAATTGTTTTTCTTTCTATCTTCCACAGATTGACGAAATCACATTAATGCCTGCCATGTAATAATCGACCGAACAAAGTTTATTGTAACAGATTCAATAAAACATTCTTTCGAATACTCGAAGCCCGGTTGGACATTTTTCATCCTCTATAAATTTGGTGTCGCGTAGCGGACCTAAAAAGAGATCAAATTGGATTAATTGACAGCAATCAATGAGTCCCTCTCGCAGCTGGATTAAATAATTGGTGGAGCAACTGGCTGTAAATTCCGCATCACTGCAGGCCGGCCGGTGAAAATGCAGATAAATAGGGCATCATAACTTGTACTAGAGTCGAGGCATTCAATGTTGTTACTAATCCTTTAACACAATGCACGTGCATATATAATGCGGCAATTTTAAATCACACAAAAAGCTGAGTTTAATCTAAGTGGAAGCAGAGGATATTCGGATACAATCTAAGCGACATTTTGATTGTGAGTAAAGTGTCATTTATAAGAGTGCTCCCAGTTGGTAGTACATTCCGGTTCAATCTGCCACGTTAATAAATGCCCCAAAACTAGACCTGTTTTTTCTAAATAAGTAAAAAAGAAACCTACTATGCAATATACACCAGTCGCTCGGTTCATTTCGAGCAAAACTATTTCGGCGTTGCTGCAGTTTTGCAGGCGCATTCAACGAACTTCGGGATGCAGTCGCGTTGGGAAAGCGCCGCAAAGCAACCGGAAATAATGGTTGTTCCTGGCGGGCGTTCATCCTCATCGAAACACCACCACCGTATCCGGTTCCCAGGGAGGGTGAACGTGTGGAGGGGAAGATTTTATGGGCCAGAATGAAGATATGTACTTTATTAAAAGAATTATGCGAACGGGGCAGTGCAGCAAACGAGCCGGCGCAGCCCATTGCCATCTATTCTCCGATACTGCTAATGCATTTGTGCAGTATGAACCAGGGGCGGTTCAGCCAAAAACGAGGCCGAAACATATTCAAACGGAGCTACTGCTGTTAAACCAGGAGTAGGAGTGCAATGTAATCGATACTACTGGTTTTTGCATTCTAATTTCGGAGAGCATTTGGAAATATACTTATGTAGGTTTTTGGGGTAATTCGTTTAACGTGTTATGTCGTTGGAGTAAATTTGCACTCCATAATTATTGTAAATCAATAAATGTTAAGTAGCGAAAAGAAAAAAACCTCATGAAGGAATGACATCTTTTGGTAGTTTGAATTTTTGAGAATATTTATTATTAATATACTTGGCTTGTAAATAAGTTTGATCTTTCGTTCCACACAATTATTAATAATTTAAAATTTATTTCCTTTATACATAACTTAAAGCTAACATTCCACTCTTGAAAGGTACGATCAAGTAGCAATATCGGATAAACTTGAATTAAATAAACACCGTATTTTTGGATGGAGCACACACTTCTAGAATTATTGTGATCCACAGGTTCTCGTATCCACTCTCTGGGATTTACAGTAAAACAAAACAAACACTCGAAGGCATTTGTGCAATGTAACGGTGCCATGTTGTTCCAAAAATTCATACCACAAAGTAGTACACCGCTCTAGAGCACACCGAAGCCCTGTGGTGGTGCTGCATACCGGAAGTAAACCAAGCTGCACCGACGCAACACCGGGACGCACGGTGTGGCCGATCCGTTGGTAGTTTTATCGCGGTTTTATTTATTTTCCATTTGCTGATGTTTTATCGCAGATGAGTGGCGAAGTTGAACTGTGTGGCTCGTGTTGGTGACACTATTTTTGTTTTCCGTCGCGTATGTTGTTCCACCGCGCGCCCGTGCTCCCCCTTGGTTGCATCTACCGCGTGGAAAAGCGGGTCAGTTTGTGGGGTTCGCGAATCACCAACCAACAACGGTAGCATCCCGATCCACCCGGTGGGATGAGCTCACATTTTCCAAATCCCATCGCGTGGCCTGGCCATGGATGCTGGCCCCTCTCCCTTCGCTTTTCCCGTGTTGTTAGCTGGTGTCCTTCCCGTTGTGGCGCCCTTTGTGGAATGTAAATTATGCAAAGTCTTTTTCCATCCTTTCTGGTTGGGACCCCGCAGAATGCTCTTTTGCACTCCCGTTTCGGTGGGGTTCGGATCAGGACTTGAAAAGCATTCCGAGCGTCTTCATCGCTTCATTCGCCGAGGGGAAGTTTTCTTGTTTGGGTTTTGTTTTGTGTGGGGGTTGGTACTTTCGGTAACGTATTTTTTTGTTTGTTCCTTTCCGTGTCGTTCCGGGCTGGAGCGTGAACATAATTTTCCATTCTTTCACCCGGGCTGGCGGGTTAAAATGACAACAACAAAAAAAATGTTAACAATAAAATATTTCGTGCACATTTTCAGCACCGGAAGGGGCCACGGTGAAGCAATACCAGAACTCGTCGCGTGGGTGGGGAGAAAAACATGATGAAAGGACGATTCGCTGTCATCGCGTTGTACGCTCAGGCGCTGGTCTTATTGAGTTTTGTCAGCTCCTGCTGGTCGGCCGGTGTGCGATACTCTCCGGCGCGGGATTCCACCGGCGCGGCGGGACGTTTCGGGACCACCCAGAACCGCTGGTCACGTCCGAACTGGCGTCCCTCCTCCATCGTTTCCGGCAGCTTTTGGTGCAGCGTTTCGGGCAGGAAGATCGCACTGACCGCCCCGACCAGCGCAACCAGCGCCATCGCGACGAACGGCAGCCGGATGTCGTAGTTGGTGCCAAGAAACACGATGTACGGTCCCAGCGCGCCGAACACGTTGGCCATGATGATCCCGAAGGAGGCGCCGGTCTGCCGCAGGGACGTCGGGTACATTTCGACCGACTGCAGGTAGAGCGCAAAGTAGGTAACGCAGATGAAGAACTTCACCACGATGGCCAGCATGGTCACGTACAGCTCGTTGCCGGGCCGGTGGATGAGCAGGATGACGGGCAGGCAGGCCAGGGTGGCGCCGAGGAAAGCGCCACTGTTTGTAAACCGCCGACCGAGCCGGTCGCAGCAGATTTGACCGAGCAGGTAGGCGGGAAGTTCGACCGCACCCTGCCAGAAGTTGTTTAGGAATGGGTTCCCTCCCATCTGGAGGCTCATTAGGAACAGGGTGAACGTGGGGATTGTGTTGCAGATCCAGCTCAGCAGCAAAAGACACGTCAGCTTGGTCATATGCCATCCACTGAACAACGACGCGATACCATAGGTCCGTTCGATCTCCGGCCTTGGTACGAGAGCTCGAAGTTGTTCTTCGTCGATCGTCAACGGTCGCCCATTGACGGAGGCGATCTTACGCAGTTGCTTCAAGCAGTCACCGTAGCGTCCGCGGCTCGCAAGCCATCTCGGCGATTCAATGTTATACTGCGGAAAGCAGTAGAACAGCAGACATGGCAGAGAGGTCACGATCATGAACCAAAACCAATCACGCATCCACCAAAGAACGAGCGGCGCCAGGCAAACGCCGGCGGTCCATCCAACCAACTGCCAAAGGGAAAGGGCCGCCCGGTTGGCATCTTTCGATATTTCCATCACGATGATCAACGGCGACTGGAACGAGGTGTTGGTCGAGAAGCTCCCGATGAAGGCGAGTGCCGCAAACAGCCAGTATTGGCGAGCGGTGAAGATGGCAAACACCCGCCCAACGACGGCTGTGAGGATGCTGAACAAGTACACCGGAAGACGTCCAATTCTACAAAATAAACGGAGAATAAAGGCGTCCAATTAAAGTAAAGTCCAATCGGTGAAATCTGGTTGGTTTACTTCGAGTTACCCTACCGATCTCCGAGCTGACCCAAGATGAATGTGCCACAGACCTCCGATACGCGCACGATGGCAAACACATTGGTTCCGTAGAGTTCCTTCTCGCACACCCAGTTCTCCTCGGTCACCGGTGTACGGTCGTAGTAGGTGCGATCGTATTCGTAGCCGTAAATGCAGGACGTCGTGGAATTCGTTGGAAGAAGGTCCAGATTTTCGAAGGATACGTTGTACATAAGACAGGAGCTTGCCACATACTCTCCTCGGCTGTTGTACTCTCTGGAAAATGAGAATGTATCAATGATAAGAAATGTCTGAAGGACCTTAAGAGAATATCTGGCTTTAAAAAGCAAGCCAAACACTGTTTTGCAAAGTATGTTACCTGCTAATGCTTATCTTAGGTATGAAGTAAGTGTTTTACATTCATGGGAGTGAAATTATGAGCTCCATCTTGATCACAATTGGTTCGAGACAAGATAAGATAACACACTCACAATCAATGGTGATCAAATATTACCAAGCAAAATTTTGTTGTAAAGCTTTATCAGGTAGGTAAACATGACTTTATCAGGGAAGAGAATAGAAATTAGTTGATATTTATATTACAGAAAAGGGAAAAATCATTGGGGATTAAGGTTATCCATCTAGGAATAAAACAATTCTGATTGGTATAGATTATACTTACTTAGGATAAACTATGTCTTCCCAGTGCTCTGCTAACGTTTTATTCCTATCTGTCTCAGGTGGTATACTACACCGATGATCCGGTACTGCCAGTATGAGAAGCACGTTCACGACCGTCATCGCAAAGAATAGTATGGCCACGACATTGAAGATGATATTGTAGCGCTTCTGAAACGGTCCATCGTTGCCGATGGATTCCATAATCCGATCGAACGCCGCATCCGATCCACCAGCTTCACCGTCCTCTTGCGTTGCGGACATGTTTTCATAGGGAAGCACTCGGCTTACTTTGCCTCACAGTGAATCGTGCCCGACTCAGCACATCGTGTCACACGCGACCATTCGCTGATATCACACTGCCTCAATGGAAGACGTCTTCCACTGGCTGCCCTTCATTTGGTGAAGGGGTTTAACAACACCTTTCCTTATCGCATCGGTTGGTCACTCGTCATCATTAGTATGTTTTCTTTACTTAGCTTTTAGGCACTGCTAGATATGCAACGCGTACCAGCTGTTACTGATGAGCGAAGGGAGCGAATTCAACTGCCAGGCAAAGTATTTCGTCACCATCGTCAATGCACTGACGGATCAAAACTCGACCGACTACTAACGCCCGTCCGCGATAACTAACTGGGGGTGGAAAGAGATTGTCGTTGTACCGGCCGCGGTTCGCGTTGTAGATGTGCGGGTGATCTCACGGTATGTTGCACCATGTGCTGGTCCGACCTCATCATGGTTGTTTAGTTTTTCTGTTACACTAACCAAACCATCGCTGTCTTATAAGTTTTTGGGAAAAAATACTGCAGTTTTGCACGTTATTTGAGTAATAAAATGAATATATAGAAATTACTTATACCAAAAGCTTGACAACTTTTTCTTTTCACTTGGCATAACGTTAAAATTCTGTATACCAAATTCTATAAATAAACACGATTAAGTATGATTCGGTTAAAATAACCTACGATGGTTTGGCTAGTGTAACGTTGCCCAAGTAGAAGACGCTAAGTCGAATGCATTCATCTGCGACGCCGATGCATTCGGATTAGTTCCCCCATGCTCTGTAGTCAACACCAGTGCAACGTGCATTAAGATGCGCGCGTGTTTTAAAAACATCTTTGTATTGGTGTTTTTGGTTGATTGACGCCAATAAAACGTTATTTTCATTCATTCTTTCGGTTGTACGGTGATTGCATTTCAGCCTTTTCTTTGTGTGTTGGTGCAATGCAGAATAGTGCAACGAACTTGAGACGATAGACTGTCAAGGTTTCAATGCAATATGAGGCATATCAAGCAGTCAATATGTCTTTTGGGGAATTTAAATTTAAACGAAAAAGTAAACTTACGGTTTAATTTAATTCTTCCTTAAATTTGATTCTTTACATTAACATTTAAAATAAAGTATAAGTAAGAAAAAATAGTTTCTTGACGATGCCTGTTAAAAAAAAGAAATAAAAATAAACACAATAAAAGGAAACGTTTTTGTTGCCCTGAATTCTCATTCAAAACTTTGACTATAAGCCACTATGCAACAAAGCGGTGGAAGAAAGACCAACAGCTACGGGATGTAAATTTTCTTATCGATGAGCGAAAAACTTTTCCTTTAAGGCTCGGTGTAAAAGCTGATGGGAAAATTCCAACCGAAAGTAAAACTACTGCATAGAAGACGGATGCTTGACCAACGGAAGGCTGTTGGGAGGCATTGCAACAGAACAGAAAAGAAAACCCCCGCACCAGTGCTACTACACAACGGGTCGTTCAACGTTCGTCGTCGGCCCTTGATAAAAAGTAACCCAATAAATTTTACTTTTAATCTTTTCGAACCCATTTTCCTTTCGGGCTGGCGAAAAATCACGTTCCGTTGGACGTCAGGCGCCAAGATTTGGTGAAATGCTCGCGCGCTCCGGTACGGCGAGGTGTTGGATGATGAGATCGTAAGAAACTTTTCTGCCAAGAAAAATACCCAAACTTCATTCCATCCTGGTTTGGTTCGGAGTGACAAGCGGCGTTCCTCGGCGTGGCGAAAGACGTGTTGGACCTCGCGAGGGCAGACCTGGCGGTAACGAATGGTCTCATGTGACATGTGACACCGGGTCGTGTCGTCCTAGCCCGTCTAATTCCCATGGACACGTAGGTCCTTGGTTAGGTGCCGAGACCGGTTTGCAGAAAAGGTGGCATACGTTTCGCTTTGCAGAGTGAAGGCGTCCGACAGTCGACGGAATCAGGACCGGAAGGAAGCATTCCCGGAATTTAAGGGTTTCGAAATAGTATCTCTCCCATTCGTTGGTGGAAAAGAATTTCCATGCAACACCAGCACCAAAGTGTGCTCGGGGAAAGACTAAAGCAATGTGACTGTCTTTTTTTCGGTTCTAAAATGCAATAAAAAGAGAGTTAATTGTACATGCTGACAGATCCTAAGCCATGTTACGAGCCAGCGTGCAGTGGAAGTGCGTTTAAACATCGGGAAAGCTGTAAAATGTTCCCTCAAGCCCTGTCTCTAAGCCCTATTTAGATCGGCGAAAGTTTGACTACAACACACCAACCAACACCCGGCCGTGTGGGTATGCCGTACTGAATAAAATACTAGCCAACCCGGAGCGTTGACCAGCAGCACGAATTTCGCCACATTTTCGTTCGTCCAGCAGTAAATTGTTGTTCAAAGTGTTAAACTTTTTAACTGCACACCGCCCCACCTCTTGCAGGGAACAATTAGTTTTTCCTTGGAAGAGAGTATTTGTTCAATCGACTGTATGTTGGTGTGCTTTGGAGGGGAAAATTAACCAAATTTAAAACTGATGCGAGCACACACCAAGAAGACACACCAAGACCCGCTGGAAGGGTTATACCATAACATGGGTGTTTTTATTTGATGAATCGGATTATGTCAAAAATACTGAAGGATTTAATAAAAACAGTCACACGTGTGCCCTTCTGTGGCAGCTAAGTTATGCAGTAGAAATCCAATGTTTGTTTAACCTTCTGCGAAGCACAGCTTCGGAATGATTATCCTCTGATTGTCTGTAAGTTTTTTTGTGTGTGTTTTTGTTGGTTTATTTTTGACCATGCTGTACTCATCACGCACACGTGCGCTGGTGTCCATCCTAAACCTTGTCCTAATCAGAGGTATTAAACCTTTTGTTTTTGTTGTTTTCGTTGGGTCGGGCATTACAAGAAGCTCCATAAAGTGGCAAGAATGTATGAACCCATATGGGAGATGTAATGTTGCTGAATTGAATGAAGCTAAGGATGAAAAATAAAGAGAAAGTCTGCAGGCTTGGTACAATGATGGCAAGAACGTAGATAGGGGTTATAAAAAAGGGCAGTAGATTTTTCCTTGACACACCCGATGGAGCCCCTGGAACATTTAGAAATCTGTAATACAAAAAAAGATACAGGAAAAAGGAAACATCGTTAACCCGACGTCCCTACACGCGGCATCGAGTTGGATGTGCAGTTCTAACTTGATTTGGGTGCAAAAGTAATTAAAAATTCTGCCTCTTTTTTGGCTTCGTGCTTTTTCCCGTGGTCGTGTGTCCTGGTCCCTGGTTACGCTGGTGACCTTTGTACGTTTGCATACATTTTCTTGCCGGTTTCCCAACAACCGGGCCCGGGTGTCAGGTGATGAGGTTCATCTTTCCCATGGGGAGAGTGGCGGCTTGTTGCCGTTACTTGCGGTAAAATAGAATACAACATAAACCCAAAGCAGCAAGAAAGATTATCCGAAACCTGCACAAAGCCTGGGAGGAACTTACCCAAGCCTGTCCCGGACAGAAGCATCTGTTCTTAGTTCTTTTATATTTTCATCTTCACACTCGCGGAAAGGAAGGAACGCCCGTATCCCTTATCATCATCATCATAATCATTTGAAAGTAGAACGGTAGACTGCTTTTGGCAGGGAAAGCACGACGACGAAGTTGGGTTGGGCAGGGAGCAACGGAAAAGGAAAAACCTCATCCGGCCGGCACGAGCATAAACTTCAGTCTGATGTATCAAATTATTTTCACCCAAAGTCGGGACAGGCTCGACACGGAGCGTTACGTGTCTACGGCGAGGATCCTTTCATCTCACGACACGGTAACCCCGCAAGGCACTGGGGATATTATCCCCGGTACCGGCACGTTTGGTCTAACGGCGCGCAAACGATGGTACATTCCCGGACCGCCGGCTTACAGGTGCAGCGTTGCGAAGATTTGCCTGTTAATTGGGAGCGGGCACCTACATCTGGAACTGATTGGAGTCTGTGGTTTGCCGGCGAGCTGCCTGCGCACGTAACCTCTTGAGATTGATTTCCAAAGTACTTACAGATGAATGTTGCGGACCCGTAAACTGCGCTGATAGTTGTCACCTATATCAAAGACTAGTTCAAGTACCAGCAGATGATTTCAGAGTTTGTTATTTCATATGGGAGAATGTGATTTTTTTCACTCTGTCATTATTATCGCCACAAATCGTTGACCAGACTCACCATCGAGTATAAAGTTCGTTATCGGTGAGTGGGTTTGTAGCGTTCTGTCATTAAAGTTTTACAAAATGTCAGCAAACAGTTTGCTCCTGGTTACGGTTCGACAAACTCAAGTGAATGAATTCGGTCTAAGAGATTATTTTATGAAGGTGTATATTACGATCGCATAATGATGGTTCTACCAATGATACCTCGTAGGTACCTCGTAATGCGTTTGATGGGAAAAGTGTGTGGTTTGCTGTGTGTCGTTGACGAACATTTTCTAGTCATTTACCATGTATACCACGTGATACGCTTTTGTAAATAAAAGAGTCAACGTTGAAAATAAATTAGAATACAAAGTTTATGGACAGAAATAGTGCATATTGTTGCAAAAACGACTAGGAAATTATTAATGAATCGTAAAACTTCAATTCTTGCATAATTTTGACCCTCAATGATTTGGTAGGACTTTCCTAAATGTTGTTAGAATTTTAGTGTATGATTTTTTAAGCAAAAAGTAATTTTCCACCCAAATTTCAGTCTAAGCTAATCTTACTCCCCAAAATTAGTTAGGGTGTAAAAATAAATCAATTATAGACTTATCGTTGTCCAATCAAATCAGCAATGTTACGAAAATATTGCTTGTTTGAAAGAGAAGAGCACTCTCAATGTATCAGTACCAAGTCAACTTGCTTCGCATGTGGTTTTTCCTTGTTGAGAACCGTCTCCATTATTGCTGAACTGCTCGAACTTCCCGGGAAAGATTTCATCCGAAAACCACAACGAGAGACAAATTACGTGACAAATAACCTCAATTTTCCGGCTACTCGCAACAGGCGATGGCCCACGGGAAAGAGGAAGTGTTTCGAGCCATCGTAAGCACTGCGACGGAAAGCTGGCGTATCGGTGACCGAATCATGTGCACGAAGAGCTATACGTTCCCGTTCAACATTCCCAGTTTCGTACTGTCAGCAGTTTTCTACCTCGTGTTTACATCATTAGTCCAGCGGCAAGAGGACGGGGTAGGGCATGTGTGTTGTTCCTTTTCTGCGTGTTTGGTTGTGACAAGTTTTGCGCGAGAGTAACCCGTAACGAGACACGTCCCTGGTAGGACAAAGATTGAAGATGTTCGATTGTGCGGTTTTGACACCTTACGGATGCTTTGCAGGGCTAACTTTTTTCACATAATGGCAGTCAATTTGCCAACATAGTAACAGTAGGAATTACATTATATTTAAAGAACTTGGATTTTATATCAAACCAATGAAACATAAGTATTGACCCACAACATCATTTGCACTGTTATAATTATTCTTAAACACAGTATCATGGAGATACAATCAAATCGTGTCCTGACTTCATTCATATGCTGGCTGCTTATCGATGCAATTATCCTGATCCTTCCAATTTTGCCTTTCAGCGATTCCACAAGGAAGTGTGAATTAAATCAAGCATTATGGGTTAGCAAGTGTTGCATGAAATTGAATTCTAAATTACGCGCGCGGCCGGCAGAAGCGTCCTCCCCGAGGTGGTAAGATAACTATCATACCCCAGGCTACCTGTCGCATGATAGTGCAATTAACCGAATGCCTTTGGCAGCACAATCAGTTGAGCATCGAAGATAATGAATCAAATGAAGTGATCTCTCCGAGAAAATGACCTACTTTGTGCATATTCGGTAGCTTCCGGTTTCATTTCTATGGATTCATTTAGACTCAAGAAAACGAATGATATTATGCTGCCTCAATTTTTAAAAAAGTTTTTCAGTAAACCATTTGCCTGCATTGTTCCTTACAGTTTGCTTTCTTATTTTCGAATATGAATGCATTAAATCGTCATCCACCATGCGTCTCCATCGGTGTTTCACAACTTTCAAAACTATTTAAACTAATAAATGACGATTTTAATAGTTTGAGATGTATGTTTTTCATATTTAATGTATGTGTAAAATATAAAGAAGAGTTTTGGTAAGGATCCTAATAAAGTTATTTGAACACATTATACCACAATTGTACGTTTAAACAAATGTTTTGAAAGTGTGTATGCATGCTGTATTGCTCTTTTCGTACAAATGTTCTTTACCGACATACGAGAAAGGCTCAGTCACTCAGTAGTACTTTTCTTCCACCGTAAGCATTTCCGTTCGCATCGAGGTGTGGAGTCATAGGAAAATTTTCGCCTTTGCACCCAGCGCCGGAAACTTTCTGCTTTTTAAATAATAAATTAACTTGAAACTCATTACGAATTTAAATAAATTACATCCCGCTGTCCCCTTTCCATCGTGTACAGTAATAAAAAAAATATACACACACACTAATACTCTCGTACATATTTCGCTTGCAATGAGCTCGGGCAAAACCATGACCTGGCCCGGCTGGGAATAAGCACCCGGAATGGAGCTAGTTGCTGCCGGCAGGTTTCCATCCCCGAGGCGACCCCGGCGAGCATCATAAACCGGAATTTCGTAGCAGGAAGTGAAACTATGAAACTAGCATTAAAATCTTTTAACTTTTTCACTTCCTTCCCCCGCTCCCACCCCCCAGGCGAGGTCAAAACGGGTGGAAGTAGGACCGGAATGCTTGCGGAAATGATGGCCGTTACGGAGGAAAGTGCAGTTTCCGAACCAAAAGTATGGGGACGAGAGGAAACGATAGTAAGAAAACGAACCTGGTTCTTGTACTATGATCTTCCATTGGCTCCAGGGTTCGCCTCGGGCCAGGGAGACAAGAGATGTTGGAGTTTTCCCGGCCTTCAGTGGTTTGTACGATAATGGAAGTTCATTTACGGCAGGAAAAATAGAGCAAAATTCCTACTTTCTTGTACCCGTGGGTGCATCGTGGTGGGGAAAATAGTTTTCCAAGGGCATCAGAATTTGTTTTTCGTTTCTCTTTATAAGCCAAATGTCAATAAAAAGGAGTGTTGCGTTTAAGATAAACATTGGCTCTATTTGGTTGCAAAAAATGAAAGAAATGTTGGCGGCAGTTAATTATGGTTTTGAGGTTGTGATTCCTCGAAAAGACGAGCAATAATAATTGTCACTGAAAAGCGTAATAGTATATACGGAATAATTATGTCACATAATTAATGCCAATATTTTCCTGAGGCGTGTTTCTAAATCAAGTTTCATTACATTTCTATTTGAAAGCAATGTAATGTCGAAATTTCCACCCTTTTAAACTTAGCAGTACTTTTAGGCTCTAGTTTGTTGCAGCATCTAGGTGAACATGGTGAAACGAAATTAGTTGTGTTTTTATCGCGACTCGGTGTAAAACAGGGAATACCCACTGTTGAGAGCACGCGAAAAAGTTTTCGAAAGCTTGGTGTACAGTCTCCCTCTCATGATCGAGCACCAAACCCTAATTAGCATACTTTCAATTACCTGAAGCGCGTTTAGAAAACGAACAAAAAGGTATTCTTCGCTGTGATAAATCGAAATACATACAATGAAATTTTAATAAGGAACACAAAATAACTACCGCCTGTGGTAGATTGTGGAATTTTACTTTTTTGTCATTCGAATACGTTGTCTGAGGAAATTTTAAACCTTCGATCAAATTACTTTCAATGTGGTTCATCAATAAAGCTGTTATTAATAAAGGGCAATATGTTTTCTTCAAACTACAAGTTCAAACCATGTGAAGATAGTTTGATTCGTTGGAAAATGATTCAAATTGAATGAATGATGATGAATCGAATGCGAACAATAAAATGAGGATTAAAATTGATATCTATTGAACAACGAGTAGAGAATTTTAATTAGAGACATTTAAAAAAAAACGAATGCACCTCAAAACACTGTTTTTGTTGCATCAATCGATTTCCCAGGTTTTTCGTTTTATCATGTAAGCCACATTCTTTTGCTTCTTTTTTACGACTTGAATGGCTAAACTCTTGTTTCATCAAAACGCTAATAAACGCTTCACGTTGGCCTGTCGGAAACGAACATTGAGGGGTGAACCGACAGCACCATAATTCGCATTCTAAAACTTCGAAAACAACATTGGACGTTCGGGCATCTGGCGGCACAGCTTCCTCACACACACTACCAACCTCCCCTCCCGTGGTGGTAGGAGAGGGCCAGAAACGGCTTTTTTTCTCCACCGTTTCATCCCCGGGTGTATATTTCATAAAAATTCAAAATTCAATTTCACGCTTTTTGATCATTTAAAATTCATAAAATACTGTTTTTCGCTAACATTTTCTTTTGCTCTGCTGCGGCCATATTTTCCTCTGTATCTCGACATCGTCGGGGTTGGTTTGGTTTTCTCACATGACCAGCCACCATCTATCTGCCGCGTTATTATTGTTGTCCCGCGTGTGGAGGGGAAGGAACACAGAGAGTTGATGGAAAGAAAAAAAGCCTCCAAAGCCACAACGCCATTTTTAACAAGAAAAAAGGTTCACGCGAAAACATTCGGAACGTACCGGTTCGGGACTTGGCCTCACTCTGGAGGTGCTTTTTTTGTGCTCCCTGTGCCGTGGTGTTATGTCAATTTTTTATACCGAACGATAAAATCGACTGAACAACCACTGAATCATGTACGAACGCGTTAAATGGGTTTCACGCAAATATCGCCGGTGTTAGTTAGTAGGAGCTAAAGAAATTGTTTTCAATTTTCGAAAGGAAATGTGAAATAGAACGTGAGTATGTTTTATGCATCCATGTTTGGGAATGACCGGTATCTGTCTAATCCACTCCATAATTGAGAAACTGTTCGTACAAATGAAATGAAGGTGGGATGTATTCAGCATTCAACATTATCCTCTCAAACTACCGTGTGTGGCATTCATTTAGCGAAGAACTTTTTTTGTATTAAGTTATACCTTACATCAACAACACATACCTCAAACAAACCTTTGAATAAGAATGTCCTTTTCTCAATATATTTTATGTCTTAAAGTCTAAAAGATTTCATTGTTTCGGTTGTTCGTTTATTGTTCATTTGTTGCCAAGTAACGAAAGAAAAAAAGTTGTATTGTAGGCATACAATGTACTTATTTCTAAACTAAAATGCCAAACACATGAAAAAACTAAATCAATTTATCTGAGATTGATATGAAAGAGTCATGAAAAAAATGAGAAATTATAAAAAGTACAATAATCCTAGCATTACAACACGTTATCTTACATTCATCGATAGTTTGCAATGATTTACACAACTTTTGAATTTAGTGCCAAGTTCCAAAGCCACATAAATATATATCTTCACTCGAAGAGATGGGGCCATAATTCACGCACAGCACCCATTAATAGTCCCGACCAAGAGCCACTCGTCTTTAAGCTGGCAGTGGCATATAAAATTCTGGACAAACTGCAAAATTATTCATTCGCTTCCTGGTCTGGCAAACGCCAGGCCTCGCTCCTTTCCCGGTGAGTGATATCCGCCATTTTTCTTTACCTTTCCCGGTAGAAAGGGTCACGAAAAGAGGCGGGGGTCGAGGGATGAAACAAAGCGGCAAAGCGAGGCAGCTAAATGAACGAAGATGAATTGGGTTTGAGGACCGGTAGCGTAAATTTGCTCACCGGGCTCGGACGCCCGGTCCTCGTGAGCGAGTGGACCGAACTTTATTTTATTTTCCAGCTGAATAGCGAATAATTAGTGCTTTGTGCTGCCGGTGGAAATAAGGGATCGGTGTCCTTTTCTTTGATCCCTTGTCGGCCGCCAGTGTCAAGCGTTGATTGTCCGGTAGGGTTGACTCGCACCGGGTCCCTTTCTTGCAGGAGAACCGGAAGGCGTCTCAAGGATGGCGCTGGACTTTCGATTGGCCACTTGGCTTTTGCACCGTGTTTTCGCAAACCCTTTCCCGGCGTTTCCTCGTTCGTTCGAGGAAAAGCGGTGAACTTGTTAATTAGAAGCAATTATACGATTGAAAGCACCAAAAGGGACCGAGGATGCGAAAAGGCAATCGGACAAGTATTGCGAAGTGAAAGAAACGGAAGTGGAAAGGATTTACTGTTGACCGACCGACGAAGCAAGTGCAATCGGAAGTGGAGCGGAACAGATTGGCCGAAGAAGTTGTGTGGAAGAACAAAGTGAACAAAACTGTCCACCGTTTCAATGTGGACGTCGGTCACGACAACGTCGAGCGCCATTCGAGTGGTCGTTGAAGTCGGCGTTGGCCGTCGATGGTTGCACTTTTTCCCAAAGGAGTCCTCAATGGATCTTTTTCCTTTGTGAGTCCTTATTGAAATGAATCGGTTCGTTTTTGAATAACTTGCCGGTTGCCAGAAGTGTGCAACGATGTTGACCGTTTTTTCTTTTGTTCCGTTTCGCTTCATCACACTGCACTTTCTTTCAAACGATTTTATCTCCACTAATCCGGATGCATCGCTCTAAGGGTTGTGATATTTTTTAATCTTCGCTCGTTCAACTCAGACTTTTCATAGTCGTATAAAAATAATTGCATTGAGTAGTAAAATATGTTGAAGCCAACCAAAAACTATTTCAATTTGGCACTGTATGTTTTGTCAAATTATGATGTTTATAAGAAATTTCATTAATGAAAATTTGATCACGAAGTGACAAATACAAGAATTGAACAATTATCTAATTAATTCATCAAAAAATAGAGTTATTGGCGCTCATATCAGTACAATTCGTCAATTAATGGCATAATTCTCCCTCAGAAACGTGCTGCACCCAGTAGCAATACTTTCGCCCTCTCCGCGCTTATTTTTCCACCCCTACACGACACACATTTACGAATGTGAGTTATCGCCATATAAATGTACACCCTCCGGGATTTTTACCGACCGTTCCGAAGGCAAGAATCATTTGCAAGAATATCATACTGTATGTGTGCGTTGTGGACTGCTTTTTTTCCCTCCCATTCGTGCACTCGGGCTGTTAATTTATTCTGTAAGTAAAAAGGATAATTTCACCACAGCCGGGAAGCCGGTTCGCATCATCCACCCACTCCCGGGGGACAACGTCCATAAATTCACACATGACTGGCCCAGATGTACGCCTCTGACACATGATGTCACATTTCCGAAGTGGTCCCGACACGGCCACTGACCGTTCCGAGGGCCGGGATGCTGTTGCTCGAACCGCAGCTCGCGTTGAAATGTGACCCGTTCATGTGTTCGTACTCCCGGTGGACCAACCCGGAGCATGACTATGTTTTCCGGTTTTTTCTCCGGCCACATTTTCCCTCCTTCGTGCGGTGTTTGGCAGCGGAGTAGCGAATTTTTCTTCCGTCACTCGCGGGCAAAAAGCCATCCTAAACGATACCCGAAGTGATGGCGCAATTAATCGTTTCATTAGGACACTGCCGTGTTGGTGGTGAATCCTTGTCGAAGGAGCGAGCGATGAGAGAGCTTAGCGCTCACGCATAAATACCACCATATGCAGGCGGGTGTTTGCCCTCCGGGGAACGCAGCATCGCCGGAAAATAAAGTTGGGTGACGAAATTGTTGGCGTAATTTCGGACCGCCAGCGCCTCGGTGTTGCTCGTGAATATGTGATAATCCAATTAGAGCTCCCCTGAGAGTGGACATTTGATTCGGCAGGGACTGAAAGTAAGATTTATGGTGCGACTCCGCACGTCACTGTATCTCCATCCTTCGGGTGACTTTTCCGGGTTACCTCGGATGTGGTCATAACTTTCGCTGGCGAATCCTTGTCGCCTTAGCTCGCAGTAGCTTTACATTTTTCCTGCACCGATAGCATCGTTTATTTCATTAGAATATACCGTCGGCCTGTTTACTTGTGTGTCATAGAGTAGACGTAGCAAAGGAAAAAACAAATCGTTAAATGTTGGAACGATGATGGTGATGGAAAACCAACTGTCAGCGAAGCTCCAAACTCGCGAAAACTAAACCCCGTTGTTTGGCTCAACTATCGCCGGGCCGGCTGTTGAACCTGGAACGTTATTTTAATAGGAAAAGTTTAGCACTCCAAATTAATGATCATTTGAAAATTTTCAAGACGAGTTTTTCTATGCACTTTGACCCGGCGGTGGCCTGGCATAGTTTGCTGGCGTCCGCTATTAGCATGTTCTAGTTTAACATCGCGCACAAATTCCCTGGAGAGTGCACTTTTCGGCCAAAAGTGTTTAGTAGAGATAATTGTATGAAATTATAAAAATTTACTTAGATGTAATTTAGTGTATCCATTACTTTAATACATGACTGCAAGTTCGTATTTTGTGGTGTTACGTGGCAAAATAAATTTTTTTCAGAACCTCTAAAATAACCGTATCATAATCCCATCGTGTACTTTAAAACCGTTGGTTGGAGTAAACAGAAAAGTTTATCTACTTTGCTTCACGAATCAAACCGTGTTCCGTCAGCCGAACGTGGCACGGGAAAGTATGCAAACATTATGCTGAGTGGACCGATGCAGCATGGTTTGATTTTTGGAATAATTTCATACATAGCCACTTTATTGTTTCACTGTTTTGGATTGTATGTTGAAAAAGTGAATTACTGATTAGCAGATGCATGCAAGTTTTCTATAATCAGTAAAGTAGTTTAGTAACGGGTTTTGACCCTAAAAAGCTGGAGCAGCATTCATCATATCTGCCATTTGGAACCATTTCAAAATTGTTTTTGTTTGGAGAATAAGTGCCTAATGAATAATTGAATATCAGTAAAACGTTGTAGATTTAGTTTCTCAAGTTCAAAAACATTTGAACAACTCTGAGAAACAGTACTATTTTTGTATACTCGTTCGCCCCATAAACAACTCAAATTATTAATAACTTTTACACTGTTCAATACTTATTCGCTTACATCGCGGCTTTCATCGTGAAACTAAACCACTGGCTTTAAAAAAAATATTTCCACCATTTCTAACACCTCGTCGCCATTCCCATCGCCTTCGGTAAGAGTTCGATTCGTTGTGCGCTTTGTTTACGTCCCGCATTTCCACGGCACAATAAATTTCCACCGGCTAATAATTTATGAAACGCAAGCCAATGATTTACTACCCTCGAAAGATGACTCCTATCACCATTGCTCTTCCGGCTGACAGTTGTTGCGGTTGTCGCGTGCCCATACCGGCACGATTTATTGGACGTGTCCCGCGATCGATGTCCGCTTCCGGGGCCCCGGATTGGTGGAGTTTTCTTTCTGCTCCATCGCCATCCTGTAGTGTTTGTCTCGGTAGACATTTTACGTGGATGCACATGTTCAGGGTCATTCGGATTTGTTTTTCGTTTTATGTACTCCGTATCGAAAAAGGTAAACCCAACCGATCGTACCGGGGGTCAGCGGCCGGTACCTTCGCCCTAAGACACTCGACGAGGATGCTTAAGGCTGCCGTTGTTACTCAAGAACGGTACATTTGTGGAACTTCCTTCCGTTGCGACTGGCTTCGAAGCGTGATTTGAATACATAAACAATGTCCTCACCGTTCGTTACTTTCTACCCACGCTGTCTGGTCGTGAACACATCTAATTCGGTGAGAATGGGTAGGATTATCCGTACCGATGGTTGTGTGAAACGGAAAAGCAACCCCCGATGGAAAGCCATGCTTGGCGATGCTTTCGTTTACATTTCGCTCGGATCTTGATCGCGTGCCGTTCCTTCTCGCCGAGCTATCTAAACGTTGTTTCCCTTTTTCCTCGGTTCTTTTCCTCCCACATTTGTTACATGTTGGTTGCTGAAAGTTTGTTTGAGCTGCTCGTTTGTATGAAATGAGCGACAATAATTTAATTCGAGTGAGGACATACTTCGGAATTCTGGCCCAGCGAGGGCTATGGGATCGATGCCGGCCGACTAACGAGCGTTTCCTCCCGTCTTGTAATGTCTTTAGTATTGATTATCAACTTGTACAGCCGAGCACGATTGCACTCAAAGAAAAATCCCTTGTTGTCAGCGAAAAGTATTTTCCCCAAAAAGACTTCAGGTGTCGGAAATGGGTGAATGGAGAAGATAAAAGGGAAATTAATATTTCGAGTGTTATTTGAAAATTGAGCAATGTTGAAGTATCTTAGCAAAGGGTAAACAAATACGATAATAATCGTCTGATTCAATTTGGTTTAAAAGTTAATAGATGTAGGTGTATCAAATTCATATTTACCTACATTAACCATAATCCTCCAAGTTTGATGTAAAGTTCTCAACTAACTGCTTTTTTTAATTGAGACTTTTTATTGAATTGAGACGGCAGAATACTAAGTATATGATTTTCGATAGACATACAGATGATTTTCGATAGACTAGCTTAGAACAATATTGTAGGTGCAGTTGATGAAATCGTTTCGTTTGCAAACAAACTGAGACACCGGCATTACGTTCATTATCATGAATTATGTAAAATGAGTCTGAAATTAGCACGACTACCATGTTCTGCAAGATTGATGGAATAGGGCTAGAACAAAATCGATTAATCCACCCCTAACGAGCTCAGAGCTTTCTTCCAACAAGGTAAGTCGAAATTTCGATTCTCAAGAAGAAAACGGAGCAATATTCCAAGAAGTCTCGGTCCCATTTGTATGCGAAATGGCAATTTACTGCGACCGATTCTAGATCGTCTTGCTCATTGGTATGTTGTTGGAGGACATTTCGACTTGAGGGTAGGAATTGGGAAGCGTTCAGACGTCTGCTGCTTGTGCTAATTTATTTCAAGTATCATTGACGAGTAGAAGATTAAATTCAATAACACCGTACAGCCTCTACGGCGCAGGTGCACCTGAACCAATCTTCTAGCCGATTTAGCCAAGTTAGAATGTTTGGATTGGAAGATGAATAAAATGGGATATATCAGGACGAATTCGTTAACCGACGATTCGGTATCAAATTTAAAAATATGATCTGGTATTGAGGAATTTAAAAATTGAAATATCACGAATAGAATATAAAAATTAAAATATAACAACAAGAAAATGTTCAAACATCAGAATAGAATATGTTAATAGTAACTATGATGGATTATCTTATCTTTCAACAAATGGTGTGTTTATGGAATGATTGAATTGCCTTAGATTTCAATCCTGTTAAATTAAATTTGAACCTTCCCCTGGAATATGAAATCAGCGTAAGCCAGTCCCGGAAAACATATTTTATGTTCGTTTGCACTTCCGCAACATTCAGTATTAAAACCATGTTGCATCCGAAAGAAATCAAATAAAATCATATTAGTGGTTACGTTAAACAATGAAGCAGTAGTTTGAACATAGAACATAATGAATGCATTGTAAACCAATCCAAAAAATCATACTTGCAGAGAACTGAAATTGTGCGTGGATGATGTAAAACCTCAGATCGATTAGAAACAAATCGATCGTATGTGGTATGAAGGTTTTCCTGGCAGGCCTCTAGGATTTGTAGGCATTCCAGATACTCCATCCGGTCTTCACTTTACCACCCCGCTCAATATTTCATTCCTCCTCCACTCTTTTGCTCTTTACCACGATGTTTTCTCCCGGTGAAAAGCAACAGGGTATGAAATGGGCGGGTGGCCAGCGTTGAAGGGTGGATAAATTTCTACTGCACCTTGGATGGGGGGGAGGGATTGAGGGCGAAGGGCTGAAACCACAACCGCAGCCGAACCGATGGTAGCAGTTCCGTTCTTTGTCGATCCGTGTTTCCCCGTTGGACTAGCAAATCGGAAACTCCTTTTTTGGTATCCTTTACTTCGACGGGAAGTCTTGCCAGGAAGCTTCAAACAACTTTGGACAACCCTTTCTCTGAGGGACACGGGCATCCCTTGGCTAGTCGTGGGTTTCAAAAGAAACGGATTCTCGCTCTCCGTTCCTATCTCTCTTTTCTTCTCATGGAGAAACATGACGGGGGAAAAGCCACAGGAAGCATGAACTTTCAAATTCGTGTACGCACTTTCGGGTAAAAGGCACGTTCGGTACGCACCAATACCGTTATGCTGGTTCGAAATTGGCAAATGGTACGACCGCAACCGGGAATTCCCTTTGCTGCCTAGTCTTGCATTGCTGGATAAGGTTGTGTTCAACCTGCTGGTAGGATATTGAAATTAATCTCCTAGAATAACCAATTTTCTAAATCCAGTGTATTGATCACTGGCTCATGGGGATTTGCTAGAAAAACTCGCTTGCAGTAGAACAAACTTAGACGCAGATATGATGAATAAATTAGGCTTGAGAATAAGTACCACCTTCACGACGATTTATTATTAGAATTGAAGAACAAGGATTACGAAATTTTCACGAAATGAATCCTACTTCTTGTTACTTTTGTGAAACATTACAATGTTGAAAATATTCGAGTTCTTAAGTATTTCATTGATTTTTGGATAATTTCAGTTGGAGAAAAAGAAAACTAACAACCAAACCCATTTATAATAATGAATCGGTGTAAAGTAACCGATTGATTGGTGCAAAGCTTCTATATTTGCACCATAGTTTGAAAGAGAAAATGTAAAATGATAAATTTAAAATCATTTCGTACAAAAAATCACGAGTTTCTACCTCGTCCCCGGATGGCTTGGGATTTGGTGGCAAGCAGAAGATGATCGAAACAAGATTTGATTTATGGACTTACAATAAATTATGTGCATGCTCGCTGGCTGCCAGGACTCGCGGGGACTTTCGAAAGTTGTGAACACAAACACAAACACGTACCCGTTATCCACTAGGGGCATTGGATCCGGTTCGAACCGGTTGTTGGTGGTCTTCATGTTACATCTTAATTTTATTTGATGCTTCACATTTTCCCGCGAATGGAGTGAAATTTCCAATTTGAACGCCACCGCTTGACAATGTTCCTTTCTTTGTCCTCTCTGCTATTTTTATCCTCCGGGCAGTTCGATGGCCAGTTTTGTCGATCAGGTTTTGACAGAATTCCTAATCGAAGGCACTGTGGATCGAAAGGTGGATATTCGATGAACCAAAAATTATGGAAGTAATGGCATAGCAGTTCATTGATTTGTTCGATAGGACCATGCTTAGTAGGTGGAATGTAAAATAATTTTTGACTTCAAAATTCTAGTTCAATTATTCCTCAAATCGTAGTCTAAAAAAAGGAAATAGTTTGGAATCCATTCTTTTCCACCCACTTTACCCACTGTGCAGTGGGACGGCGTCAAACAAAATTATCACTACCGCACCTCGGGAACGGAAACGGGGGCGAACGAAATCGAACGTGATCCCAATCCACAAACAGCTCCGAGTGCCCCCCGGGAAGCGAGTGATAAGAATGACCGGTGGATTGCCGGATCTTCACCCATTCGAGGCCACCGTTACATTTGCTTCCGTTTCCGCGCGCGGTTTCAGTGAAGTGATCCGGAAGCGAACAGCTCCGTTGTCCAACAATTTTCGGCAACCTCCATCCGTGCTCGGGAGCATACACGTGTTCGAGTTGGTACGTTCGATCGATCGATCGGCGGACGAAGGGCCAAAAAATTGGTCCATACTTTCACTGCAATTCCTCCGTACGAGTTCGCTTGGGAAAAGATGTGACTGACGCGTACCGATATACCGAAGGTTCGTGTCGCTGGGAAGGGGGATCATCTTTTCGCCGGTAGGATTATCTGCGTGGCAGAGAGTGACACGAACGGGGGAACCAAAGTTGAGTGAGAAGAAGTGGAGTAACATAAATCCAATCATGGGCACAAGGATACTCCAACCTCGCGACACTGCACCGGATGGTACCGTAAAGTGTCGAAACATGTTGCAAAAATGATAATTAAGTAGCTCACATTTTTTTCCATTTTCCCATCGCATCGGAAAAGCTTACTCACCCGGGCTGGGCAAGGACACAGGCAAAACGCGGCGTGAGATGCCGATGGAAACGTTCGCCCACGAAAGGATTCTATCTGCCGCTCGCTACCATTTTTCTCCGTCCGTTCCGTTTCGGGCCGCACGTGCCGTTTTTCGTTATTAGACGTCACTTCTCGACGAACGATTGCCAGGAATGGGCGGGAACGTAATGAAATCGTCTGCCGGTGGCCCAAAATAAAAATGCGCCTTCCGTGCCGTGCTGCTCGATGATTTATGGTGATCAATATGATTATTCGCTATTCGCTACGCTTCACTGGCGCTCGCCACTGCTGACTATGGCCGGTATCGCTCGCTTTGCTGGTTTGCACACGGGTTCCTCACAACAACCACCAGGGAAGACTCAATCGAAAGTCAAAGAAGCGGACAGGGGGAATGGTCAAAATAGCAGGTTTGGAAAAAAGGTGTCAGAGCACGAAAGAAAGAAAAGGGAACGAAGGAAAGAAAGTGAAGAAAGTGAACGACTTTGCTATTTATTTGACAGCTTCGGTGCGCATCTCCCGCGCGAGGAAGGGCGGGATTGAATTGGGAAGACGTTTTTTGATAGATACGTGACGCTAGGATGCCGGCCGGATTAACGCGGGACGCGATGCTGTTGGCCGAAAATGTGAGGCAAATGTCAATAATTTGCCGCGTGGAAGCGGGATAAAAAGTTGGCACGCGAATAAATTGAATTTTCCCGCTTCGCACAGCACGCACAGCTACTTGATCGTGGAACGCTTGTTCGCCGTAGGGACGCGCCTTTGCTTACATATTTCCCTATCGCCATCCAAGTTCGATCGCAAAACGTTAGCCAAGTATCCTGGAGTTGAGATAGATACTGGTTAAAGTTGGTTGGTAGTTAGTTCGGGCACATCCCAGACCCCGGGCTTATTGGTCGGCTTTAGTCTAGTAAAGTTTCCGACACTTTCTTTGTGCGCCCAGTGCCGACTGGTTCCGTTTTTTTAAGTTTTGTCAAGCTTTTCTCTAAGAAAAGCGACTGCATTGCGGATTATCGCTGGGAAAGGAGCTCACCGAAACGTACTATGATTTTTTTTCGACGGGGAAAAAATATGGAAACTTCTTCAATGTTCAAATACTTTAGGAAAAACTTTGACCTAGAGAAAAAGTTCCTTAGAAGTGGCTTGTACAGCGTACTGCTAGAACTAGTGGCTGCTATCATAAGCTTTTATATTAAAAACCGTAATACCTACCATGTGTGTCGGAAATCACAGTTTTGTGTGATGTTTTTTTGATTCTTCACTGTTTTGTGTGACTTTTGAGGGCTTTTACTAAAACTGTTTTTAGCAAATATACCTTCTCGAAAGATCGATCCTTAGTCACAAAGTTTTACGTGTTTTACCTACTTTAGAAACATACATAGACTTAAGTAAAAAGTTTCATTGCTAATAAAAAATGTTCAACGCATAGTAGCATGAACTGTTCTACATTTGCTTGCCCAGATTCCCTTCTAAGGCACACAAAGGAAACCACACATCGGAAATGGCTGTAGTTCGGAAGACGAAAACCAGGAATGAGTGAAAGAAGGTTCGGAGGAAAAAATGGCCCGAACGAGAATCGAATATTTATCTTGTTCACATAATTTAAGTCAATTTGAGTTATTGACTTTCTACCGGAGTTTACTGGAACACAAAAAGACGAGTCGTGGAGGCGGGCTTGAAATAGGGAAAGAGGTTTCGCTGCCGAAGTTGAACCTCGGCGGCGAAGTTAAACGGAACCCTGTGGAATAAGTTTTTAAAAGTGTAAAGGAAGCAATCGCACTGTAAAAATGAAGGATTGAACACCAGTCTGGATCGAAGAATCGCACATTTTTTCACTTCTTCTTC
>KE524607.1:58007-68624 GCA_000441895.2 Anopheles sinensis | reverse complement strand
AGGCAGTTTTCCCAATAAACTCCTGTTGACAACGAACTTAGTACCAAAAATTTAAAAAAATCATCGTCTCACGCGTTTTAATTCATCAGCCTATAACACATCTTAAGAGATGAAGCAGAACGATTTTTTTGTGAATGGTATTTATGTGATAAGGAACTGGGAAAACCCCAGAAGCAATCAAAAGAATACGGCTCGCTCAGTCGAATGAGATTTCACAGCAAAATCGGTCTGCGATAGTAGACTCTTCCAGATGGGTCCTTTCTGGTATGAAGACGAGTTTGATTTTAGTTTTTTATAAGCAAGGATGAAAGGTTGTAGCGAGGGGGAATATGGCCTTAGTTGCCTGCCCTTAACCGACTGGAATAAAACCTCGCAGACGTAGAAGAAGTAGAACATTCTAGCGAGGCTTCAATGTTGAGGTGAGATAATGAAAGCACTTAAACATACCCTCGAATTCCATGGGAAATGCAGAATCCATGATTTAAAAAAAAGTTCCCAAGCAGTGCCTATTTACTTTTAGTAAGCACTTATTAAAACTCACCCCTCCCGTCTACACTACAGAGGCGGACGCGTTCGACTCGATAAGTCGATGTTATGCTTTGAAGTTCTCCCATGAACATTAAAATTCTATTTATAAATTCTAAAAATCATTTATTTTCGGTAAAGTTTGGAATTGTAACGGATAATAAAACAAGTTTACAGAGGATAGAAATTTGAAAACCGGTTTCGTTATTGAAATTTTTGCATTTTTGAGAAATTGGAATATTGGTTTACTCTCTACAATCGTTGTACTAGAAATATTGTTGGTTGAGGCCTTCCGTTTTCGACAAAAGCAAATTTTTCCAATGATTTGTGTGCATGTGGACACGTTGTGATTAATTTATGATAGATTCAATCCACTGCTGCCACATTCTCCTTTATGTTTGAAGACGTACTCTATTAAAAAAATAAAACTTGAAGTTAATCATACCGTACCATAATCATACGAAATTTAATATACTTTTTTCTTCTTATTCAGCTTCAAACAAAGTTTTGCCAACTTTTTACGAGCAAAATGTATCTAAATTTTTAATAAGAATATCGAAGAATGGTAATTTTGAATTTAATTTTAGCCACAGAAAATCGTAGAAGTGTATGAAACTAGAATGACGATTTACATAAAATGTTAACAGTCCTGCCCAATCAGACGAATGATGCTTAACCACATTGTAATAAAATTTCCGCCCTGAAATACTGGCATCAGAAATCCGGAAGAATCCTCGATATTCTAAGATATGAACAAAAGTGATTTGAACATGATCTGGTACAGCTCATCCAATGATCCAATGCAATGCGGTATGGTCAAATTAATGCTTGAATGCAGGGGGCACCAGCATTTTGTACTAATAAAAAGGTGTAAATTTTGCTAGCAGGAACTCAAATAATTACACGACCTCCTTGGAAGGGAAATTTAATGGCTGGGGAAGTGAAGATTTTTGTCAGGTTTACTTATCGATTACTGAAATTTGTTGTTACTTAGATATTTATGCGTAATATTTTATCGAGCCCTATTCCGGGCGTCTCGTCAAAGTACTTTTGTCTTCTTAGTTAAGCTTATTTTATATTTGTGTTAGTTTCAAGCTGTGTTTGCAAAGCTCAAGAGGTAAGAAATTTGTTTTCAAAATCAATAAAACAATACTCACTTTTAATCGATTCACAGTTGTAACGGTCTATCTCACAGCTATTACCAAACGTGATGTCTTTACCTTTACCATTCTTCGGTTGACCGCAAACTGGATCGTACACAGCAAGGCAATTAAGATCGGAGCATGCTGGCTTCAGTACCTTTTCTTCAGTTGCAGAACTGACCACGACGATGACCAGAAGCACTAGAAATAAAAGCACAAAACCCAATTATGTTTTTTGACCTAAAACAAATTAGCTTTGTTTATCATTAGAACGTTGAATTTATGTATTTGAAAGTTACAGATGGTTGTACTACCGGAAATAACAATAACGGAACGCATTTTCTTATGGCGTTGTTTCGTGAGTTGAGTTCAACGAAATAAACTTATCAAAACGTTTGTTTTCTGTGCGCAATCTGCTTTGAAAATGGGAAATGTTGCCAACTCGCTCAGTATTTAAACACGAAATTTTGGTGTTTTTAAGGCAACCCAGTGTGGCGTGACTATCAAAGAAAGCTGATTATGCCAATCTTTATACATTTGCACTTCATCGTCTCATGAACTGTGGGCTGAATAAACCCTTTCACGGGTTGCTCGAGTCTCACACGGACAAGTAAAGAGCTTTGTATCTATGTTCGTTATACGGCGTTGGAATTAGCAGCAGCTGCTTAAACATTGCGTATGTTTCAACATGTTTGTAGAAGTTTGAATTGGGTTGGATGTAATGAAGGATTCTGACTGTGATCTTAAAATTTCTCAAATTTTTATAGCTTCGGAATAACAATTTTATAACCAAAATTAAGTTGTATTAGTCATGTACATAATAAATGTTTTTGAGGATACTATTTTACCCGATGTCTTACATTAGAGATTTTTTTAGTAGCTACGAACTTAACACTTTGTTTACGGGAGCTTGTTTCCCAAAAGTTGCTGCTGTCGCCGCGGTCCGTTGCTGCTGTCGCCGCGCCACGGAAATGTCCGCCTGCCTGTCGTTAACATGCAGTGAAATTACGACGAAGATCTTCGTCCCCCGTCAACAAGGTGTTAAGTAGCTAGCTCTACTCAAATGTGTGAATGCACAACGACACTTGTTTATAACATTCAGCTGTTAAAGTAGCAACTTTTAAAAAATTCTCCCTATGGCGACAGACCGGACGAAAACGATTTGAAATTCAAAATTTGCAACAGTTCAACCAACACAACGTGGTTTGAAGACCCCCCAATAGATGGTTACCGGTTCATAGACCAATTTAAATATTCGAAAATCAATTCGAAATTTGAACTGTATTGTTCGAAAATATCAAATCCGAAATTCGAAGCCAAACCCATGCAGCAAAACGTCAGAACTGCGAAACGTCAGTGGACTATTTGTTTACATTTGATTCCTAAACTTTGTAACAAACTTGCAGCTTCGTTCGTGAAATAACTCTTGTAAAGTTGTTGAATTGGGCGCGAAATATAATAAACATCCCGTGCCATGAGTGATAAAGAAAAGTCTCGCCGAAAAAGGCGCACCAGTGAACCGGATGCTGAAGAACAGAATGGTGAGCCAAAGGAAAAAGCCACTCGGCCGGCGTCACCCGAAGAAAGCAAGGAAGACGACGAGGATGGCGATGACGACGGATGGATTGGACCTTTACCATCGGCAGCTGCGCTACCGAAGAAGAAAAAAGGTATGTAGATATTTTCAGACGGCATACATCGGAAAATATTCATTTGCTTTCCATTCGTTTGTAGTGTTGGAGTTTGAAAAACTGTACATCGAAAGTCTGCCGGATTCGGAGTGCTACGAGAAATCATTTATGCACCGGGACACCATCACCCACCTGGTGGTAACGAAGTCGGAATTCATCGTGACGGTCAGCGTAGATGGTCATGTTAAATTTTGGAAAAAGATGGAGCTGGGCATTGAGTTCGTGAAGCATTTCCGCAGTCATCTCGCGCCGATCGTCTGTCTGGCTGTGAATTGCGCGGGGACGTACCTGTGCACGGCGTCGGTAGACAAGAGCATCAAAGTGTTCGACGTGATCAACTTCGATATGATCAACATGATCAAGCTGGAGTACGTGCCGTATCGGGTCGAGTGGATCCACGGCATGGGCGATGTGTTGAGTTATTTGGCAGTGTAAGGAAACTATTGTAATGGCATTTGATGAATTCCATTCTAACATTTTTGCTTCTTTTATGTTGCAGAGCGGACCAAGATTCGCCTGTCATCCGAGTTTACTCTGGCAACGGAACAAACACTCCACTGTATACGCTCGAAAAACTGCACACCAAACCGGTGGTGATGATGCGCTACAACTCCACCTACGAGGTGACCGTTTCGATCGATAAAGCGGGTATTCTGGAGTACTGGTACGGGCCCCGGCACGACTTTAAATTCCCCACCAAGCTCGTCCACTTCGAGTCGAAGCTCGACACTAGCCTGTACGAGTTTGCCAAGAATAAAACGATCGTGACATCGCTAAGCTTCTCGCCGGATGGTAAGAAGTTCGCCACCATATCCACCGACCGGCAGGTACGCGTGTTTGGCTTTCTGAGCGGTAAGCTGCTCCGTGTGTACGACGAAAGCTTGGCACGGTACAGTGAAAGCCAGCAGCTGTCGCAAACACTGTCGAACATGGAGTTTGGCCGGCGGATGGCGAACGAGCGCGATCTAGAGAAGTCGGATGCGTTCGCGAACACAAACGTAGTGTTCGACTATAGCGGTCACTTTATCATGTACCCGACGATGTTAGGGATCAAGTTGGTGAACATCGAGACGAACCGGTGTGCGAAAATAATTGGTAAAAACGACAATTTACGACCATTAAATCTGGCCTTGTTCCAGGTAAGTTGTCATCGACATCTATGACGATCGTTCGATAACACTGATATTGTTTTCGCTAAATTGTAGGGTAAAGTAAAATTTTCCAAAGCGGCCACAACCCTCGAGCAAGAAGCATCGGACAATAAAGCTGCCCAATCGACCCCGAACGATCCCACGCTGTTTTGCACCGCGTACAAGTAAGTATTGCGTTGAAAATGTTTCCATTTTTAACAGCATTATCGAAAATAATCATCCTTTTTCGTCGTGCAGGAAGCAACGATTCTACCTCTACACGCGACGTTTGCCGTCCGACTTGCAGGATATGGAGCGGGACGTGTTCAACGAGAAACCGTCCAAGGAGGATATTATTTCCGTCACCGAAGGACAAGGTAAGTGATTACTTGCGTTTGAGTAACATGTGCTAGTGGGTTTTGATGTTTAAAATGTAATTATTTGTTCCGTCATGCATTCATATCGGTTACCAGGAGAAGGTAAATTAGATGAAATACATTCAATTCGAATCATGCATATGCACTACAAAACTACATTAGAGTTTAGATAACAATGATGATACTTATTTGACATTTGCATTTTTTTTCGTCTGTAGGAGTACAAAAGATCTACGAAAACGCTGTACTGCACACCACGATGGGTGACATTCATATGCGTCTGTTCGGCAAAGAGTGTCCGAAAACGGTGGAAAATTTCTGCGTCCACAGCAAGAACGGCTACTACAATGGGCACCTGTTCCATCGGGTGATCAAGGGCTTCATGATACAGACCGGCGATCCGACCGGTACCGGAACCGGCGGTCAGTCGATTTGGGGCGGGGAGTTTAAGGACGAATTCTGCTCCACTCTTAAGCACGATCGACCGTACACGATCAGCATGGCCAATGCGGGACCGAACACGAACGGCAGCCAATTCTTTATCACCGTTCTGCCGACGGTAGGTATTGCGGAAGGGTTTCCATCGGGTGGAGCTGTGACACTGATTTATCATCATCCCTTCTACCTTTACAGCCTTGGTTGGACAACAAACACACCGTTTTCGGAAGAGTGCATAAGGGTATGGAAGTGGTGCAGAATATATGCAACGCGAAAACCAACCCTAAAACCGACAAACCGTACGATGAGATTCGGATCATCTCAATCAACCTATCGTAGGGCAATTGCAAAGGTAAAGTGCACAATAAATAAATCACAACGTGTTGTCAGGATTTGTAGATGACTCAAATAACGTTTAATTTAATCTAATTATTTTGGGAAAAGTGTATAACAAAGGTCTTTCTACGTGGTTTGCTGGGGAGGTGGTGCGGGTGGTGAGTAAGGTGGTGGCGTCTGGTAAAGTTCCGGGGACTTTATCACCTCATCGTACTTCGGGGGAGGAGGTGGTTCCGTGTCTGTTGACAAGAGAAAAGAAATTTAAAGAATAACAGGTGGTGTTTTCGACATGATCGTCCGTTCGTTTTTTTTCATTCTTACATTCCGGAGGTTGACTCCTCTCAGACGATGCCCTTGCATTGCCTGCCGTTCGTTGATCGCTCTGGTAGATGGTGAACACCGCGAAACGTTGCGATGAGGCTGTAAAAAATAAAATTGTATCAAAATACTTTCCTTCACTCCAATATTAGGTATGGAAAAATATTACTACGGGCTTGTGATGATGTAGGTTCGCCAGGCCGGTTAACTGCTAGTCCGAAGTAGTATATTCGCCGCTGCAAAAAGACGACAGGTTATTGCATATGATAGAAATCAAGCAGGATCAAGCAGGAGTTGCAGAAATTGATTGGAATCATGTTAAGCAAACTGTCTCCATTTAATTTTTCCAAATATTTGGAAACGGTTAATGTTCGAACGCATTCTAAACTACAAGAAAAATAAAAATTTCCTATTTTTTTTAACACAAAATACCTTTGTTTTAAGAAACGTTTAAAATTAAAAGAGTTGAAAAGTTATGAACCGCTTTCCCGCTTGGTAGCACAAAATTTGCGATCAGTGGGACAGATAATGCATAAGAGTCATTTCCACTTCTAGATAAAGGTGTATAGGTAGTGATTTCTTTCAATAGAAGTAATAAATGATTGAGGACAGAAAAATGGTTCAATTGTTTGTAGCACTGCGTGGTTTTCAACGCTCGAGAAAAAATAACTTATCAACAAAAGTGGCACTGAGAGTGGTTTGTAAAAAGCGTCACGATACGCGAAAAATATGTTAGCCAGCCGAATCAAGTGATTATTATCTAATTGTCAATTCAACAACGACAATTTGTCGAGTCATGAGGAGTGAATCATTGGTTTGAAATAGTTGTTAAATATTTTTGAATCGATTATTGTTCTAAATCTAGGCTTTCTGAAATTGTTAAAAAGTACCAAAACATATAAACGCTTAAGATCATGTGGTGAGAAAAATTGGAACGAAATGAGCTAAAAAAAAGAAGTAATTCGTTTTATGCTTGTTGATTACTTCTAACAGACTTTTCTTTATCTTGGAAAATTTTAGAAAGTTCTATTTACTTGGATCAGTGATTGATACGATGAATATGTTTGCACATTCACCGACCCGATAAGGTTATCTTTTCGTTCTCAATCGCATTGCAACCGGTGGTGCAAGTGGCCTCCGCCACTTCAGCGAACGTTTCGAGATTTCCGTCAACTCACCAGCACGACAAAGAACAGCATTACCACCAGGAACATCCACAGCAGATGAAACACCCAGGACATGTTGCAGGATGCACTTGTGTCTAACGGTTGAGCAAATAAATAAAATGGAAAACTGTCTCTCCACAGACAACCTGTGGGCCTATTTTACACCAAGGCGAAGGTAAAAACAACCCCGTCCGATGCTAATTGGCTATTCAATACGGGTGAAAACGGTTTCAATTATGCCCAGTTATCCAGCGTGGTAGACACACATGATGACGGTGATGTCGGTTTTGTAGCGGTTTATTTTTGCGCGTCCGTCCGTTTCACCTTCAATCGAACTGATTGTTGTCCATGTGTTTTATTTTTTCCCTTTCTTTTTCCTTTTCTCGTCACTTCGTCCTTTTTGCAGGATCCGACACGGGGTAAACGATTTTTTTCCAGGATCAAACCGATTTTGCATAAATATTAACCCATCCTAACGAATGTCACAATTAAGCGGGATATTTGTGCTACCAGCATCCAGTGTGAACTATTTCCGGACCTGGGACACACACATAAAATTGCGTGATAAAAATGTCGATGCGTAATATCTTCTCTTTGGTTGTCCGTACGAACGATGTTTCGGTTTCGATGGTACAAGGTTTTCGCTCATGAAGGTTTTGATAATTATTTTGCTTTGAATGTTAGCTACTTATAGCAATAACAATTAAGGCAATTTGATACTGTCGACGTGAATAACGTTTTTAAAGCAACTAAACTTTTACTTAAATTCACTGTAATCTTATTCAAGTGTTGCACATGCACTACAAGCAGTTGGACAAACGTTGACGCGATCCGGGTCTCAGTAATACTGCGTCTAACGCTAAACCTGATGGAGCTAGCCACTGTACGCTTCTTCCTGTTGCGCTCGTTTCTGCGATTGTTCAGATTGGCCAAGTGGAAGTAGTCGATCGATAGAATATCCACTACCACCAGCTTGTAGTGAAAGACAAAAAAAAGGCAATTCATCCTTATCAAACGTTCGAAATAGATAATACAGTATGGTTTGCCAACACGAACGACAGCTATGAGAGCAGTATGTGGTGTACCTTTCTAGTCTCATGACGGAATAATCGACTTATTTTTGGTCATTTTCCCTTCAATGGGCGATGCTGATAAGATTCCGCTCGCTGGCCCTTGTTGGTGCCATGCGCTAGTTCATCGTTTTGCACGGCATTGTTACTCCTAGGTTCGACGTAGACCTTAGCAGTGCTGGTCACGAAAACATATACCTTCCTTAAATTACTTGCACCACACTCGAAACTCGGTGCAACATTCCGCACCGAGGCACTCGACTCAACACACAAGTACCGCGGCCATTAACGTCCGATTCATGGGTTGAAGTGTGTCGGGATTAATTTTGCACTATTGACTCTCGACCAGGATGCCACTTGATGTGTTGCGATGTGAACGATTGCGGAAAGAAGGGGTTGATTGGTAATGTCTTTACCGTACCGTTTGCTAAAGCTGCAAAAAAAAAATAAAATTAAGACTTCATAGTTTAACCTTACTATAAGGTTTCAACAACTAATTGGCTAATTTCGGTAATTGAAAAAAATTACAAAATTTTAAACTTTATATAATGAGCTCTCGACTAGGCTTGAAGTATTATAGAAGTTTAAGTATTGTGTGAGATGCTTCATTTTATTTCAACTAATTGTGATCTGTCCCTTCACCCAACATCAGTTTTGTGCTGTGTGATTTTTAGAACTTTTTTTTTATTTTTTATATATATGGCGTAACGACCTCTTCGGTCATGCCTGCCCTCTGAAGGGCTTACTAGACTTTTTCTCTTATGTACGTGGATATGCACTCCTCTCGTACAGGGGAGGGCCCGGTCTCGGTTGGGATTCGAACCCACGCTGTCGAGGTCATGGGCCGAGTTTTAACCCGCGCTACCGCTCGGCTATCGCGGACCCCGCGGTTTTAGAACTTATTGAAGTCGAATTTCGAATTTGAACCGAAAAACCGGCCCTTGTGTAGCAAACCTTTGAAGGAATAAAATATACGTGGATCTTATTAAATTTAACGTAAGCTTGTTTAGACCCTTGCTATGGTAATATGATGCGACGTTGTCCTTTTGGTGTTAAGTTTTTCATTTTGGGCAAGTTTAATTTTCACAGTTATTTGAAATATACATGTTACAGTATTATGTTTGTATAAATTGCAAAAAATGAAAATAACGCAACCTAATGTATCGCAATGTAAGAGCTTTAGCATCAAATTGGTCATGTAAAGCTTTTAATTATTGCAGCTGGGGTCTATAAAATTAGTCAAAACATTGGAAAAGTTTTTAGCTTGACGTATGAAGGTTTAGGTAGGTGAAAATTGGTGGGTAAACTCGTTAATTGATGGACTAATTTGAAAATTGATACATTTTTTTTTAAATTGCTAGCAGTATTAAACAAATTTAACCCGTTACCCAAAAATTAGCCTTTTTTTGTAGAATTTGTTCTAATATCAAATGCTGTCACTAATTCAGCAAACGTGTTAAAGCGGAGATTTTCTTCCTGCTAATGTTGCTGAGCATACTTTGCTAAGCATAATTTGATATGCCGCGGAATTCACGATCAAGAGTGTAAGAAAACGTGACTCCAGAGCGAGCTCTCTTTCGCTCGCAAGTTGTGAAAAGCATGCATGCGATCAACGCACGTTGATCCGCAACATGAGACTTTGCAATTATAGCCTCTCAAAAACTGTCTTCTTCCAAACAACTATAGTTATAACGGCACGAGATTGGTGTAACTTTGGGGCAATAAAAAAAGGAAGCGATTCGGCTCGATCACGCGCGATCTTTCTCGCGCACCTGCTCTCGGATGTTGTTGCTCTTCTCGCGGTTTTCCGCGAATCAGCGCGGCGGTCGCGCGCGCGTCGATCTGACAATACACTGCGTCGCTCAGTGTTGCTCCGGTGCTCGACAAGTCCGCAGGTTGCCCCGCTTGCGCTTGCCGTTGGTTCGATCTCGCGGCGGTGTGTTAGAATTTCATGTAAGCGCCCGTTTCGCGTGTAGATGTTTTCTTTTGGCGTAATGCTGATGGAACCCCAATATTGGTACTAGCCGGACAAACAACGGTTGGCCCGCGTGACCAAAGTAACGAAAAAAAGCTCCACCAGCAGCGTCACAGAAACAGGGTTGACACATCGGTGCGAGATTGGTGATATCGTGTCTCGTTTTTCTGTCGCTGGGAAGTGTACCGAGGGAACGGGTAGAGGCAGCGCAGCCATGCCATTATCATCCCAGTGTTGAACAAAGTGGGGAGGGTTGCCCAGTGCGGTGGTAGATAAGCGGTTGTACGTGATCGATCTATTGTTCCGATCCTTCCAGTCGAGATCTGGCTAGCGCCAGCGAGCGCCAGTGAAGTGTTTTGTTCCGTGCGCTTCTCGGAATATCTGCAAACGTCACTTGTTCGGTGTGATCTTGTCTACCTGTGTTTATCGTTCCTTCTCCCTCCCTCCGT
>KE524607.1:13486-28136 GCA_000441895.2 Anopheles sinensis | reverse complement strand
ATACTACCATATAATCAGTTAACAAAAACTGATAACCGGGTTGTTTTGTGATGGAAAACGTTTTAATCTTCAACTTCCGATGCGGCCATTCATTATCTTTTTAATTTGCTGTTTGCGATTTAAATGTTAGTTCGTGATATTTATCGTTTACTTAGGATAAACTCAATAATTTATTTCGATTTTAATATTTAAAAACATGTTTATTATGTTTAATTTTCCTTTTTAAGAACTTATTGTCGTATTGCAAACAGTCGAAAATTTAAACACACAAGGCACTCCAAAGTATATTTACTGTTCACTTACTCTGTGAAAAGTGAAATCCAGGGGAATTTTAACATTCATTCATAGGCTGACAATTAAGTTATGAAATAATTTATGATGAATTTACTCAAATTTTTATTGAGTAGTTGTTGTCCATTATTTTTGTTTGGTTCGTTAATAAAAATAATAAAGGTCATAAAATACCAAATATACTGCAAAATATATATATTTGCTGCCCCTCAAGTCAGTTAAATGTGTGTTTTTCAGGAAACACATTTATAAATGCATTCCAGAAGCGGAACAATTTGGGGATAGCTAGCAATCCCTTCAAATGGATGTGGTTGTTTTTAAATAAAATACAAATGTTCAATTCCACAAAGGAAAAATATATTTTTATCAATCTCTTGTGTAATATTACAAACCACTTATTTAAAACAAAAGAGGATCGTTTATAGTTAAACCTTCTGCGCACTTATCAATCAATAATATTGATCCGCACCGCAGTACTCGAAGCAAAACCCCAGTTCTGGACTCGCGCGTCGATCGATAGAGTCAGCAACGCATTTGATGTTGATATAAGACCGGCGGCCTCGATGAGGTTGCCTTCTTTTATGCCCTAGCTGTTGTTGACGGAGAACATTTCGCATCATCTGCGGTCGGTGGTTGGTGTTGGCTGTTGCTGCACGTTGCGAATTGCGTTGCACTGGCAGCGTTGCCCCTTCGTCAGGTTGTGTGTTTGGGCTTCTTTTTTCCACCTCCTCGGTGCAGGTTTACCTTTAACCTACCGTTGCGCAGTTTATCAAACATTCACGTTTGATGTGTTGCTGGCTGCGGTAGGTACGCACACATACGGATGCTGCTGCTGCTGCTCTCGTGTGTTCCTGTGCATCGCTGCATGTGCAGGCAGTGCAGCAGTGGAAAGTGCGGATCTATGCTGTTGATATTTAATTTTGTGAAATGCACCATCACCAGCAGACACTCAGCCGCAACACTTGGCAGCGTTCTGCTATCTGCCCTGTGCTCACTCACCTCCCCCCCTCGTACACCGTTTGCCTTCCCTTTTGGCCCAAAATTTCCCAACGATCATTCCCGCGACACAGCCCTTTTCCCCGTCACCAATTTGTCACCATTCCGTGTTCCCGCGTTCGGCGATAATTGAACTGATAATTAATTTCGCCCGGCATACGGCTGCATAACCACTGCACCACCACATCCCCTTTGCCTGCATTTGGTGGGAAAAGCACTTCATGTGCAACACACCGACAAACACACAGACATACACAGGCAGAAAGGATGGAACCCGTTAAAGAGTGGTTCTTCTTTGCGCACCGGTTCACAATCGCAATCGATCCTGGAAACCTCCCGCTCTTGCGTTGCCTCGCGTATTCTAAACATCTCCTTTTCGTCCCTTTTACGGTGACCTCCAGGCGAGGTTGGAAACATTGCAGCAGTGACATAGATACTTGCCGGGTGTCCTCGGGTTTGGCGGTAATGATTTTATTAATTTTTCGTCATCCTTCACCCTACTGGCTGGCGTGGAGCACGAGGAAAAATTGGGCCCGTTATGATGGTGGTTTTAGGATAAATTTGTTCCACTTTTTCTATGACATCGTGCGCAGGTTGTTTTTTTTTAATTTTTTTAGTAAACTCCAATGCATCTGATGCTGCATTGCAGGCACAAGTGTTCATGGTATGGTTAAAATTTCTCTACGTGCACAGGTTGGTGTATGCTTTGCGGGGTTTTCGTGGGAAAGTATCGCTTAAAGTGCACAAACCGTGAGCTTCATTTCGGGAAAATTGGTCAAAATGGGTAAATTAAAATGAAGCTATAGTTTGAGCTGAAATATGATGCAATGTTCGATTTTTCTTTCCGTTAATTAATTTCCATCCGGAGTAATTGATTACATTCAACACCCGATTGCCCCAATAAATCAATTGTGATTCGTTCATCGTAAATGCTTCGTTGTGCACTTTTGTTATTGGGCTTTGAATTCCAAAAATTGTGCCCGGAAATGAGAGGATCTGTTTTTAAAATAATTATTATTGAATATATCGATTTCAATTGGACCTGATTCTTTTCCCAAACGTTATTCAATTTTATTTTAAACATGCACAATTTTTTTAATTTTGCGAAAGTGGCAACCAAATTTATGTTTTATTTTATAAGGCACATTTGTGTCTAAATGCACCACTTTCGAACTTGTTTCTAGCTATCAATCGATTTCAATTTCGTGGTTTCCACACACATTAAATTATGAACGTCCGTAAGTCGCAAGGAAAGGAGCAAACCGGTCGGTTCGGCCCAAGAAATCATCCCTTCCGGAACACTGTTTCAATGATGAGGTTATTCCGGTTCGTGAGGTTTTCACTAGCGGAAAGTTTTTGCTTTATTTTCTGCGCCGATAACTTTATAAAAGAAAATGTAGTCGATCGATTCGAGCAGAAGCTGCTAGGTCGATAAACCACATACGAACTCCATACGGTGCCGGACCTCGAGAACGAAGGAGTGGGATAATTATTTTGGTGTGTGGCTTTCAATTAGAACCCGATCCTCGAGAGGGCATCGTGCAGCAGCTCGAGAAGTGAAACTTTCATTGTCAAACGAGAAAATGCAACCCCCAAACGCAACAGAATGAAAGAAACCGCAGTGGTGGGTTGGGTGCACTTTTCTGCAGTTTTTCGATTTTTAGGGTTTTTTTTGGGTTTATTTTTCCTAGCGGTCAAGATGCACCACCCTCTTCCGTTCGACCATTCGTCTTTGCTGGCGAAAGTTTAAGAAAGTGTAATTACATTCGTATCACGTAATTAAGTAAGAAGAATGTCCGGACGATCTGGTACCCGGCCGGCTTTCGGTTCGGTGGCTTGGTTGAAGTTTAGTGGCAATGGTAGTCTTCCTTGGTGATTCGCTTGCCAGCCACAACGATAACGACAATATTTATCAACCCTTGCGGATTCTAACAACTATGCCATTCGGGAGCATCCTTTGGGAGGGATGCAATGAATCAATGCTTCTATTTTCTTTTAACTTTAGTTGATTTTGATGTTGTTTCTCTTCTCTTCTCTTAAGTCAACTACGATCCGGACGATGACGAGCATGCCGCCAAAAGCAAGGGTAAGAACGGGTTCTATGGCAGCACCGCCGAGGGAGGGTCGGCGGAGAACAACAATGCACCGATCTGCCGGCAGCCGGCGTCCGGTGCAAGCATTGGCCGCAACATGTCCATGAGGTAAGCAGTTTGGTCTTTCCGCTGTTTTCAAGCTTGGTTCGTTCAAATGATAGCGTTTTTCGTATGGAGCGAAATAACACTTGCATTTTTCAGCCAGATTAGCCCCTTGAGTGTTCACGAAATTTTAATTTTCAAACATTCATTTGCAAATATTGTGAAACAACTATGCTGTTTGAATGGAAAATAAAATATGATTATTAGCATTTCATTTCGTTATGTGGTTTTTCAGTTGTGTTCAAGGTATGATAAAATAAATAGAATAGCCAAAACTGTTTTATGAACATTTCGTTTGTTTTAAAATCAACATATTGCGTCTATGAATTTCTTTTTCCATTTTCTCTCACCGGATAGAAGAGTATAAAAATTTTTAACATCTTTAAACCTTATACAAAAAAACCTTTTTATAGAATAGTGCATCAATTTGTTCATTGCTTTATTATTTTAAAAATCTTAAACATTGTTTTTAATTTCAGTTTATTATTCAATGATTTTGTTGTCACTTAGTTTTGTATAGTATATTTAGTAACTTGTTTCGGTTCCGACTTTGTCTGCAAAACACTTATAAAACACTTATAAACACAAAAGTCTTACATAACTAAATTTTACCACCAAAATCATATTTTTAAATAAACTGTGTACAAAAGATATTATTACTGCTTTTTAGTTCAATCTTAAATCCAAAGCATGTTCATCTTCAGTTCATTTCATAAACTTTTAGAAAAGTTATAAAGTAGATGCACTATGAATTTTATATTTATAAGGTTGATCTAAAGGTGAAACGGATCCGACACTATTCGTATGATCCTGATAAACAATAACTTATTTTTATATGCCCCACACATCTCACGTGCCCACTCTCCACCGTTTCAGCTCGAAAATACACGAGGATGACCTGCGGCGCGAGGTGCAAACCAACGTTCCGATGCTGGCACCGGAAGTGATGGCCATCTTCGCCAACTCGCAAATTTTCCAGTCAAGCGCACCGCCGAAGCCAACGGCAGCGGCCCGGGCAACGTCGCCGGCCTCGGTGAAGTTCGCCATTTCCGATTCCGGTTCACCGATCGAGGTGACACCGGTCAACAACGGGCGACGGTCGGACGCACCGCCGGCAGCTTCCGGCGGTGACTCCGGCGACGAGGGTCGCCGCGAGTTGAGCTCCGATAAGCTGCTGAAACGGCTCGAAGGTAACTAGAAGTGTCCCTGCAAATTCGTTCTCCACTCCATCTGCATTGACCACCACCGGGGACAGGGAGTGCTGAACTGAGAAGGGAAAATAAAACCGAAAAAAAAATTAAATGCATGCACACACATACACACTACCACGTAGCTTTGCGGAGAAGGCAGAGAAAGGACTTTCTCGAGTGCAACAAACTAGTACAAAATAGCAACACTATACAAACACAAAGTATGAAACCATTGTACCTTCATAAACCCGAGGATCCCGAGTTTGGGAAAAGTTTCACCCCGGCCATCATATGAAAAGCGTGCCATTCTTCGGTGCAGTATCGTAAATATAGTTTTTACGACGTTGGCTAGTCACATTAGGGCATTATTAGTAGTCGGTAGTAGATAACATTATTTTAGTCAATAGTTGTATCTCGCCCACCCCTTGAATGCTACTTAATCAATCGATAATAAAAGGTCCTCCTTCTACCCCCACGTTAATAATCGTTGGTTGCACCCACGGTATATGATTCGTCCTAATCGCATGATAATGACTGTCTCACTACTGTTTAAGCTGAATTAATAATCTTTATCTTTATGGCTCCACTCAACTACTTCAACCACTGTTCTCTTCTTCACTACATCCAATACAATTATCGATCGTAAAACGAACCTATGGCTCGGATAAACCCACATCCCGGCTTGGAGGACAACGATCCGGCGGGCCACAATCACTTTCACTCCTCCTCCTCCTCCTCTTCTCCTCCTTCTGTCGGTGGGTTTGTTGTTGGTTTTTGCACATTAAACCGATCGCACCTTACAAATGCACCTTTTTCGGAAAGGGACCTTCTTTTAGCGCTAACCTACGGAGACACGGTGGTCCGGATTAACCGGCTGCCGTGTGAATGTGTGTATGTACTAACCATCAAGCTCATCGTCCGCTCGAACGGGGCAGGATCGTAGACAAAAATTGTCCCCCCGGTACTAGGGCTAGCGGACGCTCTCTCACGTAATCTCATGGACCGGGTAAGTTGGCGTAGTGCGAAGAGCGTACGTAGTGCAAATTGGCTTTAGTTGACTACTAACTGTGCTGGCTTTGAGTGACTAATTTCAATAAAATCCTACACTAGTTTTGTTCGCTGTTTGCTTCCGTATTATTTCTCACCCTTCTATAATCCTTGCAATCCTTATCAGTGCTTTGGTGTTTTTTACTTTGTTAGTTAAATGTGCTTCATTTGTTTTTTTGTTACTTCTAAAATTTTGTTAGGTCTAAAAATGAAAATATGATTGAAATAAGTTTTAATGCAGAATTTGCTGGCGATGAAAAATGATGCTCGCCAAAGCTAGAGATTAAAAAATAAATAAAATACGTCTGCTAACGAATAAACTTTCGTTGAATATTGCTGCCCAACGAACAAAATTCCTTTTCTGTGTAATAAATAATACTGCCACTGTTTCCCGTTACTCTGATACTCTGAGGCACTTTGGTTGATCATCAAGCCGTAACATTGGTCACGTGCGCACGGCACGGCAAGCGAACTGATGCTGCACCGTTCAGCATGTTTTGTGTCCAATTTTAGGCTCCAATGGATGCGTGTCACCTGGTGCAACGGTTGAATGGAAACCCGTTTTTCCTTACCTCTGGCGACTGCCTTGAGTAATAATTTGATTTTATTTAAGCCTTGATGCTAGATAGATACTTTTAAAGTATAGTTCTCTAAACCCCTTGGAGCTTTCGAAATCCGGAATATTATGTTTTTGTTATTGCCTACCCTTACCTTTAAGTCTCGTCATCACAAACCTGCTAGCGATAGAAAATAGTTGTTTCCCATTTTCCTAGTCAAAAGTTGCTTTAGTTCCCTCAACCACCTCCATTGTGACAGTGTTATTATTATTTCTACAAATCCTTATATCTTATATACAGTTTTGCAAAAATTATTCCTCTACCTACACCTTTGGCTCTTTTACACACACACTTTGGCGCACACTCTACATCAACTACAGGCGACACATTAGAAGCTAGTGCAATAGGGACGCAATTGTTAATTTATATTTATTGATTTCTAACGATGTTTGATTGTTTTCCATTGCAGCCGGGAATGCACCGTTGGATGAACGGGACAACCGCCCCGTTATACCGGCGATTGTTGAGGAGGAGGATAGCGAAGAAGATGGCCAGCAGCGTCGCGACGCGGAGGACGACCACCGGGATGCCGAAGTCATTCTAAGGCCACCGCGTAATTTCTCCGAGTCCAGCCTGTCCCGGTCGATCCCGCGGGACGTGGGCGGTAGTGCGGTCAACAAGACGATCAGTCAACTGCAGGCGGAGATACCGTACTTTTCGATACGGCCAGCGAGTGAGAACGATATCTTCACGATATCGGGTGCGAGTGCGGGTGGCGGTGGCGGTGGTGGTAGTGGTGCGAGCTCCGGAGCGTACAACGCCATCAGCATGACACCGGAGGTGCCGGCCATCTCGTACTCGAACCTGCCGAAGAACTACCTCGAGACGCCGGTGATCGAGAAGTACCGCGAGTCGGTCAGCCTGTACTCGATCCAGACGGCCGGCATTAACCGGCAGTCGCAGACGGACAGCCTGTCGATGCCTCGGTACTACGGCAAATCGGACCTGTTCGTGTCCGGCATCGATCGGGCGAACAGTCGCAGTGCGGACGCGGTCGAGATGAACCAGTCGGACAGTGACGACAAGGGGCTGGCGGCCAGCGATGGTAGTGGGAACGGGCTGTCCGTGAGCAGCAGTGCGTTGTCGAAGGCGAAACGGAGCAGAAGCGTGGCGGCCGAACGTAGCAAGCGACTGATGAACATCCGTACCGCGCTGCCACCGTTGAATCTGGGTCTGATACGGGGCAGCTCGTCGTCGAACAACTTGCGCGAACGGGGAGAATCGCGCGAGCGGGCCGAAAGGGGAAGCAGCAAGTCCAAGGAAGGGGGACTAAGAGTTTAAAGTGTGCCAGTTTAAGTATCGAGAAAATGAAACATATCAGTGCCAAGTACAGTATATACGGGAAGCCAGACTATCCATTGAGAAAACTGTTGCTACTTAACGGTTGCGTATTGTTTAAAATATTGTTGTATTTTTTATTTTAATGAACGTTTACCGGCAACGAATCGGACGGCGGTGGAGGTAAATGGTGGCAAAATGTGTTTGCCAATGAACGGCGTACCTAGAAGAGGCGTGTTTTAAAAACCGTTGAAAACGTGTCTTTCCAACTTTTGGTTCGTTTCTGAAAGGAGCGATATTATTCCATGTTTGTAGATGTAAGTTAGATTTCAATAAATACTGATTATTCGTAGAATGTACCCTTGATGGAAATTATTATAATTATATTCGTTCAGTGTGTACGGTTCAAATAATGCTCTCATTGTTTTTTGTAAAATACCTTTTTACTCCATTCAACTGAGTTTGTAAACTACATGATGACCATCCCGAAATAGCCTTGACTTAGGTAAATTTTAATTTCTAATTACGCTAAAAACTGTTTCTCAGTTTACCGAATTTAAGTTATTAATTTATCGAGGCACATTAACATTTTGCGTAATGCTCGTTTAAGAAAACTTATCGTTTTGTTGTCATATCTGTGAATGTGAACTAGTGGTGGCCAAATCAAATCCCTGCAGAGACTCAAATCATTCGATTTAAATCCATTCTGAGATCCGGATCTCTGAATCCGAGTCCGAATCCCAATCCGTCATATCAGGCATGCACATTGAAATTGTCGATTTTTCATATCATTCATTGAACAAGGCACGTAAGAAATTGAGAATATGGACAATCTTTTTTCCGTTAATCAACACTTTTGCTTTTCTTAAGAAATAACCAAAAGCTACCCGATTTACCCGATTTTGTCCGAGAACGGTGGCATTTAATTGTTTCAAGAACAAATATAAGAGCGTTTTCATTTAAATTAAATCCATCGTGGCCAAAACAGCTCCACTCCTTTTGATGTTGTGTTTGCATTACACACCAGCATTATGAAAAGTGCAACGCCGTGTGTATAATGAATGTTGTAATCCATTTGAAGTAAGATTGCAGCGACAGGTAAGGATATTTGTACTTTGTGTCCATTTTTAAGCATGTTACAAAATTTATCTAATGTATTTGAGACATTACATTCCCAAAAAGGGCCTATGGTTGATCTTGGAGCAGTAGTTGACCGTGTAGGCGACAAAAGAACTTGAAAACAAATCAACATGAATATTGAACATTAGAAGAGCCCTGTTAGCTACCCAACTAGGGACTACATCGAAAGGGACCCAACACTTAGGCAATGGCATGATTAATGTTAGTTCAAAAGTTGCAAATTTGAAGTATAAAATTGATGCGATTTCAATTCTGCGAACGGTACGCTTATCGCTCTGCTTTCGTTGGGAGCAGTTCCATTGAGCTTAGGTTCAGGTTGGAATTACCCACCACTAGCACCAGTTTTGCCTTAAACAATTTTCCTATCTCTTTGAGAAAAACTGAGAGATTTGCAAATTCTCTCGTTAAAGCGACTCGGGAAATTTGACCTTAGCGGCGCATCGATCGATCGAAACTCGAGTTTTCTTCTCCGCGGAGATTGCAGAATCGGTAATCTACCGGTACCGGTTCGGTGCGAATGTCACGAATGACAAACGGCGGCCATTGTGAACATGTTTATAGGCAGCATTAATTTACTCAAAAACTTGAAACGATCTATAGATCTCAGCTGAGACAAAGTTGTTTGTCTTCAATAGACCATTCATTTGGGGGGTCATTTATCAAAATCGGTTTACGAACTAGAAAGTTATCGGGGAATAAGCATTTTTTGAACCTCCGTTGCAAATCAAGCTGTCTTTGTTTCTTTACCGTAAAGTGCGCTCTCTTTCCTTGCCACAGGCGAGGCGCGTGACGCGATTGTCAAACGAAAACGGACTGTCATTAAGCGTTCAACTAGCTAGCCGTCGAGTTCAGTCGCGTAGCGTCGTCGAAGGCGCGGTCAGTTCGTTCGTTGCTTGCGAAGAAAGAAACCCTGCTACCTTAGGAAAAGGGAAAAGTTTGATGAATGGTAAAGCAGGCAAGTTGCAGAGCAGAAAACGGTGCCGCTTGCGTTTCGGGAAGCTTGCGTTGTGCCATCGAATTTCACCTCGAAACGGACGGCGCAGGCTCCTTCGCGAGGAACTTCGCGATGCGGAGTTTGTGACGTTTTCGTTGTAAACAGGCTGCCAGTTCCGTGCTAGGAAAAGTGCTGTTCCGGTGGTTCGCGTTCCTGGTTGCGACGATGCAGTTGTTTATTTAACTTAGAAAGGTAATCAAATATTTCTGCTAAGGTTTACAAGTTCTCTGATATGCGGATCCCATTCTATGGTGTTCTATGAGCGTCCTTTTCTTTCGTTATCCTGTTATCCTTGCTGGTGCGTGTCCTCGTGAGTCTGCAATTGCCTTTTTCGTGAATTTTGCAAGTGTGTTTCTTTTTCGACACCGATAAACACGGTAAAATAAGTGTGTTTCTTTTAAAATTCGTGGGTGAATTGTCGATACACCGTTGAAAAATACGAGAAATGTCAACATCGATACGGAGGAGAGCCAAAAATCGATCATCTCTAGAAGTGTGCTGTTCAGTTGTGCTCGTGCCGTTTTGCGTGATTGCTGCAGCATCCCGCGTGCTAGTAGGAAGAAAAAAAAATCATGCTCTTAGCATAGAAAATCTTTGTGAAACCACCAAAGCATATATCAAAGCAACCCGATGTGCGGTGTAGTGTGAAGCAGCAGCAGTATTTTCTTTTCCTAGGGATAATCGCGTGCGCAGTGTGTGGTTGGTTGTTATTTTCATTCATGTCTGGCGTTTCCAAATAGGTGGTCCGGTTGTGTTGTAGCGTTTTCTGGCATCGAATTTCCATAGTGGCACCCCTCCGTTGTGCATGGTGTGTTTTCTGTGAACGTGTATCGGTGTGTGTGTGTCTATAACACCGTGCAAGGATATCGTTTGTGTGTGTGTATGTGTGCTTGAGAAGAAAAAAAATCTACCGGGTCTGAACGCGGTGCATGAAGCATAAAAATCGTTCAGCTCAACCGACGGACGAGGGGTTGAATGACGCTTGCAGCGGAGACGGCGGAGATTAGAAGATGTAAATAAAGCCATTGAAAGGAACCCAGCAAGAAGACCGAGCGAAGGAAAAACAACGCGGGACCCGTGGACGATAAAGATCTAAATCTCTCGTCGATTCCCGCAGCCTCCCGAACTCCTTCGAGGCTACTGTGGAAAGCATTCGTTTTTGAAGAGCTTATCGGAGAGGGTGAGCGAGCAAAAGCAAAAGATAACTGTGAAATGTGAACGAGAGCGAGCAGGAGAGGGAGATAGTGAGGAGAATGAGAGAACGAACGGGAAACGGAAAATCGATCGAGGAAAGCATCGACCGGCCGTCCAACAATGCTACAACAAATCGTTCTTGCAGATGAATTCTGGTACGCCGGGAACATGCGTCGTAGCGATGTTCGGATGCAAATGGGGGACGACGACGACGACATGGAAAATAGAGGAAGAAAGTTATGTGGACCCGTGCTTGGTGGAGTTGGAAATGAGAAAAAAAATCCGGAGCCGGCTGGAAACCAAAATCGCCTACGCGTACGGGCTGAACTAGATCGATCGAAAAGAGCGCAGGGCAAAGAAGGTATCTTGTCTGACGCAAAGGCAATCTTTGGAGGACGTCCCCAAACTGGTGTGCCCTAAGAATGTTCCATGTTTTCGGGACGCGCGGGTGGTGTTTCTATGACCAAAGAGTACGCATCATCCCGTAGCTGGTCCGGGCCTATCTTGGAGTGTCTCCTCGTTTAAGCAAATCAAAGCACTACTGATTCGTCTTCCATCTTTTTTTTCCGGCACCCGCCTCCTAAATATTGACCTTACTTGGCTATGCCGCTGGTCTGGAGTTCCGCTTTGCACAGGGAGATAGTGTCCTGGCGTCGGCAAACATTCCCGGCCGGAAGTGAAGCTTTTCGAGCGTGCGAGCAAGCGAACGAGATTTATTTGCATACGATAAGGAAGGAGGGAGAGTTCTTGGAAGGTCTGGCCACGGTCGCCCCGGCGGAAGGTCGTGAGTGCTAGACCTTCTCGATCGGATGAGAAAGGAGGCAGGCCGAAGGAAAGAATTATTGGCATCATCATCTCAGCTCTGCTGTGCGACCGATTCGGTTGTGTTTTTCTTTTCCCATCGGTTCGTTTCTTCGTTCCCAATTCCGGTGACTTTGACGCACAACAGCACCGTATGATAAGGATTGCATTGTGCTTGTTCGATGCTGATAGACATTCCTTCTGCGGGCGAGTCTGCTGGTTTGATTGTGAAACTTTGTTTACCGTGGGTTAAAGTTTGACTGCTGTCTGGCTCGCCCTGGTAGGGATGCTGCGAAACGGTTCGGATGTAACGGAGGACAACATATTGATAGGGAGCTGATAAGGCTCGGACAAATTCTTTCTCGATTGTTTTGTCTGTGCGGAAAGTTGCCCAATGTATTTCTTTGGATGCGGGCTTGTGGGTTTAATATGCCACCTCAATAGCCACAACTTTTTCCCCTTCCTTCGATGGTCCAGTTTGATGAGGTTTTAGGGTTTTACAGTCAATTAAACAGTCAGCGGATCGATGATGACTTTCACAGTAAAGAAGAAAGCCTTTTTTGCGATCAAAGTTCTAAAACCATCGAATAGCTGTTCGGACCATGTTGATCCTAGTGGTTTAAAGTACGTTTATTGCTTATTCAGGGATATTGTTTTAATTTTTGTGGATTTTTTGAATATTTTTTTTCTCATACATTAGAGTTCTGGGTAACATTCATAAATAATTTGAAGTTCTTATGTTTGTTCTAAAACTGATGTGATAAAAAAAATTGTGCAAATCCATGAAAACCGCTCAAACCTTAAATGCATTGCACTAGAGTGTTTAATAACATCTTCTTCGAATTCCTTCTATTCCGATTGAGTTTCAAGTGTTGACCTGGTTTAAGTTTGCCGTGGGGCCCTACACCACGAACGCTGCCACGACGATGACAAATCGAACGGCATAACTCTGCCGCAGGCATTGCACAAAACCCATTTTTTTCAAAACGAAAGATTGGCTTCGGTTTTGCTTTTTCGCCGACTTTGACAAATACATGCCGATGGATTGGTGAACCGACAAACATTCACCCTCACTGCCGCTTGCAAAACTTTTCCGACTGCACAACAACTCTTCTCCGGGGATGGGTTTTACTTTCGATCCTTCGGACGAACTTGACGTTTCCGGTCGGAAGACGTTAAAAAAATGAGGGAGCAACAACATGAAAATATCCACTCTTGAAAAATGTTTGCGCGAAATGTTATCCCAAAATGAAAAAAGAAAAACCCGAATCAATCTCATTCGGTGAAGTAGTTTCGAGCAGTTGATACCTCCTTCCGGTTTTGGTTGTGATTTTTTTTCCCTTCAGACATTGATAGTCGATGGATGAACCAACTCGTCGGCGGCTGCAGGAAACACTCGACACACGCAAACGAAATCGAATTGCCACGAGCGAATGGGGTTTAATCTTTTTTTAATTCTCCTCAACGTTCGAATGGATCAAGATCTTCTTTTGCCTTCTTTAAACGGAGGACGCGGAAGAAACTACACAATGTGGTAAAGGAGGCATCAGAAGAGATGCCAATTTCAGCACCTCTTCAATGGACCCCAAGCCTTAATCGTTGGTAACACTTCAACGGCGATGGAGGGAAGAAACGACCAAAGCTAGCTTATGATCAGATGCTGTTCCTGCATCTTTTCAAGTGCGCAAGCCCGTTGTTGTTAACCTTCATCGATGTTACTACATAGTTTGTTTACATTAGGCGGATTGATCTACTTTTTCCCATTGCATTTATATTTGGTCACACAATAGAAGGGTATCATGATGTCTTTTTACCTAAAGAGCTATTAAAACTTTTTAAATGAAGTCAAATCAAAGCGACAGGTTTTTAGAAATTTGGGCTACCATTTTTTCGAGAAATTTCCTTGTTTCTACCCTGCTGTTGCACTGTTTTCATATTCTGTACTTCATTATACAGAATTTTACTAAGTCTAATTTATCTTCCAACGTTCGTTTATGACATTTATGCTTGATACATATTTGTTTTAGCAACCAAACTGTTAGAAACACTTTTCGTTCGTAACGCCAGCTTTTAATTCGGCTCAGAAAAGATAGCTCGATAAATAACGGAAACGCCAAAAACGAGAACTTCGCAGATCAGCTGACTGGTCACTGGGAACGCAGGATCGACAGTCGCGATCAAAATTGAGGTGCAATAAAGGCTAAATTTTTGGTTCGCTCGAGTAAGCGTCCCTATCAATTTCTTTAATTATTTTTTCCTAACACTAAGACGCCATGTGATTAAACCATGTGATTTTCTTACGTTGTATTGCTAATTTTCAGAGCTCGTTAAAAGTTCCCTATCTTAAGTTCCTCGCTAAAATCTCGTAAAAACTCATATTTCATGCTCCGAAAACCAACACCTAAATGTTGAAAAGCGGAAAAAATCCCATAAAAATAGCCCAAAGCAATACTACCATGCAAACTCATTTATATGTATGGAAAATTATTCACGTCAGCTGCAATTGGCATGTTATTGTGATGAATAAAACTAATAAACAGGTGTGATAAAATTGGCCCTCAAATGGGTTTAAAATTTTGTGGAAAAACTGCCTATAAACTTAACTGAAATTATTGAAAGGTATGCAGTTCAATAATTACCATGCCAAATCATGTGATTTTTTACTCTTTTACAAAGAAAAGGTACAACAAGGAGATATATGTGGCTCTTTTGAAAAGATCCATTTTATAATTACACTGCTCTGTAGTTATTCAAATTGCAATCATAATTATTAAACATTGGATGTCGTGCATATTAAAAATCGAACTGTTCATGCGATGTCTATTGTTGTATTAAATGACCCACTATTGTTCAAACGAAAATCATGTACGTAATATAGTGCAGCAACTGGATGATGGTGGACCATCC
>KL646392.1:0-10034 GCA_000441895.2 Anopheles sinensis | reverse complement strand
ATCGCTTCGAAATATGTTAATTACTCCAATGCTGCACTAATATGTTCTACTGCGAGGCAAAATCGATAGTTACACAGGATGGCGCTGAGGGGGGCGAAACTGCACCCGAAAGTTAGCACTGTTGGTGCACAACTAGTGTTTACTTGTGCGAGTGAAGATAAGAACCAATGGATGGTGAGTGTGTGGTGTTTAGTGAATGAAGGTATGGAACTTTAAATATAGGGAAAATGTGTCAGCATTTCTTCTCGCTAGGAGAAAGGAAAATGGAGCCGGGAACTAGAGAGTGAATGGAGAGTGTGTGCTAATTTAGAATAGTTGTGTACATGTACATCGCATGGTACATATGCTAGCTGGCGGGCTCCATTCGGACATAATAAGATCTTCTGATTGATGATATATGGCGTCCATGTGGAGAACAGAGGGTCGCTGAAAGGCTTCTGAGACAAACATCTCGATTTCGCTGTGATGTCCGTTAGTAGTTGGACGAGTGAAGTGGGGGGAAAGGAAGGAAGGTGAGAGAAGAACTCGCCCAACTTATGCGAAGGATGATGTCGGTGGAATCTCAAACATCGACACATCGCAGACGGCAACAGGATAATACAATTAATGCATCGACGCTCTGCAAGACGCTGTAGGACATTCCCGGTTGCGTTGCATGAAGTCGTGAAGGTGGATGATGCTTTCATAACCGTACAACAGTTAATTTCCAACTCGACACAAACGATGCACATGAGCGGGGCGGAGAAAAGGTGCCTAACACGGGGATCGTAGCACCGTAGCATCCGATAGGCGTTTGATTATACGCCACGTTTGCCATTTAAACGGTCCATTGCTTCGCCATCGAGCGGATAAGTGTGATACAACTCGAACTACACGGTACGCTTGGTTGGTGGGTAGTGAACACTCTTAGCGTGAAGGAGGAGAAGCGTTGTGTGCGATGGTAAAGGGGGTGGTCGGTCCATTTAAAACTGAAGCACAACCGGCCGCACAGAACGAACCATCGACGTGCTCGGGAAACAAAGCTGGTCGGCAAATATTGCATGTTGGCATGTTGAAGCTATACGACAGTGTGGTACACACAACAACGAGAGAAAGGCGGTCGTCGGATGTGCGCTCCTTTTTATATGATTATAAGCTTTGTATGATTATTGCAATTGCATTGAATTCGGTTAAATTAGTTCCGTGCGCTTTGCTACACGCCACCGATGCAATTTTCGAACCGCACCAAGTCCACAAAACCATTAGAGTTTATTCGCTTTCGTACCGGCAAGGGGAAGAGATATTGATAATTACGTTAGCAAGAGAGTTTGATTCGAAAGCCGCACTACGTGAGATCGTTTTTCTACATCGCAGCCTCGGTGAGGGGGAAAACAAACAAACCGAAAATGAACCAAACCCGTTTTGAAACTCGAAGTATTCTGCACTACATCCAAAAGAAGGTGCATCCCGACTGCAAAATTGAACTGTACAAAAATCGAATTATGTCCCCCAGAGTCCCCGTAAACAACGGAAATAATGATGCAGCGAGTGTGCAGCACGAATGCAACACGATGATGTTGTGGGGTGGTGCATGTGTGTTGGCACGTGTTTGCCACAACTAAAATCGACTTTGGTCAACGCATTATTAGGAAAGCAAAACTTAGATTCACGATGGGCCTGAGATGACGGTGTTAATAAACGATAAAAAAATAAAAACACGCAAACAATGATGGCCCTATCGTATTCTTACGATGAGGAACGAATTGCCGCTCTGGCAAATCATATTAACATACCATTAAAGGTGAGAAATGAAATAAAAGGGAGAAAAAGGCAGACACTTTTTGTTAAACTAATTGCAAACCAACTAAAGTAATGCACGAAACAGAAACAACAATGAATAAACAAGAAGAAGAAAGAAAAACAAAACAACAAGAAAGAAACGCAGAGCTTTTTTCAACCATTCCTAGGGGTTAGGGAAAATAAGGCGGGGAGCACTTACTTCGTTGGAAGCTTACGACCTTTCGAATCGTACAGAGGATAGTAAGAGTTCATCCTACACCGGGAATAAAATCAGCAGAGAAACAAAAGTTAAACCAAAAGTTTTCTTAGCACGGGCACGCGCTGGCGGGATGGCGGAAGGCGAGCGTTCGAAATCGGGGGAAAATGGAAAAATGCAGTTTTGTGTAGCAACTGCACTTTTACGAGTTTTCAATTGGGTTTTCCGAACAGAACGAACGAACTGCAAGGAAGAATCAAATGGAAACTTATCACCTTCTACAACAATCGGAGCGGTCGGGGGAATGGCGGGGTTTCTAGGATGATTTAACTTTTCCATCTACTCCACTCTAATACAATTAAGGATAATGTAAGTTGTTTGTTATACAGGAATCTCTAAAACAACGTTAACTGTTCGCCCTTAACACATGTCATTTATGCAAAAAGTAAGTCAAGAGTCCAATTGAAACTTTGTTTAATTTAGAGACATTCTTTTTTCGTTAAATGTGGTTAAAATATTCCAACGGACAACAATTAACCTTGTTTACCCCGTCAAGACGTTAGCCCAAATATAAAAATAATTTAAAAAAAAACCGTTGAATCAACCACCGGACGCAACTTCTGCCAACGTGAGCTCAAAAAGCCAACCCGAAAGCTGTGTGTTTACTTACGGCTTCGGCAGGATGGTCATATTGCGGTTGTCGTTCCATCTGAGATCCGAGATCAGATTGGTATCCGGAACATCCGGGCGGCAGGTCAGCAGCAGCGAATGTCCGACCGGTTTGCGCTGCACGGACGATGCGGGTAGAATCTGAAGGCTGGGCTGCTTCTGGCGCTGGGTAGATGCAGTTCCTGAAAATAGAAAATGATGCGACGTTAGTGGCAGTTTTGCGTTTGTTGGCCTTCGCCGTTGGTAAAGGAGGGGATTTAATCCAGCATCGCGTGTGCTGCAGAGCGGTGGAGGAGGTTAATTGTCAATTTCTTTACGATGTGTTTATTTCCAGCTTTCCTGTGTAGTTTGCAGGCCGAAAGACAGGAAAAGTCAATTAAAACACTATCCGTATGTCACAGCGCGCTTCGAAAGGGTTACAAATTGTAACCTTCAGATGAAGTTCTATGACGACTGCATTCACACAGTCGGTTTTCAGCACTCACTCTGCCATGCCTAGTATCTGGCTCAAAGGTTCTGACGGATTTTCATTCCACATCTAACGAGGGAAAATGAAAGGATCTACGAAATAACCTTACCAACCCCCGGGCTCAACCCGAACCGACTCCATTCGTGGGGTTACAGCACAAAATTATGAGTCAGCAACTCTAGTAGAACACCGTTTCCCCACACCTGATGCTTACTTGTTTCACTATTTTCCTTTGGCAAGAAGGGCACCCACTTAGTCCGGGCACCGAGGATTGTGCAGAAGCATGTGTAAAGGCTCAAATAATGATGCTTGTGCAATATGGTTGATGATTTTATGCAGTGTTAGGTAAGTTTATGACGTTCGCACGTCAGCACGAGGCTCGGTTTATAGTGCATAGCCCCTCTTCTCTTTGCTTGCGGAACTGATCCGGTCCTTTTCGGGGTCGTTTGAATGTCTGCGGAAGCGGAAACGGCCGGGAACGTTCATAACGAGAGGCTATACACAGGGCTAGTAATCCTCACCCAGGACGAGTGGAATACCGGCGTATGACTTGGGCACAGATTTCAGATGTTCGTTCCTTTTTTTGGCAAGGATTACTGAAGCCGTCGAAGGTTCCGACATCGTATGTGTGCTCCTTTTCTCGGTGTGAACTTTTGAACGAACTGCATTGAATATGGTGTCTCAAAAGTTTTCTTTTGCTTGTTGTTATAGATGTTAGAAAATTCTATTTTGATGTTTTCGAAATAAGCGATAAAAGATTATGCTCGAATTGAAATTGATTTTTCGAAATTTGTAAAATTTATTTCGAATAAAAATGGCAGCCATATTGAGCACAAACTTTAGGAAGAACCAATTACCTTACGACGTTTTGTTTACTATCAGACGATGAAATTACCTATGAGGTAATGAAAATACCACCCACGAGAGCGCGCACCCATGTCACCGTGGCCAAACCCCGCGCTAAGTTGTATTGAAGATGTTCTCCGACCCTTCCCTTCGCCAACATCGGGCGACATTTGGCAATCTCATCATTCGTGGCGCATCGTTTCGAGAATTTACCGCTATTAATTGTACTTTGATGCTCCATCGAGGGAGTTTTTAGGGCAGAGACACAGCACTCTCCTCATCACGATGTACGCGAACGACGGAAAGACCAACGGCTAGGATTGAGCCCCGTCGTGACACAATCCAAAATAGCTGCACCATATTGCACATTTTATGCGCGAATGCCAGTTTCGTCGACGAGTTCGTTAAACACGGCGAGTTATTTGGTATTGGGCTTGCGCTACATCGCAGATGATGGTTTGTTGTTTTGGAGTGAGGTTGAAATGTTGTTGGCCCATAAAATGGCACTAGTTATTGCGCGTCCGCTGCACCGTAGCTGCTGCATCCCATCCCGCGAATCGAGTGATGAGCATTAAACCATTGGTGGAAGTGGAAGAAGCACGATAATTTTCGACACACGAGACGATCGTTAAACTCGCAAAATGCACCTCTACAAGCGGGCCCAACATGTTCGTCCTCATAAGCAGCACCGAGAGGAAACACACGGAAGTACCTGTGGCCATAGCGTTGATTTCCGGCTTATCCTTCGGAAGGAAACCAACTTTTGTACGCCAACGGAAACGCGCGAGGTTCGCCTCGATTGCCGAGACCACAACTCGGGAAATGGAGTGATTGCTCTGAGCGGCATACGTACACGCTATCTCCAAGGGGTTGTGATGGTTTACTCGTCCTAGGAGAGTCATACACGACGACACGATGGCCATATGAGCCGAGCGTTTTGATGAATTTACGATAACGGTGACGCTCAGATTTTATGGCGTCGTACATAAATTTGTGTTGGACCTGGACGCGTAAGTTTGGTCGATTTGCTGGGCAGTTAAAAAAATGTGTTGGAGGGAGCCAAACTTTTGGGAAAACCCAACGGTCGCCTGCTGCTGCTGCTGCTGATCGTCAAATCGGTCGTTCTCCTGGGGCGGGATTTAGTTTACGAGGAGCTTAGACGATTTGTGTTCGGGCGGCTCTTGGGGCATATTCGATTGTCAATTAAATTTGGCTTTACGGCCCTACATTAAATGATGTGCATTAATTTTGCTTTACATCCTTCGTACCAACATCATACCGCAAGGCTTTACCTTTTTTATCGTTCACTGATTGAGGCTTGGAATTCAATGTGTTCAGGGAAACCGATGGGGACACTTCACAACAAAAATTTAGGATATAGGTTCAGTCACTTGCATATTGGCTTAAGTATTTTTATTACCTAATTTAAGACGTTACACTTTCCATCATGCTAGGAAATGTTAAACTCGTGATTTCAAAATTCATGGATTCACTTTTTTATTGCAACACACATTTAGTTCTGTCTGGCATTAAGAAATAGGCATTTTTGAAATGCGTAAGTCAGTAGCAAAACCCGACAGAGCAGACACCGACTTTTGCCGAAAGAGATCGATACTTTCGTATATTCATTGCGGCTGCCTTTTTTTTTGCTGTCTACGTGTGACATGATATACGACTCGGAGAGAACCCGTCGACGATCGTGTTGTCGACATTCAAATTTGGAAAGTACGTCATCCATACCCATCGTCAAACCGCTAGCCCAGCATGCAGGAATGTTACGTGCGGCCACTGAACCGTACGCATGCAGATTATGAATAGCTGAACATTACGAGCATCGAATGACGCTAGGAGCGACGGTATGATACTAAAAAAAAAAATACCGGCGCCATGAGAGGCAGCATCATACTGTCGATTTGAACTTTTTCGAGATGAGACGACCACGATGTGACGATAGTGTACGACATCGGGAGGTTCGATTGCGAATGGTTTAGATAGTTTTTACTAGATCACATTCTTGTATGCATGCGTTGTGGCGAACACTAATTTTGGTAGGTGCAACTCTATGGCGGAGTCTCTTAGAAAAAACAACATGAACGTCAGTCAGCCCAAACTACTCTTGCATCCCAAGAACGGGGGAAAAAGGACAACCAGAGTGCATTGAACTATCAGCTGCCTACACCGATATGCTCGCGGCAATACTGCAGCTCCTATATCCGGTTGAAAGTAATCGAGTTTTTGTATGCATTCCTCATATGTGCTCGGTTGGTTTTTCGGGGTCGGAAAATGCCACCGGACGAGTTCGTGTCCGTCACGAGGACAAGTTGATCCATAGCGAAAATGAAAACCGAAGGGCAAAAAATGGGTACAGTAGCAAAGGATCAGATTGTATTTTTCAGCAACCCTACGGAAGACCGATGTGTCAAGAACCCCGGTGCAGTGTCCTTCCAAACGAAGGATGAAACAACACAACAACCGAATGAATTAATGAATAGATTTTACCACATCGATTGTTTGATTGCAAAAGTTGCTGAAGCGAAGAGTGAAATCTTCCTGACATTTGTCCACTTTTGCGACAGGTTGGATGAAATGGACTGACATATCTAAAATTAAACTTGGTGGAAAAAAGAAAAAGACGTTCTAAATAAGAGGATCGTTTTGAAAAAAAAAACAACCAACAAGCTTTTCTGAATTTTTCTCTTCGAATGCACTGCACAGGAACGAACAGCACTGCGATCAATCAAGCTTTGCGAGACAAATAATAATCTAAAAGAAGCTTTACTTTTGGCTTTGGAAGGACAGACTACTTCGTTCGCGGCAGGATTATGTTGGAAATATTGTTCGTTCTACCATTTGGAAAGTTTACTCTCGAATGTTACTGCAAAAAAGGAAACAAACACAACAGTAACGACGAAAAATTCCTATCACTGGTGACGGAGAAATGTGGAAAAAGTACCATAAAGAAATGCAAAAAAGGACTATTTGCAGTTGGTACGGGCGCGACTGGGACGAGTGTATTAATTTTGATGTTGATCGATGACGGGTAATAATGATGGATTTGTTACTTCCGATTCGTAGGAAAAGCACACAAACACACATACACAACAGACCGGTTTTTTGCAGCAGCCCAAATTGAGATAGAAATAAAAAATATGACCAGAATAATACCCAAAACCGACATTCGTGAAGGATACACACCGAAGAAACAAAGGTTCCAGTGGCGGCGGATTCTGTTGTTCGATACGAACAAATCCCTCCTGCGCCGGTGACATATTATGGGACATTATTTCATGCTTCGCTGGATGCTGAGCGAGGTTGCATTTTATGTTGAGTGACAGTTCCGAGCCGTCGACGCCGGTGGAGGGAAAATCTGCCCCACGGTAGTGGGGCTCGACTGACAGCTCGTGAGTCCGTGTGTCGTAGGCTATCAAACGATTTAGGAGACAATCAATAAAGCGATGTTTCTATCGCACGGTTCGTTGGGAAAATGTCACATTCGTCTTTTCGGAAACTCAAAATCAATGATCATTCTAACATGTAAATATGTGGCTTTTATTTTGACAATCCTTTCAATACTGCAGGTATGTACCTACATTGAAATAAGTTTTGTTCACTATCTGCTAAAGCCTGCAACAGCAATACGGAACCACCTAAATGGAGTGTGACCTCCGACACCAGATTGGACTTGGTAGTAAATTATCCCTTTTCCTATGATTTCGACCGAATACCGACCATTAATACTCAAGCCCGGAAATTATCACCCGTCGGATAAATAAACATAAACTAAATGGATAGGCACACTATTTATTAGCGTATGTTTTAGGGAGAAGGAGTTTGCAGACAAATTTATTTGTCTATTTGTGCTATAACTTTGGCGGTCAATTGGTTGTGTTATTTGTTTAGGTTAAGCGTTTTAACGTGAGAAATGTTCATGAGTTTTAGTGACTCCCGAGAACACCTAGAGAATAAATAAGTAAGTTCGAAATAAGTTTAATACACAAAACTGATTAGTTTGAAACTAAGAAATAGTTTTATATTAAAAACCATTCAAGACCAATACACCGATTCAAAAGCTGTATTAAGATAAACAAAAGACGACGATCAACTCTATTTAAGGCACAAATGATTTCTCCAAAGCATGATTACTATTATCTAATCAACTTTGCTTGGTCACATTTAAAAACAGCATGTGAAACATAAATCGCCTTATCACCGACACGATCAATCAATTACGAAAGCAATATCATCTGGAAGCGATACACTGCCTTTTGTGTGCACATTATTGCCGGTTGTACGCATCTTCTAAACATCGCACCACGAAGCGGGCGCGCACATGGAAGCATAATAACTCCATCAAATGGAATTGATTATTCACTCGATCGGAAGACAAATAAGGTGCATTTCGAATGCAACGTTGTTTCGACTAAACCATTATCATGGCTTAAAACACATACACACACGCACGGTTGTGTAAATTTACCGTAAGAAAAGCGATCATTGGTAATTGCATCATACTCGCTGCTCCAACCTCCTTTCCTTCATGCCCTATGCTTTTCATGGAGATGAAATTGAACGATTATCTTCTTCAACGCACTGCAGGTGTTTGGAAAGTTTTCAACTCGATGGTGTTGGGAAGGGTACCTCTTACCTTTTTAGGGAAATCAAGCAGAAATGGAACATTGATTGCAATCACACCGGAGCAACCTGTCGAATGAGACACCGAAGCTTATTTACCTACCATGGTCTTCTCCCCCATATGTAGTTTCGATGCGTTTGCAACGCTCGGTGTGTGCGTCCAACTGCAAATAAGAATTGCTTACGCCATTCGAATGAAATTCAATTCCCGTACACGCGATGTGGACGAGGATATAGAGTAGTTGTCGTTGAGCACAACAGTTCTATTGCACACAATGAACGACCCCGGTTCGGGAACAGCAGCGTTCTTCTTTCGTTCCACCAAAGGAGATCTCTGTTCGTACACTCCGCCTCCCACACCCAGCGTCATCTTCACAATGGTTCCCTTTTTCAGGATCACAGCAGGATGGTTTCTTTGGATCTGAACGAATTCAGCCCAACGTACGATAGCGAAAGCTGCAGTGAAAGGACACAAACTCCTCCTGTAGTCGGTCGTCAGCAAAAGGCTTCATCAAAAGCTCGCACAGGTGCGTTTGGTGCTGGGTCGGGCGATCTCTATTGATCCGGTTGGCACCATCAAAGGATACGGTCCTCGCATCCAACCGACGGTGAAGAGCCGATATATGGCGGTGAAATCTTTTTTGACGGAACTACCCACACGTACGCCACGAGGAACTGTGTGTGCTTGTGCATCCTTCCGGACTGATGAACTAGTGTGTGCCTCATGTTCAACGTCAGGCGCTCTTCCACCTCCAGTGAGCTATTTATTTCCCGGATTAGAGCATTATGTGAAGCATTGTGCAAAAGAATTAGCGCTCGGACGACTGGGCTTTGGCTGATGAACGCACGGAAATGGATTTATGAGCTCAACCTCCCAGAAAGAACACTTGAACGGGCGTTCTTGAAGGCTTCTACTAATAGTGTATAAGCCGGGTTACCTGTACTTACCCGCAAGGGCATTGGCATTAGCGAGCTGGTTGGTATTAGTTCAAATTTTGCATAATTTCCTTTCTTATTAAACTCGTTCCGGCAAAAGCACGAAAGGAAAATATTTGTCTACCGGGCTAACGTACGTAAACCAACATCTATCGATCACACGGTGACCACATAATCAATTTTCTTCCCTCACACCGAACGATCGATCCGAGAGGAAGCTGAAAACACACATCACGACCAAGATAGACCCTTTCGACGAACGGACTTCCGCCGGCCGATAACATTTGCTAATGATAACTCAATTGCTGTCTTTAGCGCGCAAACTTTATCAACGAATCATCGAGCTTTCTTGACGTTTCTTGGATTTTTCCGACTTTCCCCGACGTTGTGCGCGGTGTCCCGTGGAGGAATCTTTTCGATTTTATCGAAACGTCCGGAGCGTGGAACGGTGATACGAGGCCGGAACCTTCTATCTTTAGTGGCGAGTGGCTCTATTTTCGGTACTTC
>KE524604.1:12333-37708 GCA_000441895.2 Anopheles sinensis | reverse complement strand
CACAAAAGAATGCGGGAGGCCAAAACTCAACACAACGCAAAACATGTCGCCGTATTGATTTTTCCGTCGACGATACGATCCGGCCGCAGACGGTGGTAAAGATAAATATTTCCCTACCCTTCTTACTAGACTCAAAAGTTTCGTTTCGAAAAAGGTTCGAACGCAATTACTGGTGTTTTTTCGCTCGTTTCCGTTAAACAGCGGAGGACCGTCTGCCATAAGTTCGTGCGAGTGTTCGCTTACTTTTTCGGATCGAAGCTCGTGGCATTTTGATGGAGTGGCAGATTTTTTAAGAACAGCACAAGAAAAAAAACAAAAATTATCCACAAGAATACTCTTTACGGTGGTATCGTATGGAAAACTCGATCGATGCAACCATTTTTGTACTTCATCATTCCATCACCCTTCCCATTGAGCAAGGTCAACACCAACGCCATTTACCGCGACCGTAAACATTTTCCTTTTATTTTTCGCATCGCTTCATTTTTCATTTTCCGCACACAAGCCGCCTAGAATGTCAAACACATTAATTACGTAAGTTGCTCGGCTTGGTGCCTGAGTGTGTGTGTGTGGTTCCATCCTTTAACTTCTTCGTCAACTCTACAGAATGCTGGTGACGATGAATCGAAAAGTCAATTTCAAAATGATTGATGCGCAAAGATGAGAAAAGTAAGGATGATGTGCCACAAAAGAGAAAAATTGGCCCAACAACCAACCAACGGCAAGCACCAACTCGTGGTGGCTGAGTTATGATGTTCCATCTTTCAAGATTAGACATCGTTGGGGCGCTGTGTTTCCGTTAGGGTTTTTTGGTTTTGTTCCAAAGGTTAACGAAGCGTACCGAGGATGGGTGAATTAGTTTCATTAATCAGGTAATGATGAAGCAATGGTGTGATTGTGGATCGACCTGGTTGAGTATAATTCAAACCATTTTTCTCAGGTACAAGCAATCGAAACTCAGGTAGAAGCTTGTAGGAACCGTTTATGAATGATCGTGCCGACCAATTGCTCTGAACAAATTGTGAAGTAAGGCACGTTCGATGATGTACCATCACAATATTAGTTTAATAAAGCCTATTTAACTGATAATGATTGCTTCCTTTCAATTGATCACACATGTTGCAACGAGCCGTCAGTAACTTTGCGCGAGTTAACGCAGATTTAACAGAGGTGCCGCGTCGATAAGCCCATGGCGAAAGCATTGTTTGCTTGTTCATCTCCCACGAGACGGTAGTCGACGACAATATCAATAAATGTAGGCGACCGACAGATCGATAGATCAACAATAATATAGCGGGATGTGGAACAAGAACACTTGTGCAAAGTCTATAAACCAAAGAAAAGTCAGGTATATAAAGACTTCCTGAGTGCGACTCCAGTTGTAAGTAGTGAACAACTTGGACCAGAATAGGACCTCCCTCAACAAGACAGTGAAGTGAAAATGGAAAAGTGCAAATTTGGTGTATTTCCCAGTGTGTTAGTGATAATAATGGTAAGTTGTGCAGCAAGTGTAAAGTGAAAACACAAGGAATCTTACTTTCCTTGCTTACAGAGAGAAAAGTGAAAACATATTGTGTTCAAAAAAGTAAAACGCATTATAAACTGATCAATTGTCTTGTTTCTTTCGAAACAGGTCATAACATGTGTCCGAGGTGGAATAAAAGATGAAATGAGGAATGGCGTATCGTTCAAGCTGACCGAATTGATAAGACGATTGTTTCCGGTGGATGAAAAAGTAAAGCAAAGTGTTTTCGATAACCTAGTTCCGAACATTGTGAAAAAAATAAAGGATTACATCTTTCCAACAACAACTACGTCACAACCAACATCAACCGATCAAGAACAAACAACATCTGAACAATCAATAACTGAGCAATCAACCGCATCACCGGAGTCAACTACTGAGCAAATATTGGATACAACATCCACGCAATCAACTTCAACAGAGGTGGTAGATATCAACACAAACTGAAGACGCTGAACAAACCAAGGCATACACGGCTGAAGGAGAGACAGAAGAGACGACGGCTGAAGGAGAGACAGAAGAGACGACGGCTGAAGGAGAGACAGAAGCCACCACGGCTGAAGGAGAGACAGAAGAGACGACGGCTGAAGGAGACACAGAAGCCACCACGGCTGAAGGAGAGACAGAAGAGACGACGGCTGAAGGAGAGACAGAAGAGACGACGGCTGAAGGAGACACAGAAGCCACCACGGCTGAAGGAGAGACAGAAGAGACGACGGCTGAAGGAGGCACAGAAGCCACCACGGCTGAGGATGTGTCGGAGACTACTGAGCTGCCGTCTACGACTCCTTCTGAACCAATCGAAGAATGCCTTGATTATAATCCACCTCCGCCGGCATTGAGACATTTGTATGCCAAGCTGAAGCCGCATTTGAATGTTTCTTCTGGAACTGTTCCACCTGAGCGTAGAAAGTTTCCTAGCTACCGTAAGCTCATCAAGGACATCAATAAGGTCTCTGTCAGTTCTAATTCCTTTTTTAAAAAAATGGAAGGTATTGTAGCAAAGTTTGAAGGCAGCATTCGGGAATCGATTGAATCTCAAATGCAATTTTACGAATCAACCCGTATCAATATGCTTTTCGAGCTGAAAAATTTCGTCCAGAAATCGTACAACAGCTTTACCGATCTCGTCGATCGTTCGCTCAAGTCCAGCGGAGTTTGTAGCACGCAAAGCCAGGAGTGCTGGGACAAGCTGCACGCCGGATTGCCCAGGTTCATGGAGGACATGAATCTGGAGATTGTAACGTGCGACGACATCTTCAATGCGAACATGGAAAATCCTCGAGGCGCTGCGGTGAGAAGGATGACAGTCCAACGGATCGGTCAGGAGTATGGCAATATTCAAACAAAGTGTCTTCGTAACCAACAACCTAACGCCCAAACTCTCGCCTGCCTTTTGAGGACGGTAAGTAAAAGGTCTGAGGCACTATAAGACGGCTCTTATGACAGTATTTCCTCTGCGTTCTAGCTACCACATTATGTCCCAAGAAGTGCAGCCTATTTTAGCAGCCTGCAGAATGCGATCAGTCAGGGATCTAATCTCATGGGATACGTCACAACGATGGCCAAAAGCTGTTATCAAAGTGCCTATACAGCGCGCACGGAGCTGTTCAACAACGGAATGTCCAAATTAAACCAGTGCGTGAAGGGAGAAAACTCTAGCGTTGTTGCACTTCAGAGGGAACTGGACAAATAAGTCGATTGGAGCGAAGTAAACTGACATCGATGGTGCACATCTTTTTTTTAATGTAAATTAGGTTGTGGTGAGGACAAGCGCAACAATTTACAAATAAATACTTATCAAACTTTTGCACATCTAATGTGAATCGTGAATGTTATACTTAAGGGTAATTTCAACACATTATTGATGACATTTTATTAATGACTTTTGCCACCCAATTTTTGTTTTCACTTTTATTTCAAATGAGACAAATTAGTACAACTGATTTATTAATTTAATTTTTGCATTCATTGAATGATAAGTGTACTTGTCGTTAACAAACCATCTTCAAAGACGTGCGCTTGGTTAGACAATTTTCCTTATTCCAACCCTTTCTATCCTTATGGTTTCCACCAATCGAAACAATTATTGCGACATTAGCAGGAACGACTGTTGTTCGTCGCATTTCGCTCGAAACCAACAAGGCATCATGAGACGTAAGCAAAGTTTTGTTTCCGAATGAACATCGCACTGAGTTGTTTGCCGTGAAACGAAGGGAACTCCAAGCGTGGAAGTGTGTAGTGCGGTGTTTTGCGCAGATTATCTAACTTTTCCATTAGAGCTTGTCCATTTGTCAAACAGGATGATGTAGCAATCGATTCAATAAATGGTCCATGGGGTTGGTTTGCCGGAGAATGCTTTGGTTCACATGGGGGAAGCGTAAACCAAGTGCGAAACGACATAGGAAAGAGGAGCCGCTGCATAATCGTCTTCAGTCAGTTTGCCTGCAGTGGAAAGTTACTTTACGTTTACAATCGGCCGCACTTCGCCAAACACCCAGGTGAGCAACCTGACCGAGCGAAAACACAGGCAGCCTCACAGTGCAGATAGGATTACGAAAGGAGCTTTTGCCACTCCGGTGAAATCGCAATTAAACCGTTTGCTTAAGCTATTTCGATTTCAATCGAAAATCCGATCCCCAAACACGACGAGGGAAGCAATTAATTGTAGCCAACACCCGGTTCCCAAGGCAACGTGACCCGTGAGCTGCCTTTCCCGGCTCGACGACTACGTAATTGTTCGGGGTGTTAAGGGAACTAATTGAAAGATTAGAGACAATTTTACAACGAAACTTGCGACGTTGTGCGAAAGCGTACCGGAAGGCGTAGCACAGGGAGTTTGATTAAAAAGAATTACAACCGGAAGGAGCTTAAGCTCTACCCTAAATGGGTTTATCAGTAGGACCGGACTGGAGGAGCTTTTGCACAGATACGTTTACACAGAGCTGTGGAATAAATATTCTGACGTTAATTTGAATACATTATGTAACACATTAACGTCTATTTTAAAAGTTTCCCTCACTTGGTAAAATGAGATTCCAGTGTTTCTCGTAATTACTATTTTTGTTTTAAATCAATACCTTGTGATCAAAAAAATATTTTTCAAAAATTCAAGGATCTTCTGGAAATGTCTTAGTCTAAGTATTTTAGTAACAAATGTACCAAAGCCTCTTAGTACTTTAATGCCGCATTCCTATGTTTCTTGTAATAAAACTTAATTGACCCTATTTAACTAACGCTCCAGTTGGCTCCTTGTGGTTACACGATGAAGAGATGGTATGCACGATTAGGCTCGGGCCGGTAACTGAATGACTTCCTAAGCCGATTGGTTAACTGCTGTCAGGATGGACTCGACGAGCATGTGACCTTATCCAACGAGGAATTACTCTCCTGCCGTAAAACGCAAACACGCCCAACATTCACAGCAAGAAGTTGGAGCGAGTGGGCTGGTAGATACAATATTTGAACATACATATTCTGGTTCTGCACCACCCGGAACTGATTGTCCGTTAAAATCCGACACCAGTTGTGAAACCAGTGCGTGCCAAGGTTTCTGCTGGCCAGCGAGGTGAACCATTCTTTACGGAATTATACTTCCCATTCCGTGCAGCCCCCGTGTCTTTATAATTGGTTCAGTCCACTCCAAGGCTTAATCCTTTCCCGTTCGTCAGCGCTCGGTGCCTGGAGTTGAAGTTTAGTATGTTGATTTATCCCACTGTTTATCGCTCATCTGCCATAGAAATGTTCGTTCCGCGGGTGGAAAGCTGAATTTACTACCTCGTGGAAACTCGTTCTAAAAGGAGGAAAACTAACCACTTTTTTTGTAATCCTACTTAACAACTCCACCCATACAATCACGACGCGAGTAGACAAGCATAGAAAAAACATGAACTTCCTCGCCATCGACTCGTCTAATTGTTAAACGTCGGCCGGACTATGTAGAATGGATAATTATCAGTGAACACAAGCGCATGTTGTACTTTCGGGAAGTTTTCTCTATGGTGGGGTTGGCCTGAAACTGCTTGACCCGAGCTCTTGTTTCCATTTAAAACTGAAAAACTCGTGCTATCGTGAGTGACCATTCGGTGTACTTCTATTTTTCCGTGTGTTTCAGTGGAGCAGTTTATTTGGTTTCGTTTCTGGGTGGAATTATTCTTTTTTACAACAGCAGAGGCTACGAAACATGTTGGTAAAATATGTGGATCAAAAAACTTCCGGAAATGTGTTTGTATCAATGAAAACTCCTTTGTTATGTGCATCAATGATGGTTAACAACATTAAAAATAATATAGGATGGCTTATAACTAGTTTGGGTTTTTTTAAACTTTGTTTGTAAAGACCCATGCAAACCTCTATGATCAATCTTTCAACTTATGTGCTTTAAAGTTTATTGCTTTCCACATGCACGCCTTCTCTAGAGCACGCTGACAGCTTGCGGATGCTTATGCTAATGAATCTTTGACCCTTGTTCCGTTCCAATTTTATGTCTTCCGTATGTGCACTTGCAAAGGCTGCCGAAACCATCGAATGCGTGTACCTACCCCCCTAAGTGTTGCTTACAGCTCACAGAGACCACTTAGCGAGCCTCAGGGAAACTTTCGCACGCAGTCCACTAGATAAATAATGCATCATGGGGTGACCACACGAAGCCACAGCCAGCGGACGATCGCCAGCGGAAAAGCTTGTAAGTAAGCGAGCCCTTCCCGATAACGATGAAAAACGGTGCATAAATTGTGGTTCGCGTAGCCCGTTTCCCGGGGAACATCGTCGGGTAGCAGCTATCTATCTTGATGCAGCTGGTTTGTGGTCGAAGATGCACAACTCGCCGATGGGCTCTTTTGGCCCTCTTTAGATTTTCCGCCGAGGGAAAAACGTAATACCAACCGGGTGGCATAATAACCACCCTTTGTGCCACCGACATCAATACTAGGACGAAGCCTCGAGTTCCAAGGCCTGGTTGCACCCCAAAATGCACCCGATTGGAATCGCCACAAGCAAGGTTGCGTTCCCTTTTTTCCCTCTCGAAAATTTATACCCGGCGAAAGATAGTTTCCTGTTACACATCCGTTACACTTTGGCAAACATTCCCATCGTCCCCACTCGACAACCGAACCCTGAAGGGGGTACGCTCCCGGAATGCAACCGAACCCACTCCCTCCGCGGGTTAGATAACATATGTTTTATGGAGGTTCCGTTTTTCGGGCACACGCTGCAGTTAATAGATCCGCCATTTTGGCCGCGTACGATCTCGATTGGCCGCCAGATGGTGGCGTGGACGATGGATGGACGATGGAGCCTTGGTTATCTCTGGAAGCCGGACGGAGCCAACGGGGTCGTTAATATTCGTTCGATTGCAGAAGCACGTGCTGGAAGCGTGCGTTCGGTTGTATGAAATATTTTCCTTCACGTTTTTCCTGACGGACGAGTTTGCTTTGTTGGTTGGGATGCACGTGCAAGAGGGATGTTTTTCGGAGCAGTCAACCACAGTGAGATAGGATGGGTTTGTTCCCATTAGGAGCATCAACTTTTTAGTTGATTTTAAAACTTCAATTACATGAAACTCATAACGAGAAGTCAATCGAACGTCCAGCACCCTTGAAGCTCGTAAGCTCGAATAGAAATTTCACACATGTTCTGGTTGAACTAGCACCAAATATCAGAGGAATGTTTTCATAATGAATTGCTGAAAAAGCACTTCAACAGTCAACTAACATATTTCAAGCTGTTGGAGCAACATGGAAACCGCTTTTTTCAGGATTCATAACGAACTCTAGTGGAAAGTTGCACCGTTCCGTGGCCATTTTAATCACATTTCCTATCCACAATCCACTCGACGCCTCGTGCTCGAGACCTTTTGTAGCTACATAGACGTAGAAAGTGTATTCATCGGTTTCGGTGCATCTGAAGGGCGCGAAATTGAATCAGCATGTAATACAGTTCGCGGCTTCGAGATAATTCCATACAGCAGGAAATGAGAACGGTGCATCCTTGTAACGAGGACTGATTAAAATCTCTCGGCGTGAAACCTAACACAATAACATGTGCCATCGCGTAAGCAGCAGAAAATGCGCTACATTTTACTGTTGTGAAGCGTCGAAACAGATTAATGAGACTTGGGAATAACTTTATGCAACGCCGTAGTCTAAGCTCTAAGACCCAGCTTAACAGTAAGCGTAATTTATGCAACGGAATTGCATGTTAATATTCCCATACACTTACTAGTGTCACACGGAACTCACAGTTTCTAGATGTTTGCTACTAAAAAAGTTTTGCACTTCGTTTTTCTCCTAGAAACGATCTTTAATCCTCTCATCCGTTCCCGCCAAGTATCATCATCAACATTCGCATGTGCGCCCGAGACACAATAATCAATCCATAGGCCACATTTGCCATTAATCGTCGGAAAGCGCCATTTAATTATGGTTTCACCGGAAGTGCGTCAACCACCGGCGTTTGGCGTCGTTCACACATACCACGGCCTTGCCACACTCGGGTGACGTTGTTGTTAATTCGTTGATTATCGTCAATTATTTTCTCTAATAATGAGTAATTAGCGTACATGATTGCATGTCGTCGTCGTTGTCGTCGTCGGCGGCACATTGAAAGCGTTCCACCGCTGATGGAAAATTTGTCCCCAGGAGCCAACGGAATCAATGGCTCAAATGAGTTTCCGTTTTGGGACGGCGCGAATCATTCGTCACTCGTCACCGTTGCTCCTTGTTTGCAATTACTAGAACTCTTCTGGGAGATGATGTGGAAATCGGATTCGCATCGGAGTGTTGAGTGTTTTAAGTTTTTCTTTGAGTAGGTTGATGGAGATGGTGAATTCTACTGTGAGAATATTCATGAAAATATGGCTAATTAAATATACGAAGAACTTTGCAATGTGTTTAAATGGTAGAATGAGATTACACAATAACACAATTTTATCTACCTTAATTTACTAAAACTTACGCTCCGTATTAGTACCACAATTCCATTTATTCACAGTGTATTTCACGTTAAAATATTCTAATGGTATTTACTGTCATAATCCACCAACAATAACATAACATCCCTTAAGTATGCCATAAAAAAGTGTACTTCATACAACATTGAGAAGGAAAAGTAACTTTTCTATCTCTTCGTTACGCCTTTACATCGTTATCGTTAGTCAACCCTTATCGAGCATCACATACGGAGTCACAATTGCCCTCTCTCCCGTCATTCCCGCACACAGAACAGCTTAATGTATGTATGTGTGTGTTGGGTGCAAGGATATTTTTTATCTGCCGTTCGGAGGTCCTGTCCCCGTTCGGTCGATGTTCACCGTAGCGATAAATTTTTAACGATCCTCACGGGAGGGAGGCGCCCGGAAAGTTTTGGGAATAGTTTCAACTGTGTCATTTCATTTTTCTTTCCTCGTGGTTTTTTTTATTCCACGCTACACTACTTTTTGATGCTAGCGATAGTGTTCGAGGGATTTGGGGGATAAGGTTGTTGTTTTGTTTTGTTCTGTTGTGCTGGGAAGGGCTTAGAACACTGGCAACAATTTACAGGACATGCGAAACTAGTTCCAACCTCCTTTTTCCAGCTGGTCGAGCAAAGTGGGACATTGGATTATTTATAGTTCTACGTGAAGTCATGGAACTGTCTTTTTTGGCCCTCCTTTTACGTGCGACGTGTCCCGACTCGAAGTTCGTTATCAAACGGGGGTGCATACGTTATCGAACCGACCACGTGCGGGCTTCTTACAGAAAGTATTTGGATTGGAACTTTTATGATTTATTTGATTACTTTTCAATATGTTGCACCGTAATCACTGCACTGTCTGCACTTGTGTCTGATAAAAGTTTTCTTCAGCTTAAGAAGAACTTCTACAACTTCTGCCTTCAGAACACTATACTTCACAAACGTTGTAAAGTATGTTTCTTTTTTCGAAAGAAGCCAGTTTAATCTTCAACCTTTTCGAAAAAACGAATCGAATATTTTTCTTGTACTTTTTCTCGGTTGTTTCGCATCAAAAAGTGGCCAGCATCGTACGAGTGCACAAACCACCGGGCGGCTCCATCTGCTTTCCGTCCGCGAATCCATGTTGCGGTGACTAATTTATCAAATCGCATTTCATCACGGGACCGTAGCGAAGTTTGAATGCCAGTGAAACGCTTCTACCGTGGACAGAATGTACCTTGCAAAAAGTATTAAACAGTAATTACATTTTTCGTCCACATTTCCTCTTCCGACCCTTCAACCCAGGGTCATTAGGACCAGTTTGGAAGCTGTAAATGTCTCGCCAAAAATTTGAGCTGCACTCGGCTACAACCAAAAACCGCAGACTGCAGTCAGTTGGGGGTAAAAGCGGCGTTGACTTTTCCAATTAGGAAAATTTCGTTATTACTACTGTTCGTCGCGGTGTAATGGTGTGGGGAAAACTTGTTCATTTGATCATATTTTATTTATTATATTTTTGATGGCTTGGAATAGACGCTATGGTTTTATTACCGTTTAGTTGTACGATTGGAAAAGTGTTTATAAATTCATTTTTTCAAAAGCCATAATCTGGGTATTAAATAAAAATGGATCTGCTTTCAATAACGATCAAAGACTATTTGTTATGTACAAAGTGACTCATTGAACAATCAAACTTTTTCAATTTCCTTAAATTGCTTGTATCATCTCATATAAAATAATAGGAAAGGACGAATCAACAACCGTTGGTCAACCAGAGGAGAAAAATTCAACTGGATAGTGTGGAAGGAAGAAAAAAAGGGAAACAATACCACCTATATCTCCTTTTGGAACACATTCTCGTTACAAGCAGATTGTTCTACAGCAAAACTTTGCACGACATTTCACGAAGTGACCTTACAACCGGTTGTTTTCCTGTGCAATGCCATTTAAACTTTCAACGAGAAATATACGTTCGCTCGGGCAGCATGGTTTTCTCTTTCCATTGGAATGTTGTGTAAACTTTCCCAACCTGTCGTGGCTTATTGCTTTCTGCCGTCTAGCGTTCGATGGAATGAAAATGCTCCGGTAGCAAATTGATTTAGTCGAGTGCTGGTGTGAAAGTTCCTTCTCTTTAGAATTGTCTGTCTAAGAAGAGAAAAAAAGTGGAGCATCAATCAGTAGCAGCTACTTTCTGTCTCGACTGGACATCGAGTGATCGATTATACTCTTCGGTATTTCGTTTCTATTTTGGTGCGCGGTGTAGGATCTGAATTGAAGAACACAAAAAGAACGAAAAGCTGAGTGAAATATTCAGCAGACTTGAGCATTACTTTAACAGATCAGATGATGTTTATTTCGAGTGATTCATTTCATTTGACGGTAATTCACGAAACCCTACCTTTACTCTTAAATAAAACTGTTCGAATGGATGTGGATGGGAAGTTCTTATTTACTGTGATAAAGTGTTGTCATACAGCAAAATTGTTCTTTTCCGGGTATTTTAAATTTCATACAATGTTTACGAGCAAATATGCACAGTAAAACACATTGAATTCTGTTGTGCTGTAACTCTAAAACACGCTGCATTGCTATTCAGCATGCAGTAGCATCCGGTGAGCTTATCTACTTGTGCCGGAAAATTTATGTCGAATCGCGTGTAATTAGAGAGAGAGAGAGAAAGAAAGAAAGAGTAGGAGGGAGAGAGAGGGAGAGAGACATGAATTCAATTAAACTAGCAAATAAATTACTCTCTATCTTGTGAGGCCCAGCGCCCATCGTGGCGAATGGAGCCGGATTTTGTGCTTTTTTGTGGCAGTAATTACGGTGTCCAGTTTCATTGGATTTGCTTATTGTTTGGATAGAACTGAATTTTCAAACTTAAAGCATTATTTAACATTTAAACGAATACCGATAAATTTGTAGAATGAAATATGTTCTAACGGAAACCAAGTAATAAGAAAAAGTCATCATTTTATCAACTGAAACGCATTTATATTTATATTTTTTGAAATTTGCAACTTAAAAGGATTTAAGAGTATTATTCACCAAATTAGTCTCATTTCAATGTATGCTCGCGGGTGAGCAAAGTTATTCTGATTTGATTCTTCTCCGCAGGCTCAAATACACTGCCACCATAAGGAAAACTATCCAGATAAAGAGGGCCAACACATCATACTCATATGACAATTCTGGCATAGATATGAAGCCAAGATACTTTCTCAGCTTGCCGAAGTAGCAGAACATTACGGGACACTCCGGATCGGGTCGATCGTAGCCGTAGATAGCACTAAGAGATCCCTCGAACGCGTACCGAACGAATGACACATACATTAGTGGCCGAAGGAAGATGCTAGCATCACGCAATGGTACGTAGAAGCCTGAGCACAGATATGACGGTATCAAAACCATAATGGTGCAAAAGGCGGAAGTCTGGACCGACATAAGGCTACCGAAGAAAAGACCAAGCATCTGCGAAATCCAACCGAACAGAAGGCACATTCCAGCGAACATCACAAAGCGAAACAACTCCAACGGTTGCGAAGTGAAGTAATACACGATGACGATGTATACCAGGGATGAGATAAACTGTCGAAGAAAGAAAAGCCCATTTAATTCGTATTACGCAAGAAATAGCATTAGCACGTACCAGTGTTGGAAGCTCGATAATGATTTTAGCCCAATAGTATGCCTTTAAAGAGTACCAATTATTTTTGCTTTCCTGGACGAAGCACGCGGACTCACGAGGATCTGTGTTATAAGATGATAAAAGGGAAATTTATAGCCGATTCAACAGACAAACTGAGTGTTACTCATACTTACAAACCAACACAGCAGAAGCTACGCTCGAGAAGAAAATGACGTACTGGGACAAAATCATGAACGCCGTGTTAGATATGAGGCGATCAGCATTGTTGCCGATGTTGTAGTAAGCGATACTTATGCCAAAAGCAGTTAAAATGTTGATCAAAACACGCGCTTTTAGCTGAAACTGTAACGAATAAATGAGGTAAAATATGTGTCCTAATTAGGAGAGATTATAGAAGGTACTAAGATCCGCTAAATTTCATCCTTTCTGAAACCTACCGAATCTTTCGCCACGCACAAGGCTGTACGCCGTAACTGCTGAAATGTAGTCAGGCTGTAGCGTTCGTATGACTCATAGGAACTTTTTATATGATCTAGAGTAGAATATTGATTGTCGAAGATGTCCTTTTCTTCATCCATTATAAGTCGCTTCAGACGGTCATCCTCCTCTTGACTCGCAATATCTAGGGCTTCAAAAACAGAGCGATAAGCGAAAAAGTTATACAGCGTTCCAAATAATTACTTTATTAGATTGTAAATCCTACCGTAATCCGCCGGATTGTACGATACGGGACAATGGAGTCCAAAGCATGCAAAACGAGAAATCATCCCATTGGTTGGACCACTGTAGATGCGGCGTCCTCTTGCAAGTACAAACAAGTCGTCGATGAGCTGCAGTTGTTGAGAGTTCGGTTGATGGATAACGCAAGCGATGACGCGTCCTCGCGCGGCGAACTCTCGGACATGACCTAACACCTGATAGGCGGACACCGAATCTAGGCCTGTTGTTGGTTCGTCCAGAAGCATCACCTTTGGGTCAGATAGTAGCTCGAGCCCGATCGAGAGACGCTTTGCTTGTCCACCCGAGATATCACCAGTTAGTGTGTCGGCACATGTTTCCAATCCCAGAACTTCGAGCAGCTCTCGTACTTTAGCCCGCTTCTGTTCCGGACTGCTTTTACCAAGCTTGAACTCGGCAGCGAATTTGAGACTCTCCTCCACGGTAAGGCTTCGCCACAGATTAACCTCTTGCTGGGTGTAGGAAACAAGTTTGCGGCTACGACGTTCGGATAGAAGCTGTCTATCCACCATCACTTCGCCAGTTACATCGGTTTTCCTACCGAAATAAATCCGTTTTAAGATAAGGTATCCACTAACACTCACTTGGTCGCATATGCTACAGGTAATTACTTAAAACCACTGAGCACATTTAATAACGTCGATTTACCAGCTCCGGAAGGTCCCATTATTCCTACGAGGCGACCAGATCGGAAACAACCCGAGAGGTTACTAAGGATCGCGGAATTCATATGATCTTGAAAAAGAAAGCTGTACTTGAATATTATTCGCACCGTTTTCAACTAAACACCACCCTCACCATGCTTTTGCTTCACACTGTACGAAATGTTACGAAAAGATAGATCAAATTCACGACGGCTGCCATCCAGTTTCATCGGTTCTAATTCCTCCATCGGAATATTTTCACTGAGTTGTACCATTATGAGACGATCAAAATTTTGTTCTTTTCTTACTCAGCTGTAAACTCTAACTGAAGAATGGTCGTCGAACTAGTTTCGTATGAGCTGGTGATATGAATAAATAATTGCATGGCGATAAGTCGCTCGGTAGATTACGCATTTTGCGTGATAAGACCCATATCAAAATGGAGTAAACACTTTCGCGTTGTATATGCAAGGAAACAGTTCGTACCATTACATCCGTCTGTTTGTATTCAACAGTAAAATTCGCGGGCTGATAATTTTTGCTAATAATATGTCGTCATCAGTTTTTTAATGTAGCAGTGTCGTCTAGTATCTCAACGCTTCGATTTATTTTTAGATTTATTCCTTTGGATCAGATACACAGTCACCATCAAGAAGATAATTCTGAAAAGAAGCACTTAAAAAAAGCTTGGAATAAGTATAGGGTTTAATTTAACCTCTTGCTCAAAACTGGCAAACAGACTGTGGATAAGGACTACATTTAAACAAAAATAAATGTATTTCATTTAGTTTACTAAGCGTATCTAAAGAGAGCACCATTATTCTGATTTGATTCTTCTCCTCAGGCTCAAATACACTGCCACCATAAGAAAAACAATCCATATGAGGAGAGCTAACAGATCATACTCATATGACAATTCTGGGAGCGATATGAAACTAAGAAACTTCCTTAGCTTTCCAAAGTAGCAGAACACTTCTGGACACTCCGGATCGGGTCGATCGTAGCCGTAGATAGCACTAAGAGATCCCTCGAACGCGTACCGAACGAATGACACATACATTAGTGGCCGAAGGAAGATGCTGGCGTCTCGCAACGGTATGAAAAAACCCGAGCACAGAGATGTCGGTACGACTACCATGATGCTGCAAAAGACAGAAGTCTGAACCGACATAAGGCTACCCAAGAGTAGACCAATCATCTGCGAAATCCACCCGAACAGAAGGCACATTCCAGCGAACATCACAAAGCGAAACAACTCCAATGGTTGCGCGGTGAAGTAGTACACGATGACGATGTATACCAGGGATGAGATAAGCTGTCAATAAACATAAAGATGATTTATTTTGAAACACGGAAGAAAAAGCATAAGAACGTACCAGCGTTGGTATCTCGATAATGATCTTGGCCCAATAATATGCCTTAAGAGAGTACCAGTTATTTTTGCTTTCCTGGACGAAGCACGCCGACTCACGTGGATCTGTAGACCAAAAACAGTATGAGTATAGTACAAAGTAGGCAAAACACCAAAACAATCGACTACACTTACAAACCAAAACAGCTGAAACAATACTTGAGAAGAAAATGGCGTATAGGGATATTATGAGTACCGCGGTGTTAGACAAGAGACGGTCAGCATTGTTGCCGGTGTTGTAGAAAGCGATACTGATTAGAAAAGCAACCACAATGTTGATTAAAAATCGTGCCTTCAACTGATACTGTAAGAAACAATTAGTACAAAGTAAGCAAAGATATTCGTTTCAAGCAATGTTTCTAAAACCTACCGAGTCTTTCGCCACGCACAAGGCCGTCCGCCGCAATAACACACCGAGCTGCTGAAATGTAGTTAGGCTGTACCGTTGGTAAGAGTCGTCGACACTCTTGATGCGATTTAAAATTGAGCATTTATAGTCAAAGATATCCTTTTCTTCATCCATCATAAGTCGTTTCAGACGATCATCCTCCTGATCGAGGCTGGCTATATCTAGAGCTTTAAAGGAAGAGCGACAATCGACTTATTTTAACAAAATTATAAATGCATAGTCAAGGTCATGGGTCCTACCGTAATCCGCCGGATTGTACGAAACAGGACAATGGAGGCCGAAACTTGCAAAACGAGGAACCATCCCATTGGTTGGACCACTGTAGATGCGGCGTCCTCTGGCCAGCACAAACAGATCATCGATGAGCTGCAGTTGTTGAGAGTTCGGCTGATGGATGACGCAAGCGATGACGCGTCCCCGCGCGGCGAGCTCTCGGACATGCGCCAATACTTGATAGGCGGACACCGAATCTAGGCCTGTTGTTGGTTCGTCCAGAAGCATCACCTTTGGGTCAGATAGTAGCTCGAGCCCAATGGAGAGACGTTTTGCTTGTCCTCCCGAGATTACGTCTGTGAGTGTGTCGGCACACGATTCTAAACCCAGAACTTCGAGCAACTCTCGAACTTTAGCCATCTTCTGTTCCGTACTGCTTTTACCCAGCTTGAACTCGGCCGCGTACTTGAGACTCTCTTCTACGGTAAGACTTCGCCATAGATTAACCTCTTGCTGGGTATAGGAAACAAGTTTGCGGCTACGACGTTCGGATAGAAGCTGTCCATCGACCATTAATTCGCCAGTGACATTGGCCTTCCTATCGATAATAAGATCCGTTATTTACAACACTTAAAATAACACTCACATGTGAACATTTTCTATAGGTTATTACTTAAATCCACTGAGCACATTTAACAATGTTGATTTGCCGGCTCCGGAAGGCCCCATTATTCCAACGAGGCGGCCAGATCGAAAGGAACCCGAGAGGTTCTTCAGGATCGCGGAATGCGAACGATCTTGAAACAGAAAGTATTATTCGTTGATAATTCAAATATTATGTAATCTATTTACGCAACGCTCACCATGCTTTTGTTTCACGCAATACGAAATATTACGAAAGAACAGGTCAAAATCACTTTCCAGAGGGCCACTATTCAGTTTCTTTAGTGTTAAATCCTCCATCGGAATCGTAGTTTCCTGTATCATTTTGAACGGTCGATAGATTGTTGTTTGTCTATGCTGCTTCAGAATTCAACTGAGCGTTCATGGTCGATGTGGTTCGGACGGTCGCATGGAATTATTTTGGCAATGCGATAATCAACAATTCTGGGTGATAACCCGCTTATCAAGTTGTATAAGACCATTGGCTATGTCCATTTTTTTTGGGATTGCAAGAAGAAATTCAGCCCCATCAGGCTAATCAAGGTCATTAGTTCTTCCTTTTTTAATTTTCATTTGCTTCAACTCCTCAGTTCGAAAGTCAGTTCGAATTGCTACCTCCATATGTCTGTGTTTATTGGTTTCATTCTTCAGTTGATAACTTCTTGCTTCTGTTTACATGACGTTAGCGTTTTTGTGATGTTGTGATGTTGTGATGTTTTTTCATGGCGTTAAGCCAGCATAATAATGTAGCTTCTCATCGCCTTAATCCTGTTTCAGCTTCCTCTGTAGGCTCAGATACACAGCTGCCATTAAGACGATGATCCATACGAGGAGCGCCAGAAGATCGTAACAGTATGCCAGCTCGGGTAGCGAAATAAACCGTAGAAATTGCTTCAGCTTACTGTAGTAGCAAAAGTCCTCCTGGCAATCGAGATCTGGACGATCGTAGCCATAGATTGCATTTAGCACTCCCTCGTAGGCGTATCGTACGAAGGACACGTACATCACTAGCCTCACCGGGAAGGCCGCGTCTCGAAGAGTTACGAAAAACCCGGCACAAAGAGCTGCCGGCATCATCACGAGGACACTGACGAAGATGGAGTGCTGCAAGGACAGAAAGCTTCCGAGCAGAAGGCCCAACATCTGCGAAATCCATCCGTACATGAGACAGATAACGGTGAACATTGCGAAACGAAACCACTCGAGGGGTTGCGAGGTTGTGTAGTACACGATGATTATAAACACAAGAGACGAGAAGATCTGTTGGAGGACAAAATAAGTAAGTTATAATAATCAAAAATATAATTGAAATATACGTACTAACGTAGGAAGCTCGATGATGATCTTGGCCCAGTAATACGCCTCTAGGGAGTACCAGTTATTTTTACACTCCTGCACGAAACACGCAGATTCCCGGGGATCTACGGATACAGATATGCGTTAATGGAAAGATTGAATTTAATCAAAAATCAAAATACTCTATCTTACAAACCAATGCAGCAGAAATGGTGCTTGTAAAAAAGTTGGCGAATAGACTAAGGATAAGGACGGCGGTATTCGCCATGATCCGACTAGCATTGTTGCCGGTGTCATAGAACGCCAATCCCAGGAGTAGTGCGATCACAATGTTTATCAGGAGACGTGCCTTAAACTGAAACTGCAAATAAAAAAAAGCGTTGAATGAAAGATAGTACAACACCAAACATTCATCATAATTGTAGATGTACCATATCCTGCATCGTACATTTGGCCGTGCGTCGTAACAAGACTTTCAGTTGCCCGAACGTGGCAAGGCTGTATCTGTGTTGTGTCTCTTTGGTATCGCTCTCTGTAGATATTTCAGATCTATCACCATGCACGGCTTCATTTTCCTCTGCCATTATCAAACGCCTCATACGATCATCTTCCTGATCGAGGCTGGCAACTTCTATGGCTAAAAAAATGTTAATCAGATGCAGAAGGAATTATTTTCACAATTTTCATTCGTCATCGTTACCATAATCCGCTGGGTTATAAGACACGGGACAATGGAGGCCGAAACTAGCGAAATGGTCAACTATTGCACTCGTTGGACCATTGTAGATGCGGCGTCCTTTTGCGAGTACAAACAAGTCGTCAATAAGCTGCATTTGTTGAGAGCTCGGCTGATGTATTACGCAAGCTATGACGTGCCCTCGCGCGGACAGCTCTCGGACATGAGCCAACACCTGATAAGCGGACACCGAGTCTAGGCCACTTGTCGGTTCGTCCAGAAGCATCACCTTTGGGTCAGATAGTAGCTCGAGTCCGATCGAGACACGCTTTGCTTGTCCACCCGAGATATCACCAGTTAGTGTGTCGGCACATGTTTCCAATCTCAGAACTTCGAGCAACTCTCGAACTTTAGCCCATTTCTGTTCCGGACTGCTTTTACCAAGCTTGAACTCGGCCGCGTACTTGAGACTTTCCTCTACGGTAAGGTTTCGCCATAGATTAACCTCTTGCTGAGTATAGGAAACAAGTTTGCGGCTGCAACATTCCGATAGAAGCTGTCCATCCACCATCACTTCGCCGGTAACATTGGATTTCCTACCGAAAGTAGGAGTCATTACATTTCCGTCAACACTCACATGTGCATATTTTGCAGAGATAATCACTTGAATCCACTGAGCACATTTAACAGCGTTGATTTGCCGGCTCCAGAAGGCCCCATAATTCCAACGAGGCGGCCAGATCGAAAGGAACCCGAGAGGTTCTTTATGATCGCGGTATGCGTATGATCTGTCAAAAGAAACCATTTTTTGAGGATCATTCAAAAAGATTTTACATACTACTGTATTAAGCTTATACTTCTCTCACCATGCTTCTGCATCACATTGTACGAAATGTTCCGAAAGGATAGATCAAATTCTCGGCCACTACTCATACTTTTTGGTTTTAACGGATCCCACTCCTCTGTCGGTATTGAATTTGTTTCAATAATTTGTATTATTATTACACGATCAAAAGTATGTTCTTTACCAACTCGGCCACGAAAGTCAACTGAATGCGGCGGGGGTAAAATGTGTTGTCATTTAGCAAAATTCTCTCGTTTTGTGTGCATTTTGACGTTTGTTGCGAATTTACAGATAACAACCCCGTCCGCTATCACCCCTACGACACCCTGATAGAGTGAATGCTAACGAAGCACAGAGAAGTCTGAATGGCAAGGATAGACGCTATTCTGCTAGATCATTTCTTCTACTTCCACTATCAGATTAGCAGAACCTAGGGTCACCTTTTGCTTACCGATCATGCCCTGTATTTATTAAAAATAAAATAAAAGAAGGTTTGTTTTGATTATCATTTACGTAGACATCAATTACGTAGACATCATGTACATAACCAACCTATCGGCCACACGAAAAAAGTGTACATTCGCAATAATCTTCTTTCAACATAGCTGTGGGTTCAATTGATTAAATAATTGCTCTTGATGTCGGTGGTACAGATGTGAAATTGAAGATGATCTTAGTTTGCGAAACGTTACGTTGCATAAAATTCATTGCTGAAAAGCACGACTTATAACGTCATAAAGAGCGGCTAGGTAAGCGTGGCATTATGTTCCATATGAAAAGCAGATAAGAAATGGATTATAAGTTTTGATTTAAAAAAAGAATTTGAACAATTGTCCTGACTTCTTAAAATCCCCTTGCCTCTGGTGCAACGTCTATTGCAGTTAGAATTAAGACCTTTAACCAAACACCAATCAAATTTAAAAGGAAACATTTAGAAAATTGTACATTTAAATAAAGGTTCAGGTTTGAATTACCCACCACTAGCTCGTTATTTCCAGCCCTCTCTTTCACCCCAAATAAACTCTCCCAAAATTCAGGCGAAATATGATCGAAGAGCGAAACGGTTAAATGGCCTTGTGTTGCACCGCCTTAGCTCGAGTAGAGGTCATCGATAAGGTAAACCGATGCGTGCGCCTACTTGGTAAAGCTGTGTTGGAGCACACCATGTAAATGGATTCGTACAGCAATAAATTTACGCAAAAACTAGAAACGATGGAAAATTCATAATTCCTACAAAATTGTTGGCCTAAATAAAACCTTCCATTTGAGGGGTCTGTCTTTAAAATTGGTCCAAGGAATAAAAAGTTATTACCAAAATGCCTGTTACGGCCATTTTCTCATACATCCTCGCAACATTCGGAGCTGGATACGAAGTTGCAACAACTCGTGACGCCAGTTTGTTGTCAACCGCGGTCGAGTGCAGTCGCAAGTGAAACAGCTGTGAAGATTTCATGCATGTTTTCTCGTCGTTTGTGATGATCTAGGGGGCTGTTTTTACGATAAGTGTTGGTTTTCTTAGAAAAAGTGTGTACAGCACACTGATTTTTCCTTGATGAAGTGAAATGTTATCAACAATCTCCAATGAGTAACACAAGCAGGGAAGATCCGGGCTCCATCCGAGGAGAAGTGTGAAGTGGGCAGGATGCAGTGGTGCAGTCCACCTGTTCCATCAAATGTCCATTGTAGCGTTTTGGTTTGGGAAATCCGCTGTTAGGAGGATGTGAAGTGCAGGCTCGTGCCGATGATTCTTTCCCAACAACCCCAGTGTCAAAAGTGTCCGTGTTATTTTCTGTTTGTTATGCATTCCTTTCGGTTGTAAGCGGCAAACCTTGTTTTTGGTGGAAAGTGTTTTGATTTATTCGACGGTAGAAGGTACAAGAGCGGTCCTTAAAATGGCCAAATCAAGATGGGCCACAGCCCGGCAACCGAGGAGACTGCCTGGAGGAGGGTTTGTGTTGGGCAGTTTGTGTTGTGTCCTGCTCGTCGTCAACCTAGCGGCAACGCAGCTCATAATCAATGTACAAAATCAGGTAAGTGATTTATCTGGGACAACCTGTGGTCTGCAAAATAAATAGTGAAATGTGTTGTTTCTACTGTCCTTGCATGACACAAATGCATTTTTCATCGTGACAAACATTCGAAATTCCCGCAACTAATCGGTTAAATGTCGTGAAATGGAACCATTCTTCTTGTTTTGTTCTCTATTTTGAGCAGAAAAACATAATTCCGATTTTGACAGTTCGTGCGCATTGTGTTTGTCATTCCGAGAATTGTTATGTTGCGCCTATGTTGCACGACCCGGCGCAGGTATGTGCGGTTGTCGCGTGACATGTTTTCTGTTATGCTGCTTTTTTTGCCTCAATGTTTGGTGTTTTGCGCGAGTAAAGCACCGGCTGTTTCCGTTTCCGACGATTTCCTCGGTGATGTTTTCCGCAGCCCCGGGGCGACGCTGGCTCCTTGTGTGCTATTCTAAGAACTGATTATTTTCGTATCTTATTTAGACAACCACTCCATCATGCCGGGACGACCTCGGTGCGCCGTTTTTGAGGGGAACATTTTTCCCATAAAGAGAAACACACACTCGTGGTTGCTGCCGGTTCCTCCTTGCAAGGAGCAAGTTGGTGTGGCTTCCGTGGTGCTTCCGATTGCGGGCCAAAGGCAGCCAAGAGTAAATTGTTAATTGAACCAAAATATCTCGGAGGCAGTTTTTCTGCCCCATCGCCGTTGGGTTGCGTGTGTTTATGCTGAGTCGCATATTTACCCAAATGTGGCCCATCGTTACGCGGAGAAGAGGCGTTTTCATCTGCCGCTGAATTGTTGGAGTTTTGTTTGCCTTTTCCATTCCTCCCGTACCATCTCGGCCCATCTCTTGCCATACCGGGACTGGTCGTATGGACAGACATTACTGGCGCGTACTGCGAAGCAACCCGAAACCGGCTTATCGATTATGCATTCGGGGGATGAAAAATTCCACGTACGGGATGGCACGTTTTCGGTTGGCGATAAAGAATTAATGGCGGCGAAACCTCGTCCACATTCGGGGCGCGGGATACGAACCGAACCGCCAAGATAGGAATTATTTCTACCATTCCGTGCCCGGTATCATAATTTAAGCAAAGTTTTGCCGTTTTTTTTCTGGGGCCCTCCCCATATCGTCGTTAGCGGCTTAAATATCTTACCGACGGGTGGACCGGTAATCGGAAGGGATTTGGAATGCTTGCAAACCGGTAAAAAAACCTAAAAAACGGAAGCATACAGCGAAAAGAATTTCCGGCCAAATTCTGGGGCAACTTTGACCGTAAGATACTTTAAGTGCCGAAGAAAAAAAAGCTTTTATATCCTCCCCTTCGTCCGATGGGAATTTTAATGGAATTTTGAAAGAAATATGGGCTTTCCCATACACTAAAGGAATGAGATAAGCCTAACACACGTTAAAGGTACTATCTGATTTAAATCCGTTCGTTACCGGACGTGGTACAAGCAGGAATATAATAATATGCTTCCTGCGATGTGGCATATTTCAATGCCGGAAACAATTGCACCGTATGCAATCTAAACAACCACCTACACTCACACATACCCATGCCTTTAGGCTTCATGTACGGTTCCTTATGTCCGTCATATTCGCGCGTTCGGGGCGGTTTGGCAAAGCGGCATAATTAACCAAGGATAATAATAATCTGCATAATAGCCTCAGATGTACAACATGTACGTCGATTGCACAAACCTTCCCGATGGCATTAAGCAAGCAGGTGGAAGGATTTATGGTCTAGCGTAGAGGAATTTAGTTTTTGACAGGAGCATCCACCACCGAAAAGCTGGTCAGGGCAACACGATATTCCACGTGCAGAGGTTGTTGACGACGATGAGTTATCTGCATAAGTGCTTCGACCATCGCTGCCAGGTTGTTTACGCTGTCTCGCCGTTGTTGTGGAAATGTGCGCCAATCATCTAATTTAATGTAAACAGTTTTCGTTTTCACCTAACGCATCGTTGCTGGCCACTTTCCACCAGTCTATCCATGTTTAGACAGGCCAGACAAAATCAAACCAATTTTTTACAAGCATAGTCGATGGAAAGTTTTATCGTTTCTCTGGCACACTCGGAGGGATTGAAATTTCTACATCACAAAAAAAAACAATCAATAAAGTAAAGGAAGCAAAAAAAGATTCACAAAAAGCTTCACCAATCAACGATCTCGAAATGGGAAATCCAATCAATTCGCTTGGTACGTAGTTTACGTTGTATAAAAAAGAAGAAAATACAATAAATCCATGAAATGTGTGCGTCAATTCACCGGTAAGGTGGATTAAATTGGAAACCCTTTATTGATGCCTCGCAAGAAATCAAAGCGTGATGTCTTTTTTTATAGAAAGCCATCGTGTTTGGAACATTTTATGTATTGTTTTTGAGAATTTTTTTTCCTTCCATGAAAGAATAGGACTGTTTTACTAAAATATAATTTAATAAATGCTTCATATTTTTTGTGAAACGAAACATACCGAAATGTGTTGCTGTTGAAAAAAAAAGAATTCTATAACTCTTATGTTTCTGTATGTATTCAGTATTCCCACAGAACAAAAGCTCCGTAGAACGATTTCATTCACCCACACTTGGCTTGGGCCATTTCACATGCAAATTAAACCATTTTCGTTTAATTTGAACGAACATATTTCATGCTTCATCCTATCGCTTCTTGGTCCGCAAATGTCTTCGTCGAGCCCATCGTTGGCCACGTCTGCCAACCGTAGGACGTATCGAACGTAGGATGAAGTGATGTTTTCCGAGCGAAACTTTGGTGCTCAAGACAAGCGATGAGCGATGACGAGTTTCTCTCGCCAGACTTGCAGCCTCTACGCTGTACTTCAATCCATCCAATCAACACCAACTGCCCTGGGAAACTATTCCCCCCACTCTCCGCCCTCCTGCTTCCTTCTCCTTCGAGCTCGAGGGGTCTTATTTTATTTTCAGACGCTTTTCGTTACTAAGCTTCCCGTCGAGGTCGAGGTTGGTTGGTTTTTCTTTTCCTGTTCATGCTGTTGTTTACTCTGGCTTCGACCCATGGCAGAATCAGGTGCAACCGCTTTGTTTGCTCGAGTAACGAAACGACGTTGTCTGTGACGTGGAAAATGCGTTCGACTAACTAACGCTCCCCCGAGCATGCCGTTAACATTCTACCCCTCCGGCCGCCCCATCCCGTACCCCATCGTTTCTTCGGACCGTTTGGTGTTTGCCACAAAATGGTGGTCTTTCTTGCAGATTAGTACCGTCTGATGGGCAACATTCGGGGTTGGGCTCCGAGGGGGCGAGGAGGTGGCATGGAACGTCGGGCAGGGTATCATGATTTGTTTCGTGGTTGAGACATTTACCATCGCTCGGAGGACGTGGGTCCAACGCGGAACGGGCCCTTTTTCGATGTTCGTGTAACTCTGGTATGTCGATTTGCCCAGATTTTCCCAACCCCAGTCTAGCAAACATGGAGAAAGGCTCGTTCGTCTTCCGGCACTGCGGGGGGTTTCGTCGGTTGCCTTGCTATGGAAAGTCTTTTGGTTATGTCGAACGTGACGTTACCAGATTGGCCGCCAAACTCGCATTTTTGAAAGGTAAAACATATCGCACAACAAACCCACAGGAAACGTGTTTGATACCCGGTGCGTATGAAAAGCTTCGCCTTTGGTCTACTTTAAGCAAACGAATGCGGTTCAAGCCATGGAAGGGTTCCACGGGTTTCAAAGCACTGTGGGAGCAATTGAATAAAACATCTAAATAATTTGTAATTATTTTATTTGACACTTTTTTACAGACATGTTATAATAGTTTACCATTTCAAAATAATTTAATTTAAAATTGTTTTCCTTCATTTAAAATTGTTGTTTGATGTAAGAACAAATAAAACAAATGTTTCATAGAATGTAACTCCAAGTCCATAGTGCGTGTTTGGAAAATGCTGATTCTTAACTGTTTGTTACTCACGAAAACCAATCGTTTGGATCCTTATCGTTTCCCACAGTTCAACCGGAAAGGTTCACGTCCCTGGGCAATCCATTCCGCGGCGGAAGCAAATTTATATTGAGAATGTGGTCACGAAATTTAATCAGGGCATTTCCCGACTACCTCCCTTCAAGGCGTCAAAGAATTGGAAGATCGGAGAAGTTTCGCTTTCGGCGCCCTTTCAGCCCCTCGTCTTTCGCCAGACGGGCGGGATTGACGGGTCGGGCGGTCCATTCTCGAGCCGCTTTCCAACCTCCCAAGAGTCGTGAACTCTACGGCGCCATCGGCACCCGTCGGCGTTTGCGTGCTCGCGTATTGGGGGGAAAGCGATTTTGCGTGTGAATTGTGCCAACGGCGCACAGATGGTGGAGATTAGATCAAAGTTTGGC
>KE524604.1:0-12313 GCA_000441895.2 Anopheles sinensis | reverse complement strand
TTGTGGGAGGCAGAAATGTGGGGCAAACATGTGAGTGTGCGTGTTTGCCCTTCTTCCCGTGCCGTTTGGATAAACAGGAAGCTTTGGGGTTTTACCAAATATTTGTACTCTGGCCTTAGGGGGAAGACGTTGGTGCCGCGGTGGGAGCGAAAGGTAATGGACTGTGACCATGTAATATTAATCATTGGAACGGCCCTACAACACATACAAGATCGACATCGACATATTTTATGCATATGTAGTGTAGGTAAAAGGATACAAGAATATTAGTAGTAAGGTATCGATAGTAGTAGTAACATCTACTACTGGTAGAAGTAGTGGAGAGATAGAATTATGTAAAGTAGTAGATATAAATAGTGATAAGAGAACGCCGACGGGGGATAGTCGATTCCAAACCTTGTAAGAATAAAGACCATAACATTTTGGCGACGAGGTAAAAAGGAGAGCGCGTGTTGTTCGATCGAAAGTCATACAATCAGCGCGAAAGTCAATCGATTAAAGTCTAAAGGTCGATATTAGTCTGAAAGTTAAGTCGTCTCCGTCGGGAAACAAAATCGTTGTGTGTCTAAAGTGAAAACAACAACGGCAATGTCAAAGGCCGAAGAAAAAAAGCCCGGGTCATTCCAAATGGAATCTAGAACAATGGCAATTTTTGGAAGCATGGAGCAGTTCGTAATCGGGGAACAATTTAATGAATACATAAAAAGATTCGAACAATTTTTCTTAGTGAACGATGTCCCGGAGAAAAAAAGGTACCCATGCTAGTGACGATGGCAGGGCCTTGTTTGTATTCGATAGCGACACGTGTTTGTGCACCAGACGATCCGTGTAAGAAAGAATACGTCGAGCTAGTGACGCTGCTGAAAACGCATTTATCACCAACGGTGAACATTGTGGCGGAAAGGTATCGTTTTCGAAAGTGTGAGCAGCGTGTGGGTCAACCGATTACGGATTTTATAATCGAGCTAAAGTCGAAGGCTCAATCGTGCGAATTTAAAACATTCTTGTCAGAAGCCTTACGAGATCAGTTTGTCGCGGGAGTAAATAGTTCGGATTTACGAACGAAAATGTTGACCGAACTCAACATTTCCTTCGAGAAAGCGTGTGAAATTGCCCGCACGTGGGAAGCTGCGGAGTCCGAGTCAAGAGCAATGCAAACGGGAGTCCCGAAAATTGCAGCCATGAAGCAGCGCATGGAACGACAGGGGCAACACACACAGCCAAAACCCCCTGCGAGGAAGCCGGGTTTTGGAGCATCGAAGTTCCGGCCGATGACCTGCTTTCGATGCGGAAGAGGTCACAATCCCGAGGCGTGTCCAGCCAAGCAGTGGACGTGCTTTACTTGCGGCAAAGTGGGTCACGTGTCTACCCTGTGTCGTACGCCGAAAAGTAAAATGAACAAGCCTAATCGGGTGGCGGAGCTGTCAGTCGTTGCTGAAAATTCTAAGTTGAATTTATTAGCACCATGCGACGAGTCGTCGAAGGATACTGTAGGGAGAGAGAGTCGATTCGACGATAGTCGTCAAGTACTTGTGTGTGCGAAAGAGAGCCAGAGTAGCGAGTATGAGAGTAGTGCAGTACCGGCTACAATGGACCTGGAGATAGTAGGAGCGTCGGGTAAACCCTTGACAGTCAAGTTCGAAATAGATACGGGAGCTTGTGATACCGTAATTTCCAAAGATTTTTACGAGCGTCAGTTGTCCCATATTGTATTGCGGAAAACCAACAAAATTTTCCAATCGGTAACGGGGGAAAGCATTTGTCCAGAAGGTGAATTACTAGTAGAGGTTAAAAATAATGGTAGAACAGCAAAGATAAAGATTTTTGTGCTTCAACCGGAAGGTAAAAGAAGTGTTGGTCCCCTCCTTGGTCGTTCGGGTTTGGATATCTTAATTCCCGGTTGGAGAAGGATGGTCAGTGTTGGACTGTCATCCATGGATACAATTCAAAATGGTCTAAAGTCGGAAGTTTTGCAAAAATTTCCATCATTGTGTCAAGAAAAGTCAAGTCAAGCCATCGAAGGGTTTACGGCGGACATTGTGTTGAAACAAGATGCCATTCCGATCTTCCACAAACCTTACACGGTACCGTACAAATTTAGAGAAAAAGTGGAAAAGGAAATTGATCGAATGATTCAAAGCGGAATACTCATAGGTGTGCGTTCGTCAAATTGGGCAAGCCCCATAGTAGTCACACCAAAAAAGGATGGGTCAATTCGAATATGTCTAGATGGTAAAGCAGCGTTAAATAGATGTTTATCTACGGAGCATTATCCCTTGCCTTCCGTGGAAGATATTTTAGCCAATTTGAGCAATTTTAAGATTTTTTGTAAAATTGATTTAACGCTAGCATATTTACAAGTTAGATTATCCAAAGCAGCGCAGGAGTTATGCACCGTTAACACACATCGAGGCTTATTTAGATACACCAGGATGCCGTTCGGTATTAGTGCTGCGCCAGCCATTTTCCAATCAATTATAGACCAAATTTTGTTGGGAACAAAAGCCGTGTCATATTTGGATGACATTTTGGTTGGTGGTAGTGACATAGAAGAATGCCGAAAAAATCTTTTTGAGGTATTAAATAAGCTCAATCAGCATAAAGTGAAAATTAATTGGGAAAAATCTAGCTTTTTTGTCACTGAGATTCATCATCTCGGGTTTAAACTAACAGCAGAGGGAATTGGGCCTAACCCTAACAAAGTGGAAGCAATTTGTTTGGCACCAGCTCCAAAAGATGTTAGTCAGTTACAGTCTTTTCTTGGTCTTTTAAATTTTTATCATCGTTTCCTACCCAACTTGTCAGCAGAATTACATCCGTTGTATGAGTTGTTAAAAAAAGAAAAGGAGTTTATATGGTCACCGGCATGTCAGAAAGCATTCGAAAAATGCGAAAGGTTATTGGTCACAAATGATGTTTTGGAACCGTATGATTCGTACAAAACCGTTAATACTTACTACGGACGCCAGCCCATTATGGTATTGGTGCTGTATTGTCTCACCAAGTTTGGTGAAATTGAAAAGCCTGTGTGTTTTGCATCGTCTACGCTAACACCAGCTCAACAGAACTATGGTCAAATACACAAAGAAGCGCTTGCAGTTATCTTTGGGGTCACAAAATTTCATAAGTATTTGTACGGTTCAACATTTACTCTCGTTACGGATAGTCAAGCTTTAAAGCAAATTTTTAACCCACAAAAGGGATCGAATGCAGTCGCTATTTCACGTTTACATCGTTGGGCAATTACATTGTCGAACTACTCTTACAGTGTAGTACACAAACCTGGAAAAAGTATAAGTAATGCGGATGCTTTATCTCGTTTACCGTTACCTATCGAGAATCGTATTGAGCACATGGACATTGCTGATAACCAGGTGCCAAAGTATATCGATATAGAGGATATAAAAAAGGAACAAAAACGGGATAATATTCTCACAAAGGTTATAGAGCTAGTAAAAACTGGATGGCCGAGTAAATATCCAGTTGAGTTAAAACCTTATGCATTGATTAATACTAATTTGGAAGTTGAAGAGGATTGTCTGTATTTCGACGATCGATTGGTTGTTCCTAAAACTCTTCAATCATTTGTGCTAAAAAAATTACATGAAAATCATGATGGAATTGTTCGTATGAAAATGATAGGGAGATCGTTTTTTTGGTGGAAAGGATTTGACAAAGATATTAATAATACAGTCAAAATGTGTGTCGTATGTCAAAAAACACAAAAGGTGCCAACGGAGCAGGTGGAATCTAGATGGCCTCCAGCAACCTATCCTTTCGAACGCATTCATGTGGATTTGTTTCATTTTGAAGGTAGTACGTTTTTGATAGTAGTGGATGCATACTCGAAGTTTATCGATGCCAAACTACTACGAAGAACATGTGCAAAGAATGTATTAGAAAAACTTGATGAAATTTATAACTATTTTGGTTATCCATCGGAGTTGTGCTCGGATAATGGTCCTCCGTTTAATTCGTTGTCTTTTATAGAAGCTTGTCAGGCTTACAATATAAAGGTTTTGAAATCTCCACCATATCACCCGCAATCGAACGGCTTGGCAGAGAGAGGAGTACAGACTATCAAGACCGTATTGAGGAAGTATCTGTTGGATGAAAAGTTTAAACAAATACCCCTGCAGGAAAAAATAAGTCGGATTTTGTTTAACTATAGAAATACACCGTCAACCACCACTAACAAGACACCATCGGCGATGATGTTCACATATACACCACGCACATTATTAAATATGACCAATCCTACTAAATTGTATATACAAAATAATCAAAAGACGGTCGTTAAACAATCAATATGTAATAATAATCCTATAAATCCTGCTAAAAGTTATTCTCGGGGTGATAAAGTATTGTACAGAATCATCTGGATGTTTTGGAGCGTTGGATTCCAGCCATTGGTGTTGGAGAAAATTTCTCCTTATAGATACTTAATAAATTTGCATGGCAATGTCCGTTACGTCCATGCTAACCAGATACGTCTCTCGGATCTATCGGATCGTTTCCATCCTTTTTTACCGGTATATTCGGATACCGCATCGGGGCGGCCAACGACGGGTACCGACAGTAAACAACCTTCATTCGATTCGAAGCACAAAACTCCTAGAAATACGAAGAAAAAAACTAAGCTAAAGAGAAAGCGAAGCGAGTCAGTGTCTCCTCAATTACGTCGTTCGAAAAGAATAAAAAAACCAATTTTGAGGCAGTAGGTCTAATAATTAAGTATAAAATTAAAGTATCTACCGAATATGAAATAAGAAATACGAGAAGGATGCTAAAATTTCATTAAAATCTCTAAAGTCTCATTTAAAGCTGGGAGAAGTGTAGTGTAGGTAAAAGGATACAAGAATATTAGTAGTAAGGTATCGATAGTAGTAGTAACATCTACTACTGGTAGAAGTAGTGGAGAGATAGAATTATGTAAAGTAGTAGATATAAATAGTGATAAGAGAACGCCGACGGGGGATAGTCGATTCCAAACCTTGTAAGAATAAAGACCATAACAGCATACAAGATCGACATCGTGATAGGACCGGTAAAAATGTAATCGCTGAAATAAACTACCAACGAAACGTGCTTGTTCTCTTCGTATATTTTTTTCCATAAATTATTGTGATGTGCTACAAAAAAATGTTTCAAAGGGGCAAAAGTCAGTTCTGAAACATTTGGTGTGTTTTTTGAGAACGTTTCAAATCGATGATAAATATTTACATTTGCAAATGCTGTAAGTGCATTGAGAGTTTCAAATATTTGGAAGGAGAGCATTGAATATTTTATGCAATCAAATCGTTATGGGAAAACAAATCTTCTGCTGTCTCGAAATGCCACTCCACCAATTTTTCTTTTCGCGATCAAGATTTTCTAGTCGGAAGGAGTCAATCGTATCAATCTATCGAGTGAAAAAGGCAAAAAGGAATGTATGAAATATTGGTTACATTTGGCAGTGCCTGAAGCAAAAACCAGGAAAAGGAAAAACAATAACAAAACGGTGAAATTGAACGCGGGATAAGATGGTAAAGTTGGCGATAAGAAAAAGGAAACAGAAAACCAAAAAGCTTAAAGCACCGAACAAATTCAGTTCCATTCATGAGTATCATATTTTTCGGCCGCTCTGGAAGCCGTTCCGACGGTTTCTGCGTTGGAAAATTCATATCCCTCCACCGGCCTAAGCCGTGACGACATACACGCAACGCGAAGAAAATCTCGCTCCCCTTGTATGTGCCCGCTGTGTGTGGTTGTGTCTGTGTGTCCTTGCTCAACTTAACACGTCAGCTTGTCAACGAGCTATCACGAATTTCCATCGAGGCGGACGCAGGTCTTTGGATGAAGAGAGATCCCCCCCTGTTCCGTCGTCTGGTGCTGGCCAATGTGTTCAGCCCTTGGCTGTACACGTTTTGGGCTTTACTTAGCATCATAGCTCACGTTGTCTGCGGTCTCGGGGAAGTGCGTATGCTCGGCGCGTCATGTAGCCCCGGAGCTTACAAGAAACCGTGCGTGTCTGGGTCCGCAGGCGTGCGATTCACCAGCAAAGCCCGTCCTTCTGTCGAAAGTGTGCGTGCTTGTCGTCTCGCAGCGAACCCGTCACAGTGCTGTTCGAAACCTTTGGAAGTATTCTTTTAGTTTTGCGCTCAGCAATGAGTAAATTTTTTTCCATTTTCTTAGTTCCTTATTTTTCAATGGAGGCGCCTGGTGGTCCTGGAATAATAAGGGGACTTTTCATTTACAAACTCTAAAAAGTAATTTAGCCTAAAAATTTAGTTCATAAAAATCATAATTTGATATCATAAATAAGAAAAAATTATAGCTGACACAGATTTTTGCATACATTACACTTTATTTTACCCTCAACCGTCTCCCGTTTTATTAGAAACCCTAAAACGCGTCGGCCAATGCTTCACGTCGTACTGTTTCCATCGCATGATTTAGGGGATGCGAGTGTAAATTTATCGTCCTCGCTTGGCTCGCTGGCTTTTACTGCCGACCGGTGCCGGATTCTGTTGATTCGGCGAACGCACGCTGCAGTGAATTTTGCTCTCACCATTCATCACCATTTCGGTTCCGCCTTTCTTATTTTTTCCCAGTATGAAAAAAACCCCGTATTTCTTCTTGCAAAATTTTAGCTTTCCTTTGCCTTGGCACCACGACGAAAACATGGAAAAGATACAGAGTCAGTTCTATGCGTGTGCTCCTCACGCAAGGGTTTCAGCGCGAAGGTTCTTATCGAGTCCGTTTTTCGTCGGTTCTGATGTTTTGCATGTTTACGACTTTAAGGCACGGAAACACCGAGGGATGGGTATGTGTGTATGCGATGTGAGGAGCCCTTTTTTTATTTTACATTTAATAGTGATTATGGTGCCACTTTTCCTCCATTAAGGGCGTGTCTGTACGGCGAGGCCCCTGTCATCCGAAAAATGGCCTCTCGCACGATTAGAACCCATGAATTCATGGGGAAGGCCACAACGGGGAAAAAAGAAAGTAAGCGAAACACACAATGGCAAAAAAAAATTTGGCAAAATAAAAAGTAAGCCCTCACTAATACGTAACGGGTCCGGGGTGGCAACCTAAACGAGACCGCCCGGGCCCGTTTTTCGCCATCGTCGACGCTCGCGCTGACGATTCCGCGTTCCGGGGCTGGAACAAGTTAATGTCCCGGCGAATCGTCCCGGCCAAGCTTAACGCGGTATCTCGGGTGAAATTTCCATAAACGGAAAGTGTGTCGTTTTCGTGACTTTTCACTATCGGTGCGTGTCATTTGGGTCGTTTGTGGTAGGGCATCATTGGACGGGTTCTTTCACACGGATAGAAAAAAATATGTATTTCTGAACCTTTTTTCTGGATTTACTTCTGCTTACTGTTTTCCTTTATGATACAAGTTTTTATATCAATGAAGAAGCTTGTTTTGTTAATTTTTGTAATTCAATGCCACATTTCTTACGAATTGTTTTCACGAAATGACAACCAGAAAACGGTAAAATAAAGCCGCCTTTCTCGCTTCAGCGCATTCTACTCCGCAATAGAATTGTAATGCCAACTCGAATATCCACAAATCCCGTTCAGGATCTCCCACTTCCCACACTTTCTCCACCATGATTTATTATCAATTAATGTGCTCTGTATGCAGGGAAAATCAGTACGCCGCTGGTGGACCCAGATGACGTTTATTACGTTTTATGTGCCTCTTTGCTTTGTCATCAAATCCCCTGAGCGTCTAATTCGTACAGGACCGAATAATTTTACGACCGCTCCGATCCGGCTCCGGGGAGCCTCACACGTGAAGGCAAGCGGCTTTTTTTCTTTCCAGTTTTCACCCGTCTTTTCACGCCACCCGGAATCGTGGACGAGCGAATTTTCCGGTGACAACGGGTAATACAATTTTATTCTTGAGCAGGGAGTTTTTTTTTGTTGTTCCTTTTTTTAGGCTATAAACTTTTGCACATCCACATGCGTGACTGTGTGTGTGTGTGTGGATTTTTCTTTTCCAAAATTTACGACCATGTTCTCCGGGAGCATGAATATAAATGCCGCTATCTTTGCGCAGCTCAGCGAACATGCTACAGCAAAAGGCGCATGTGAATGTCGTGTTTGTATTTGTACGAATTTTTCTTATATGTCGGCCGCGTGTGTAGGCTTGAGTACGTGTTTTTCCATCCCATCCCCCCAAGTTTCACTGCTCCCAGCGGCCGGATTACCGACCAAGCAAAGACCAAAGGAGGGAATGGAAGTGAAGCGGGAAACAGATCCAAACAAAATGCGTGAATAAATATTTAGCTTCCGACCATGTTGTGCCAGCCGGGACGAATCAAACTATGAATAGCTTGAGGCAGCGGAGCAGGAGAAAGAGCCAAGGCGGAAGAGAAAACCCATGCAGCCGAGGGGGTTGAGATTAAGTATAACGGAGAGGGAGAGGCAAAGGAAAGCATGTACCAGTCGATGGCGCAATGCTACATGTTCCGGAAGCAAGCAAATAGCGCACGGTGGCAACGAAGGGACGGAGGAGGAAAATGGTGAGAAAACGCAGCACCGAGCCGAGTTGTGCTTTTCCGGAAGACGTTCGAGTGTGTTCTCGAGGGCCGTGATTCGCATCGGGTTCAGCTCTTGTGTTTCTTTTATGTTTTTTTTGTTTTTTGTTTAGTTCCGTTGAGTCGGTTTGTTCTTTGTCGTATTTTGTTGTTCATCTTCATTCAACCTCGGGAATCAAACCGGACCCAAGTGAAGGAACTGAACCGGACACGATGCTTTCATAAATACAAGGGATCATTTTATCGCCTACCTCTTCCCGATGTTTTCCGCTTTCCTTTTTTTGTGCTCTTCCTTATCGCTTTTCATCTCTGAATCGTGCTAGTTCGTCTATAGTTTTTCGTCGTTTTGTCATAAATCATCAAATGGAACTACCAGCACTTTTCCGTCTCCAACAACGATGCTTCAACTTGGACACATCCACTATCCAAAACAACCCCGAAGCTAAACTACACTCTCCTATGGAGAAAAGGAGAACAACAATGGCCGATGGATGAAACAAAATTTGTACTATCGCAAAAGTTTTCGCTCCGTTCCTTTGTCTGTTCGACGAACGGCGTCCATTTCCACCGCGCGGAGTGCGATGGGACTCATAACTATTTCCATTATAACTCTCATTATTATTTTTAGTATCCTCCAACCGTCCTTTCCGGTGATGTAATTGGTTATTTTGAAGCAACGACGAAACACATCCGAGGTTGGGATCATCTGGGCCAGTTTTCCATTTGTGTTTTCCACCTCGTCGGTTTTTTCGTCCGGCCCCCTGTCCCATTTCTTTCGTGTTCCGGATTAAAAATTTATCTTTTTGAATCGATCTGGGCATTCGGTTGGTACGCTGGGGAGTTGTTTTTTCCGCGCTCACAGTTTGTTGGCGCCTTCGAGCGTTTGAAAGTGTGCCAAGTATGGATCTCGGAATCGGTTCCGCTGCGCTGCGGCCTTTTATGGGTGCAAATCGAAATAATCTCACTAATGGGAGCACATTGGGGTCTTCGTTCCACCGAACAACCATTCTGCCGTCGTCTACCCTTGAGCGGTTCTATCGATTGTTTGGAAGTTTGGGCAGGGTGGGAGGGCACAAAGAAAAGCGGCCAAGTTATTAAATTCCGTCTGTGTAGCAATTAATGCGAACTCTGGAGGCTGGCGAGTCGTAAGACTTTACCCCCAACGATTTTTCGATCCGATTAAACCGTCCCGGCGTGCCTTCACGAGACACCGAGGGCTGGCGGGGACCTCGGAGGAAGCTTGATTAACAATCCGATTGGGCTTTGATTACAGTTTTCCCGATTTTTCCAATATTTCTCCAATATCGATCGCAATCAGACCCCTGCGCTGGCGTCTTTCCAACCGTCGGGTTTTTTTTTGGAAAGGTCCCCGAAGGGAAATACCGAATCAGAGGGAATAGGAGTGTCTGGAAAGGCATCCCGAGGTCGTTTTTCCCGCACCATACGTTGCCTCTCCCTTTAGCATGCGACGGCCTTCCGAAATTGGTATTGATAAAATATTTCCTTTGGGCCAGATTTGTGCGGAATTGGTTGAATTTTCCCGTCCACTTCCCTGCGCCCTTTTACCTCCGCGTTCCAGAAAAGGAGCGAACGATAGGGAAGAAATATGAAATAGTAATGTCCGCCGGTTCCTTTCCATTTGTGTTCGATTCCTTATGACAGCTGCTGTGCCAGCATAAATTAGACATGCGACGCAGCGCTACGACTTAAGCCTTCCAGGAATTGTCGCCCGGCGAAAAAAGGTTCCAATTTGTTTTCCCTTTCCCGCGGCACCGGCCGGAGGTTTCCTTTTATTCTCCGTTCTCCGCTTTGAGTGCTCCACGAAGGGCATGTTTCCTTTCCAGTTTTTCCCCCTTCTCCCCGAGGACTCCCTTCGATTCGTTAACGGGGGAGGTTGGTAGTAAAATAATTCAGTAAAAGTTTGATGATCCACAATTGGCATTCGGGTTCCAAGCGCGGGAGCGGTTTCTTTCCTTTTTTCTGCCATTTCCTCAGTTTTTTTTTATGGATTGCTCGATATTTTCGGATGGCACGAATATGTTTTTAAAATGCCGAACACGTCCAAGGTCAACGGTTTGGCCTCCCACCCAACCTTCACCCCCGGGCTCTTCTGTGGATTATCGACAGCTCTTTATCGGACTGCCGGTGTTTTTGTGTGCTGCGAACATCGAGTGGTCGATAATTCTTGCTGCCACGGTGGCGTCCGGACGTCGATGGCCACTTTTGGTGATTGAAGCGCACCCCCGAGGTCAGCAGTTTTCCAACCTATTTTTTGCTCATTTGTTTCTCCAGCGAATGCCGATAAGTGGGTATTTGGGGAAGATACGAGGAAAACAAATGAATGCTCGTTGAAAACTTGGACACGCATTTTCAAACATTGACCTAAAAAAGATACACTAAGGGGATCAATAATAAAATATTTTAGACATGTTTTTCTTGTTGAAGAAAACACTTTCCACTTTCAACTTCGGATTATTATCGTTCTCGTTCAGCCGTAGCTTCACTTTTACCATTTTGCATTACCGCATTACGGCCGAAAATCGACTTCCCACCGCCATAAAGCACTCCATTTTTATCGATTTATCCACTCACCGGTGGCAACTTCTTAGCCATCAATAATCGAATGAAAATAAATCCGACAAATTATGCCACTTCGGTGGCCAGCATACAAATGATTCATCGCCGCTCCAGATCGCTCCTTCAAAAACACGGCATGGGAACCTTCTTCGAGGCCGGCCGGATGTTATCAAAAAATCTTAAATCATACTGCCATTCCTTGGGCTCCTCTCGATCATTTTGTCGTTAGGTTGGTTTTTCTTTTTCGTTTGCCTTTCCATTAACGGCCTTTTGATACAATAAATATCCGCCCCGGGGTACTTTATGGTGCTTTTAGTTTACTTTTCTTCCGTCCCACGGCTAGAAGTTAGAATAAAACATAAAAACCACTGGCAGTCAAAGTGACCTCAACACGCGCTTCATGGATCAAAAAGAGAGGGGACGTGAAACGGTCGGAAACATTTATCATTTTACAGTTTTGATGCATGGAATGCTTTTATTCTCGCATCAGAAACACTTCCGATAAGCTTACCGCAGGCAAGGGCTGGAAAACGGGAGGAGCTTTTCGGGGGTGAGTAAAGAAAAAGGAAAGGAAGAGTAGGAGATGAAGCAGAAATCTATGGGAGTCACCGACCGGAACAGGTCACCCGTGCCATTCGTACGCTAACAAAAAGCCATATCTAATGGTTCAACGGTTGTTTCGTCCTTGACTGGCCCGGGATTCGATCGAAATAAAACGAAACGATGGACGTTAATAGGCAAGGGCGTTACACGGTGGATGCTTTTAGAAGAGGTGTATATGTGCGTGTACGTGTGTGTCTATTTTCCTGTGTGTGCCTTATTGCCTTCTGCCTCAACTTTCTTTGTTTTGTTATTCAGCAACAATTGAACAACCAAGTTCCGGCGAAACTTGGAGCACCGTTCGCTTCGGTCAATGGCCGACTCGGGCTGGTGTGTAGTGGTGATCACAAAACGGATAGAAAAGCTTCTCCTCCCCCCTCTATACTCCCCCATACATCGGAGATAGACAAGGGTGTTGCTTCGTTTTGTTTTCTGCCCTTTTTTTTGTAGCTTCATGTTTGTTCTTCCGCAGACAAGGGTTCGAGAAATGGGAATTAAGATTGACTGCGAACGAAGAGTTTGGCGTCTGCTTTGGAGGTTCAGACGAGGTTCGTATCGACGAGCGGGAGGTGTGTGTGTGTGTGTGTGTGTGTGTGTGTGTGTGT
>KE524603.1:3188-14803 GCA_000441895.2 Anopheles sinensis | reverse complement strand
ACTTGTATAACCCCTTGTGTGTGTTTATCGTACAAATATTTTGCGAATTTTCTGATAATGTTACTTGCAGATATGCTCCTGTTAAATCTATTTTGTAAAATACTTTCCAATTTGCAATTTTCGCGAAAATATCATCAATCTTTGGCAAGGGATAGTGTTCTACCGTAAGGTATTTGTTAATTGTTGCCTTTCCATCTAAACGGATGCGTACCGAACCATCACTTTTTCCTTTAACTACTACAGGACTTGCCCACGCTGATGTACGTGTTGGTACTAGTATACCGTCCTCTACCAACTTCTCTAGGTTGTTTTCTACTTTTTCTACTAGAGCAAACGGTACTGAATACGCTTTATGAAATATTGGTGTACAATTTGGTTTTAACACTAAACTAGCTTCAAATCCTTCTATTGTTTGTTTGTGATTTCCATCTGTTAGATTTGGAAACATATTTTTCATTTCACATAGCCATTTATCGTTATCTATTTGTTTTAATTGAAACATTTTCTCCAATCCGGAAATATCATATTTAGCGCATCACGACCTAGTAGAGGATTCCCTTTGTTTTCTGTCCGGATTACGGTTATCTCTAAGCTGACCGTTCTGTTGGCTGCGGTTACACTCACACCTATTTTCCCTAACGGTGTCAATCGTTGACCTGATGCCGTTATCAACCGCAAATCTGTTTCTTGTAGTTCTAGGTTTGAAAAATGTTCCCGGTACAATTTCTCCGGTATTACAGTGTTACACGCATCGCAATCTATTTCGAACGCAATATCCTTATCGTTAACTTTTAATACTCGCACTTCTGCACTACTAATTGCTTTAATTTGGGACATGTGTGTTAGTGACTGCTGTTCCGATCTCAATCCTTGCACATTCTTACTTCTACAACACGATGAAACATGCTCATACTTTTTGCACGTGAAGCACTGCCACATACGCGCCGGACATGTTTGGGGATTATGCGATCGGCCACATCGATGGCATCGACTCTCATACTTGCTCTCCCTCCCTGATTACAGGTGCATTATTTCCACGGTAGTAAGTGTGCCGTCGGACCGACGCTGCTTTTTGGCGCACTTCTCATCGCCGCCATTTCTCCAGGCTTCTCCTTCCTCGTAAATGCCTCGTTCTGCTCGTCCGCTGCTTCCCATGTTCTCGCGATCGTTTCGGCTGTCTCGAACGTGAGATTGTTCTCCCTCAAGAGACGCTTTCTGAGTCCATCATCCCGAACTCCCGCTACCAGTTGGTCTCGTAACGAATTCAGCAAACAGCACTTAAAATCACACGACTGTGTGAGCGTTTTGAGCTCCACTATATAGTCCACTACTGACTCATGTTTTTGTATGCAGTTCCTGAAATTGAACCGCTCCGCCACTATATTAACTTTCTGTTCCAACTGTTTCTTTAACTTTAAACACAGCTTTTCGTATGCCACCGAACTGGGCTTTCCGGGTAACACCATTTTAGAACTCAAACTGTATAGTGCTGCTCCTCCTAACGTGAGCAACATGACTGTCTTTTTATCTTCCTCAACCTCGTTCACTTGGAAGAAAATATCCATCCTCTCTAGATACTCTCTTATGCTTTCACCCATGACAAAGGTATCTATTTTCCCGATCAACGCCATGACTTGACTTGACTTTTATTTTTCAACTTTATCCTCGTCGCCAACTATGAACTTTATTACTAATATGACACATATACTTATCTCTTACTTACATCTAACACTTACACTACGCTTACATGTTACTTACATTTATACGACACTACAGTGAGAAAATCGGCAATCCATCTAGTCACGGTCTCTGGGATCATGGAGGATTGTAGGATTCGCACCAGTTTTAGAGTATCCACACTGTTGTACGCATTTTTGACGTCGACAAATATGATACCAGTGCTTTTGTCTGCCCTGTTATTCCAATAAATTTTATGAGCCAGTTTATCGCTGTAGTTATTGATCTGTTTTTTCTGAAACCGAACGAGGTGTTTGGTATGATGTAGTATTTTTCGAGGGTCTCTGGTAGCCTCTCAAGGATTGCGGTGTTTATTATTTTAGTTAAAGTGGGGAGCATTGCAATCGGTCTGTAGTTCAGTTCCGTCGTCAGGTCTTTCCCTGGTTTATTTATCGCCACAATGTTGGTCACTTTGAGCTTATTTCCCGCTTTCCCTTGCCTCCATTTTTTGTTGAGCTCTTCTATTATGCGTTCCACGCATTCTTCATTCAACATCTGCAGCATGTGGGATGTTATCATGTCTACACCTGGGGCAGTATTCTTCTTTGCTAAAAAGGTGTACCATTGTTCCAAATCAAGGATTTTGTCTTCTTGGACTACTGACGGCGCCTTGAACGCCTTTGTTTTCTTTTCGGGGAAGTTACTCTTCATGAACTCCTTGGCTATCTCCACGTTGCTATGGACCTTGTTTTCACTGTTGCCTCGCTTTTTGCTTCCTTTGCATTTGAATATTAATAGCCAGAGCTCCCTGCAGGAGGTCTATAATAATGGAATAGAGTCACAATCCGTGCATATATAATGGAATAAAGCTAGTTACTTTGATGTTATTATTTCTGATTCTTATAATAGCTTTGGTAATACTTGTTCTGCTAGATTCCTGCGACACACTCATCTGCTGTATCTATGCGGCCATTTTTTTAATACTAACTATCACAGAGTTATTTTGTTTTGCTTTTTTATCAATCCGAGTGGAGATAACTTTATGTCCACTGGCTCCAACATGCATGGTTGTGACTGTTCTTTGTACTCTTTGGTATAAGGCTGTCGGTACCATCGTTGGATCAATAGCGGAGTTTCTTTTTCCCTGGTTTGTGCTAATGAAAGTTTCCTCCCTATTGTGTAGAAGCAAGTAAGCCTGATTCGTTTACCTCCTCAATCAGAAACTTCCTCCTCGCGTCGGAGTATTTGTTCCCCCACGTCGAGTGATGTGCGTTGAAGTCCCCTGTAATCACAGCAGTTTTGTGACTTGACGTTTTAATGCTGTGAAATATTTGGCTAACGGCCTGTTTGAATCTGGTAATGGGGGTCTTGGGGCTAACGTATATCGATGCGACGATCAAATCAATTTCCCGCCCATAAATTGCGGTCCCTTGTACATACATACATGATACACACAGATACATGAATTTGCTATTCCCAGAAATCTTTCTATCTTAAAGCACTTCTTAATAGCTATGGCAGTGCCTCCATAGCCATCTTCCCGCTAGGCGGTGTTGCATGCAACTTGTCCTGCAATTGTGTCATCAGGCCTCTGGCCTGGGTAAATCTAAGATGGTTTTATATGGGCGGTAGGATGGAAAAGGACGTTCGAGCAGTCAAATAATCTGCTATATATAGGGGTGTGTGCGTGCATCCAGTGGCCCAGAAATTGCAATGGTGTGAGTGTTCTAGGAGGTGTTTGATTGTGGTGGTGATACCTACCCATGTATGTATTAGTGTTAATTCATTTCTTCGGATTGAGAGTAAAGGCCGGTTCACAATTGAAAGTATTCGCCCGCCATTAACAGCAATTTCCTCGTACAAAATTTGTCACTCACCTCCCCTTAATTTCCACCCGTCTCACACTGCTTCCGCCATAATTTACAACCCCTTGTCCACAAACACCTAAACCCTGTCCCCATACTTCATGCACTTACCTTTGCTTCGTCTTTCCCGTCCACGAGCCAATGCGGTCTTCTCCTCCATTCCGTATGCCTCAAGCAAAGAAGTTGAAGTTAAAGTGTATCGAAAGATAAGTTTTTGACATTTGTGTATTTGTCAGCGTTGATTAACCACGAAAATATGCTGTTGATTCATTTTGTGTATAGGAAAAATGGAAAAATTAAGATGCACAATAACTAAAAATACATCTGAAATATTTGTTGCATCGATTTAAACTATAATTTTGTTTAATAATTACAAAGTATCTGCAGTGCACGAATGGTTTTGACATTTCGGTTTGCTTTTACATTTATCATATAACCTTTAGTTCAACAGCCTTGGTATAAGCTGTCAAAGTGTCATTGCGGTATTTTGTTGATGACTATGTGAAGCAGAGTAGTGTGTCGTAAAAAAGTAGCAAAAAGTGTGTTTATTCGTGATGCAGGGTAAGAAATCAACCATCGACAACTACTATCGGTAAGCAAGATTCCATTTACAGATAAGTATTCCTCAAAATCCAGTCCAGTTTAACAACTATATACCCCCAGCAACACCTTATGATCCAGCATTCCGGGTAATTGTAGTGCAAGTGTATTTGTTCATTTAAAGGTACTAATGAAACGTGAATGCTTGTCTTTTCTTCCCTTTTCAGAAAGTGTATAATTTAGTAGTGTATCAACCAAGCAAACATGGAAAATAAAAGTATCTAAATGGAAATAAGCAGTACTTGTTGTATTGAATTTAGACATGATGACAGGGGGGGGGTACAGACGATTGAGGGGAGGGAGTGGGGAGAGGCGAGAGTGGACTGAAAAGGGGATGCACTCAATTCAGGGGAGGGTCACTCAAAATCGCTCACGTTTTGACTGATTAAGATAGTCATAATCAGTCATTTAATCAGTCGTTTAATCAGTCATTTCTTGCATTGGGGTTTATTCAGAAATAATATTTACGAGGCAGGTCATTAATCAAAGGTGCTTAACTAATAAAAACTATTTATGTAACTAGTAAATCCCTCTTTTCCTTGTAAATGGAAGCAAATAACCATTCGAAGGCAATTAGGATGTTACAACTAGTCATGGTTAGGGTACACGAAACCCAAGTCGAAATAAATCAAAAGTTGGACATTTTGCTGGCACGAACGGAGGGGCAAGATAAAAACAACAACACGGTTATTCTCCAGCGGCAAGTAAATCTAACAGTCACCACAGTACCGGAACTAGACACATTTGACCAGAACATAGCCGAGATTTGGAGAAATGCGCTGCCTGGATGAAAACTAAAGTTAAAGTAAATGATCCTAAGCAGCGTATTTTCCACTCCATTAAAACAATTTGTGATGGGAAAATGATGGTTACTATGTCGTGGACCGAGCGTGGCGAAAACGGACATAAAATCCCGTTTGCCAAACTTGTAAATATATTTACTTTGATCCATTTGGCAGCTGGAGAAGCCGCCACAGAGCAGGATGTTAAGCTGTGGATTCAGCTTAAGCCTTACCATGCCGACAATATTTTAAAAAGCTGTACATAGTTCAATAGTTTTTTTTATGAATTTGTAACTATTTTGATTTGTATACTATGTAAACACTTGATAAATTTTTTTATGGATTTTTTTAACTGTGATTAGAACTACTTGGACTGAACTAATAAATATCTATGAACTAGAACAAGTATAGCAAATCCTTTCACAGAATTATTTTTTCAATATCCAGACAACTTGTTGAGAAATGCTTTGTCCCTCCTCAGGTCAAGTTACTACTGGAGTGGAATGTGGTTCTGAAACATACAAAAAATAAAAGAATCAGTTTCAGAAATCAGAAAACTATAAATATTTTAAATAAAAATTGTTAAAACTTATCTTTGCAATATTATCAGATCCTTTTTTTCTGTAATGCAAGGAAAACTTTGCTTTATTGAACGATTGGGTTGCATCGTGGAACCTGTTGTGAAATATACTCATGGAAAAAGTCTCCTTAGCTTAAGTTATTGCTGGAGTGGAATTTGTTTCTGAAACATACGAAAAGTAAAAGAATCAGTTTAAAATAATATATATAATCATAGTCGTGGGGTTTAATTTCGTAAGTAAACTTTTATACTTCCGATCTGGTTGGCGGCTGAACGCAGAAGGACCGCATCGATTACACGCTCTCTGCTCGAGCTTGGGTCAGCGCAGCATGAACGAGCCTTGCGTTTATGCTAGTCACTTCTATTCTGTAACGCACAGAATAGAAGGAGTGCTGGAACGTAATTTCTTCCGTTGGTGAAGGAAGGACGTCTTCGGCCGATCGACAATTTATTTTTTCTTAAAACGCTATAATCATTCGCTTAACCTATAATTACAGTACAATGGTGTAATCGCATAAGAGAGAAAACGAAACATTTTAACAACCCTGCTTATGCCTTAAGCGCATCAACTTTGCATTATTTCTTTTGATGTTTTTAGTTGTTGATATCGTATTTTGGCCTTTACAATTATACTTAATAAATCTAGAGTCTAGTTTTTTTTAGTCCCCCTCTTTATGAATACGGGTTCTTTTAAGTTACCTATTGATGGAATCTCTCGTTTTGAATTATTTTTACTCATATTGTTGTATGCTCTTTTCAAGGTATCTGAAATCTTTGAGAAAATAATTTTTGATGTTTGATTTTTATCAGTAGGATGAATTTAGCCTGTTTTGTTGAAAATTATTTCATTCGGTATGTACCCAGTGGCAGAATGTATTGTACAGTCGACTCTCGCTAATTCAAACTTTCGATAATTCGAAACTCTCGATAATTCGAAGTATATCAATCGTCCCTTGGAAAACTCTCGCTATTTCGAATAAAAGCAATACGATTTGGTACACTCGGTAATTCGAAGTAAAATTCGAAGCTGGGTTGCTTTTTTCACGCGATAATTTGAAGCTCTACCCACTCAATTTGCAACCATTCGAAGTGCTGAACAAGTTGAAACGTGATAGAACAAGTCACATCCTGTCCCGATAACGGTAAAAGAAGCTGAAAGTTCACTAAAAAGATACGAGACTTCTGCTTTCAGTCACGTGTCAGCAATGACATTGTTTTTCAATCGATATTTACTATTGAATATGTTATAGGCGTAGTGAAGCTGCTTTGAAACAAAAAGCTGTGCTTTGAAACAAACAAAAATTATAGAATGTTTTGTTTAAAAACAGTATTTTTGAATTTTTTTTCCACTTTTTATATAAATAACAATTTAAGTGTGTACATATTTGCCTAAAATATAGAACTATGAGCAAAAGACGTGTTTCAAAATGTATCAATTTTATTTCCTACCACTCTTGATGTTTCGAACTCTCGATAAATCGAACTTTTTTCTGGGTCCCTCCAACTTCGAACTATCGAGAGTCGACTGTATCATTATACATAGCCATAATTAACGGAAACACTGTTGCAGAGCTCATTTCAGGGAATTTACACTTATTTGTATTATAGAGTTCAATTAATGTACCATGTGTCTTTTCAATTTGACCATTTGATTCCGAGGAAGCTGAAAATTCAATGCTAACATGTAAGCCACTCCAGAAATTTGATAATTGAATACTTTTAAATAAATTTTCATGGTCACAAACTATTGTTCTTGAAATTCCCAAGTTTGAATTTGAAAAGTATTGGCCTAGCGCTTTTTGAATATCTGTCGAATTTCTAGAGTCTATTTGTATAGCTTGAAGGTGTTTTGAAAATGCACAGATGATAGTGAGGTAATAATTTTTGTCGATGCCAAAAATATCAATATGAACTCTATGAAATGGTGCCGATTCTATTGGTCTAGCATTAATTTTGATATTGTACGGTTTTCGCTCATATTTGGCATGAATTATTTAATTTCCGTATTTTTTTTAACAAGTTCGGAAAGAAAAAGGCTCTTTTAATTTGCTGCTCAACTTCTCGTATCCCCCGATGGGCTCTATCTTTCCTAATAATACAATCTTGGCGATGCTCATCTATCACATCTTCTACTTTTGTAGACGTGAGCACAACATGTCCTTTCCTATCTCAGTACTTTTTGTATAATAACTGAATAAGTGGTGGTAATTCACAAGGTGCATGTATTGCTATTTGCTTGCCGTTATGCACTCTAAGCAATATCTCGCGTGCGTCACTCTCCTGGAAATCTTTCCTGGTAAAAGGACAACTTTTATAGAGTGGAAATGGGGTCTCATCTATTTCCGCATCATCAGCCCCTTCTTCGAAAATTCCTTGATTTTTAAAATAATTAATAGGTCGCTCTGTGCGATGTATGTAGTAGTCTCCAGACGTTTTGCCGGAATGAATAGTATTGCTGACTGTATCGGCTTTTGTACTTGTTGAATGATTTGGGGCAATAGACTGTCTAGTATTTATATTTAGAAGAACTTCATCTTCTGGTTTCCTACTGAGCGCGTCCGCGACTACATTTGATTTTCCTTCTTTATATTTGACATCATATTCGAAGTTTTATAATTCTAAGCGCTATCGTAATATTTTTGTGTTTTTAGATGAAGACTTTATAAAGATTAGAGGCTTGTGGTCTGTTACAAGCGTAAATTTTCGACCATAAAGATAGTGTTTATATTTTTCAACGCCCCAAACAATCGCCGAGGCCTCCTTTTCCGTGGTCGAATACCGTTGTTCTGTATCGCTTAACGTTCTGCTTCCAAATTTAATTGGCTTTTCTTGACCGTCTTGTATCTGGGAGAGCACTGCCCCTAATGCATAGTTGCTTGCATCTGTTGTAAGAATGAATTGTTCCTCGAAATCGGGATAGGCTAATACTTGATTCGATGATAATATCGTTTTCAAATGCTCGAATGCTTTCACATATCCTTCTTTTTCAATGTCTAGTTTTGCTTCTTTCTTCAAGCAATTTGATAACGGTCTTGTTATTTTAGAATAGTCTTTAATAAATCTACGATAATAACCTGCAAGCCCGAGAAATTGTTTGACTTCTTTCTTTGTTTTAGGAATGCTCCATTCTAAAATTTTCTTGACTTTATCTGGATTGGGCCTTACTCCGTTGGGTGTTATAATATGTCCCAAAAATTCGGTTTCCCTACGCATAAATTCGCACTTATCGAGCTGAATTTTTAGATTGAAAGATGCCAGGCGTTGCAAGACAGTTGATAAATTTTTCAAGTGAGATTTTAAATCTTTACCGATTACTATGATGTCGTCCAGATAAACAAAACAAACTTTCCCTACTAAATCGGTAAGAACGCTGTTCATTGCTCGTTGGAAAGTGGAGGGGGCATTTTTTAACCCAAACGGCATCCTATTAAATTCATAATGCCCGTTTGAAGTGCTAAAAGCTGTTTTCTCGCGATGTAATGGATCCATCTCGATTTGATGGAACCCAGATTTAAGGTCTAACGTTGTGAAGTAACATGATTTACCCAGGTTGTCCAAAATTTCCTCTATATGTGGCATGGGAAATTTATCATTTATCGTTTTCTCGTTCAACTTCCGGTAGTCTATCACAACTCGTATTTTCTTTTTACCGGATGCATCCTGCTTTTTGGGTACAACCCATATAGGTGACGAGTATGGACTGTTTGATGGTGAAATTATGCCGTTATCTAATAATTCTCTGATTTGCTCCTCTACGTCATGTTTTAAGTTGTGTGGATATCTATAGCTTTTTGTATAAGTAGGGGTTTCGTCCTTTGTGATTATCTTGTGTTTAACAATATTGGAAGCAGTTAGCTTTTCGTTGGGTTTCAAAAGCACTCCTTGATTGGCATGAATAATTTCCAATAGTTCTTTTCGCTCATAATTCGACAGGTGTTTCGTGCGAACTAGTTTTTCCAATTCTTCTCTTTGCAAACTACCTTCCTTATAAATAGGTATGGGTGTTATAGCTTCGAAGTTATTAACTATCAATCCAAAACGTCCTAGATTGGATGGTTTTGTCGGAGAAGTAGATATGATTTTTATAACAGATTTACTGTTCCTCGATTTATAAAGACCTGGTTCCACATAGATACCGGCGACAAGTTTTTGAAATGTGGGAACAAACCATTCCCCATCCTTGGTAGTATCAATTGTAGCAATATGATGAAAAAGCTTCACAGCTGGATAGTATTTCTTGAACGGAAAAGTTGTTCTTACAATTGTGATAGTTTCTTTTTCGAAGTCAATTTTGGCTGCAGTTTCGGACATGTACTCGGATCCTATGATTCCGTCAAAAAATTTATGAAAATCCAATTCGTAGTAGGTTTGGATAGGTAAGTTATTACCTAACAAATTGGCTCGTCCAATTTTATTGACGCTAAATTCTCCGTTAATATTTTTTATAACTGAAGGAGAAGTATCGCTTATTTTTTTTATCACTCCGGGTCGTAGGATGTTCTTGTTTGCACCAGTATCAACTAATAGTTTTATCTTTTCCCCAGAGATAGAGTTAACACACTCGATATATGGGATAAAGTTTTTCAACTTTCCTTTGGTGAGGGTAGAGCCTGCCAAAAATTTACAAACTGTTCTTCCTCTTTTTCTTGAACTGTTTCACTATTATTAATGGCTCCTTTGTTTAGGGTGAGACGACTTCGTACCGTGTCAACGTCCATCGGCTGATCCGTCGAATTTCTACCATTTGCTATGCGTTCGTTCGCAGGGGTATTTTTAAATTGTCTCCCTACGTAGTTGTTTTTATTGGTTTGTCCTGAGTTTTGACCTAAGCTTCTATTCATCTCATTGGATGAAAATTTACACAAAAACGCATGAGCTTCGTCTATACTTCTCGGGCATGCGGCTTGAACAAAACCAAAGTACGGTTTTTTTAAGCCACTCATGTACGCTGCCAGACTGTACTCGTCGATGAAATCGTTTATTGCCTCCCAATGTAAATTGTACTTTACATTTTGTTTAGCTATTGCTTTGATGTTGAACACTATTTGCTTGGTCTTCTTAAAATGTTCTTCGATAGTACCCTCCATTTTGCTATGCCATAGTTCGCAATTATATGACGATAGGTCTCTTTTGTCCGTGAGAGCATTGATTAAAATTTCTCTCAGCTCTTCAAAACTCGACGGGTACCCGTTTACACAAAGCACGTCCCTAGCTTGCCCTTCTATTTTGTTCAACACTGCTTGAAAGTACATTTTGAAAAAGTTTGCTGGCACAACGTCCTTGAAAATGGCTAGCGTTTCTTCAGCTGTATTAAGCCAAGCAACCACGTGTTTTTTGTTACCGTTAAACGTCGGTAACATTTTAATTGGATCGGGAATCTTGAAGAGATTTTCTATACGAACAGCATTTGTTTCTTGCGTGGCACTAGCACTTTTTCCACCGAGTAGTTCCTCGTGTTCTGCTAACTTTGCGCTCATGGTAGATAACGCGTTAGTTAACTCTCGTACTTGAGCCAATACGAGATCCATAGTACCGTTACCTGCTTCCATTGTTCCTTTGATAGAAAGGTTTTCAATAGGAATTTCACAAGTAGAAGCAAGATAATCGACAGATTCCAGTGACCTTGTGTCCGAGATAGTGTCGTCCGATTCTTCACTTATGTTTTCTCTCCACATTAGGAGATGAGCTCTTTTGCTCTGCTTCTGCGTTCACGCACTTAAAAAAACGTGCTTACCGCATGGATCGGTGATAATCGTCCGGGTTATTATTGGAACGGCGGTACCACAAATCGCCCCAGCGTTGAAATTTGTTGGGAGATGGAACGAATTCCGGGCACTCTTATTGGAGGTTTATTAAACACTTCACTTGCACTGTTTTATTCCAAAACGGACTGTTACCGGCTGCGCCAATTATAGTCGTGGGGTTTAATTTCGTAAGTAGTAAACTTTATTCGACCGATCTGGTTGGCGGCTGAACGCAGAAGGACCGTATCGATGACTCGCTCTCTGCTCGAGCTTGGGTCAGCGCAGCGTGAACGAGCCTTGCGTTTATGCTACTCACTTCTATTCTGTAACGCACAGGATAGAAGGAGTGCTGGAACGTAATTATATA
>KL646389.1:0-11766 GCA_000441895.2 Anopheles sinensis | reverse complement strand
AAACCTGTCCCTTCGGTGGTTGGACGTTCCCGGCTTCGGCGCTTCCGGTTCGGCGTGGGAATCCTGCCGAGGCTCCTTGGCAGGACGGCCAGACTTGCCCACCAGCGTCCAGCTGTCGTCCGCTGGCCGCTGCTGCTGCTGCTTGGCCGGCTTCTGCTGCTGCTGCTGCTTGGCCGGTTTCTCCTGTTGCTTAGCCGGCTTCTGCTGCTGCTGCTGCTTGGCCGGCTTCTCCTGATGCTGCTGCTGCTGCTGCTTGACCGGCTTCTGCTGCTGCTGCTGCTGCTTGGCCGGTTTCTCCTGCTGCTGCTGCTGCTGCTGCTGCTGCTTGGCCGGCTTCTGCTGCTGCTGCTGCTTGGCCGGCTTTTGCTGCTGCTGCTGCTGGCCTGGCTGCTCCGACCCCGAAGGCTTGGCGCCCTTCTTCCATGGCCATGGCCTCCTTTACCATCTGTTCGATTGGCTTTTTGACCCTCTTGGATTTAGCTTTTGTGCGTCGGCCTGCTGGTTCTTCTGGGCCGTCGCAAGCTGATCCATGAGCCGACGGTTTTGGGAGTGAATGTTGCGGTTCTCCTCCGTGAGGCGGCTATTTGATTATACAAATTAAATGCTTCCTGTTCGATGTTGTCTAATTCATCACGAAATGTCTGCAAAAAATTTTCTAACGATGTAAGTAGCATCGAACCTTTGAATAATTCACATTCTACAGATTGTAGCGATTTACTAGTAGCATTGAATCGCTGCAAAATATTGTTCCAGAGAATGGTCATTAGGATTGTTTCATATTTAGTAGCGTGTAGTATATTTATATATAGTAGCGTGTTTTGTTCTTTACTTATACGATTCAATTCAATTTGTGTGTCAGAAGAATCGAACATGGACTTCTAGCGGAAGTCTTGAGTACGTATTATAAACGTAGGAAACATGGTTCATGCATCGTCCCACAGTAGCAAAATCATCCTGCAAAACCAGGAGACACGGCTTACGAGGCTTCATGTAACCCTTAAACCGATTTGTTTAAAAACATTTTAAACAAGAGAAAAAAGAAAGAGAAAAAGAAGAAAAACAAAAGGGAAAATTATAACATTAATTCAAGTTCGTCGCTCTCATCGATCTTTGCCAGTGTTCGGCGATGCTTGCGATGAAAATAAATGGTGGTGGTGTTTCTCGGGAAGCGGCTGGAGAAAGAGTCATCTAAGGGTTTGAGAGCACTGGTAGAGACGTGCAGAATGCACATCGATGGGCTTACGCACATGGAAAAACCACTCGACGACACCAGTTCTTTAATAATCACCTTCGTCCAAACCCAAGCCGAGGTGCTAGAAAGATCACACTCGGAGCAACCAGCAGCGTACGAGTGAGAGGTGCGCGTGTATGCACAGTCTATGAAAATGGATGTGAGATGACTGTGCAGCAGCGAATAGACAAGGTAACCAGCCTCAAGCGTTGTGGTTGATGCCTCGCTAAGGGGCATAATAAGCGAGATTGTAAGTCGAAATGGTTCTGCAAGGAGTGCAGGAAGGACCATCACTACTTGCTACATCTTGGTCGTGATGAGAGGCATGTCCTATCAGCATCCAGTGTGGAACGCAACAATATTGTTGTCCACAGCAGTGATTTTGGTTAACGATCGATCGGGTAAGGCTCATGAAGCGAGAGCCCTCATTGACAGTGGCTCGCAGTTGAACTTCATCTCGACAAATATGGCCCAACTACTCCGAGTGCCACTAAAATCGGCTCATATTTCGCTCGTAGGAGTTGGCGCTGAACCTGCGACTACAGCAAGGCAGAAAGTTGTAGCCATAGTTAAATCAAGGTGTTCCGATTATACGGCAACCATCCTGGATATGGATGCAGTTCCTGGGCTGTGGAAAATTCCGGAAGGAATTGCATTAGCGGACCCTACATTCTTCCACAGTCGGCAAGTCGACATGATCCTGGGAGCCGAACTATTCGCTGAGTTGCTGCAAACAGGAAAGATTCAGCTTGGAGAACAGGTGAGAACCAGCCAACACTCATCAATTCCGTCTTCGATTGGATCGTCAGCGGCAAGGTCGACTCTTCACCAACATTCCAGTCCAACAACGCAGTCGTGTTGACGAGCATCGAGACTTTGATGGAGAGATTTTTTGCGATCGAGGATGCAGCTACTGACAACAAGAAACAGCATGCGAGACCATTGAAGAAACAGCATGCGAGAACTTCTACAGAGAGACAACAACATGCAACGACGATGGAAGGTTTATGGTACGCCTGCCACAAAGGGCTGACATGAGTAATTCGCTGGGTGAGTCCAAATCCTTGGCAATGCAACGCTTCTTAGCTATTGAGAAAAGATTACACCAAGATCCTGCTACTCGTGAGGCATACACTGCATACCGGCAGATTTTGGTGCATCCATCAGATCGGCGCCTGCAAAGAACATTGTGGCGACCATCCAGTGACATGCCGATTCAGTATAAATTGATTACAGTAACTTATGGCACTGCATCGGCACCATACTTTGCGATAAAATCGCAGCAGCAAACCGCCGTCGAACATGGTTTGGAATTCCCACACGCAGCAGCAAAAATGTCCGACTTTTATGTCGACGATTTTATTTCGGGAGAAACCACTGCTGAGGCCGCCAAGACACTACAGCAGGAAGTTATTGATATGGTTGCTAAGGCTGGGTTCTGTTTGCGAAAATGGGCATCGAACAATCCGAAAGTTCTACTAGGAATAAGCGAAGAATCTTTGGCTAGTCCCTTATTTTAAGATAAATCCGAAGCAGCGCTTTCCACGCTCGGTATGATCTGGGAAACAAATGAAGACATCTTACGTTTTAAAATCAATATCTCTGGATCTTACTACACGCCCGCATCTTTGATCCGTTGGGACTGCTAGTTCCAGTGAAGGCACTAGCTAAGCAATTGATGCTGAAAATATGGAGTTTGAAGACAACAGAAAAGAAGAGTTGGGGATGGGATGATAAAGTACCCACTTTAATTCATCAAGATTGGGGTAAAATTTATTCTCAGCTGAAATACCTTCAAGGCATCCAAGTTCCACGAGTCACGATTGATGAAAGAATAAACGAACTTCAGTTGCATTTCTTCTGTGATGCATCTGAGGCAGGATACGGAGCATGTTGCTACGTGAGAACCATAACGTCATCTGGAATGATAATCTCCAGATTACTGGCGTCGAAGTCAAAGGTCACCATTATCAACAAAGCATTCGATAGCTCGATTGGAGTTATGTGGAGCGGTTTTGGCGTCTGATCTGTTGAACATCGTAACAAAGTCAACAGAATTCAAGGTGGACATAACACTGTGGACTGATTCCATGATTGTTGTTCATTGGCTGCACTCATCTCCGCATCGCTGGAAAACGTTTGTTGCAAATAGAGTGACAACAGTTCAACGAGCTACAATCGGCTGTACCTGGAGGCACGTTCCTGGTAAGGATAATCCAGCAGATTTGGTCTCTAGAGGATGCTACGGCAAAGAGTTGATCAATAATAGCCAATGGTGGCAGGGACCTAGCTGGCTGGTGCAGCCAGAGTCAGAGTGGCCAATTCCAACACTGGAACGCGCGTTGGACCACGACTCTGATCCACACATCATCGTAGAAGAGAAGAAGGCTACAGTTCTCCATGCGGCTGAAGAACCGAGTCATCGTATATTTTTGCTGTATTGGTCATTTTCAAAAGTGAGGAAAATGATCGGCTATTGGGTTCATTGATGCTGAAGTTCGTGGTTAGCCTCAACGGTCTGCAGCACCTTGGCCCGCAGTTGGCCATCTCGTGTTCCGGTTTTTACAAATGTGCGTTTTTCGCAATCTACACTCAATTTTTCTCGAAAGACTTCTAAATATTGCATAAATAATATATATCGAAATGTGGTTGCCTTCGGCAACTTCAGTACATTGGCCATCTTCGACCCCGATCGCTCCGGGTTCTCCAGGTGTTAAGAGATAAACGTCCCAAACTTTCACCAAATGTTCGTTACTATTTACTTAACAAACTAGTGTTATCGGTTTCCACCTACGCCCGCTAAAGGCGCCACAGTAGTGCGTCTAAAGCGTGTCGATTTACTTTGGGACAGACTTTATAATGAATCATCACACGGACACACGGCAACGACCAACGCGTCGTACCCTGGATTCACTGCATTCTCTGGACACACGGCACCAATGCACACATCACACGCTGAAATCACTGCACACTTTGGAAACACGGCACACTCATCGCGCGGAAAACGGTACGAAACTTCGATCCCGGAAAACAGCTTTCACGGTGGAAACTTTGGTGTAACGCTATTGAGCCAAAGCCAGATTTCGGCGAGGCAAGTGACCGATTGCGACCTTCCTACCTCTTTGGGCTCACCTTCATCGCAAACTATGACCACTCGACGGTGATTTGTGGTTATAGCGATGAAGAAAACCTTCTTCGCCTCCAGAGGCGTTGAAAGGTGCGGCGCGTGAGACAGTAGGACCGCTCCTAATGCTACCGGCCGATTTGAGGGAAGCAATGGCCACGCTGAGGGCACGATATGGGCATCCGGAGATGATCGTGGAAGCGATGGTTGAGCGGGTGAGGAAATTGCCAGCTCCCAGAGCCGACAAACTGGAGACGTTGGCCGATTTCGGCTTTGCAGTGCGTAATTTGTGCGCCATTGTTCGTGCCACCGGGCTCGAGGAATATATGTTCAACCTGGCCCTGCTGAGGGAGCTCGTCGATAAGCTTCCCCCCACGACGCGTGTTGAATGGGCGCGGCATAAGAAGCAGTTGACGGAGACACGGAAAGCCCTGCAGCAGTGGAGTGGAGTGTCGCTGTCGGACTTCGGAAACTGTATTAGTGAGTTGGTGGAAGACGTTAGCTGAGTGATTTCGTATGCTCCCGTGAACGTAGAAAGTAAACGGGAGCCCGATCGACGGAACAATGCTAGGCCCACGCATGCACAGCGTTTTTACCCGTATGCTTCGCAACAGCACCAAGCGCAGCATCCGACCAACTCCCACTCGCGGGGACCCGATGAACGCCAGCCGACTACCACGTTTTTGCATGCGCATACATCCGCTGAGCACGCCCCGGATTTACAACCCGGATGTTTCCTGTGATGTAGCTGAGCGGACATGCCGGGCATTGCAACATCGATTTTATATGTGGTGTGAACGGGTGCTCGTCACGGCACCATCCTCTTCTGCTCGTGGGAAAAACACAGCAGCAACAGCCATGCGTGCAGGTAAATGCACATACGAACGTGAATAACGACACCGTGTTGTTGAAATGCTTACCCGTCGTCGTGCACGGACTAGTGATGGGTTTTCGGAACCGCGCTTACGGCTCCGAACCGCTTCCTTGCATTTTGACTACGGCTCCGATTCCGGCTTGGTAAAACCCACGTTTCCGTCGGAGCCGTCCGGACCGTCCGGAGCCGCTAGTCGGCAGCCGGAACCGCCCGGAGCTGCAGCCCTCCGGAGCCGTCGGAACCGTCCGGAGTCGCTAGACTGAAGGATCCGGCCTGCTCCGGACGGTTCCAACGGTTTCGGACGGTTCCGACGGTTCCGGCTACCGACTAACGGCTCCGGGCGGTTCCGGACGGTTCTGCGCTCGAAGTATTGCCCCTACCTTCCGGAGCCGCTTCCGAAATTGGTGGAGTCATTTGGAAGCGATTCCGATTTTTGGTCGAATTTTCCCATCACTAGCACGGACCCAAGGGGCAAGTACGGACGTACACCGCTGTAGACGAAGGTTCGACGTCTACTTTGATGGACCACGGGCTGTTGGTTGAGCTGGGCTTGACCGGGACACCAGATCCGATGAACTTTCAGTGGACGGGGTACTACACCAGGGAGGAGAAGGATTCTGTGAATTCTGCTTCTGATACATCTATCAGCCTCGTGGAGCCCGAAACAGCGTGTAGGTGTGTGTGAGTTGTGCTAGTGCGGCTAGAGGTACCTGTTTCCGATCTGGGAACGGTCGAAGCTGGCACAGTGCGTCGTCTCCTTTCGGAACAACTTTACCATCTGCCGAGACAACTGCTACTTACCGCTCTACGCTGCTTAACGGAATTGCCCCTGATTGCTCGCCATCATTCCAGGCAAGCGTTGCGCAATCAGCTTTTCCCAGGATGTGACTGTTTATTACACACGGTGCTACTCGTGTTTCCAACGAGGAGATGTGCTCCATGATAGCAACACGACTTAACACGACTGACTGCGTGGTGCACAGAATCCTGCCACGCAACAAGGAACCAAATACTCTCAGGTTTGTGTCCTTCAAGGTCAGTCTCCCAAGTTCGATTCGGGAGAGGGCGCTTTCTCCCGAAACGTGGCCTCGAGGCCTGGCATTTGGAGAGTTTGTATTCAGACGGCGCTGACGTTCGTCTTCTTTTTTCTCTCCGGAACCGTGCACCACACCTCAACGATAGATGAACGCTCGTTTATTCTCGGATCACGCTCCCGCGCATCGACTGCTATGCATCCAGACAACCATCATGGTATCCTTGTTCCAGACAGTATGGTCCACAATTTTTGCCAGACGGATTTTTGCCATCTTATGACCACAATCTAAGAAGATTAAACACACAGTTGCAAGATCACCATCTGGCCATCGAAGCTCCAAATCTTAACACTTCAAGCAAGGAACCCCATTAGTTGAGCTTGAGTTACACGCTTTTTAGCATTTTGGTAATAACACTTCAAGCAAGGAACCCCATTAGTTGAGCTTGAGTTATTACCAAAATGTTCGAGGGTTGCGCACTAAACATGCTGAGCTACTTATCAACGTTCAAGTGGCCAACTACGATATCATAATGCTCACCGAAACATGGTTGGATGATTCCATCCCCTCATTGCTACTCTTTGACTGCTACCATTATCTCGTCTTTCGTTCTGATCGTTCACCTGCGAACAGTGCTAAAAAGCGGGGTGGTGGCGTTTTGATTGCTGTTAAAAGGAAATTTCAAGCTTGTCTCTGTCCGCTGAACACTGATGATATCGAGTGCCTCTGGGTCCGTATCACGCTAGCGCATTGCTGTGTCACAGTCGGTACTGCTTATATTCCACCGGATATCGCTAGCGATGCCAACGTCATCAATTCCCACTGCTCACTGCTACGAAGTCTTGTCGATTTGCATCCTTCGGATTCACTCCTTCTTACTGGTGACTTCAATCAACCTCTTCTAGTCTGGGACCGATCCGTAACAAGTACCATCTCGTTGAATCCCTCTGTTGCAAAGCAACAGGCTTTCTTTCGCCGGCTAGAAAGAACTCTACGTTTTTCTTGAACTTCGTTTTTTATTGAAAGTTAAAAAATTCAACGTGGGTCTTTTCGTTCTCAATAGCCCGATAAGAAAGAACTTTCTCCGCGCTCGCACTCCGTTTTTATCACCTTCTCGCGATCACCTCGGCCCTTGACCCTTTGGCCTAGTTTCGGGTTCGGCCGTTGCCCCACTCCGATCAGCTGTGTACATCGTAGATCGTCCGCACACTCCCACTACTACTGCTAACGTGCGGCTGCGTGCAGGATCCTCCAGCACCCTCTTTATCTCATTTTTGGTATCTACATTTGATCGGACCGTTGCGTTGCGCAACACCCTCTCTGTCGCGTGTTACGGCAACGAATGCAGCACTTCTAGATGAATGGAACTTCGCTGGACTTAGTCAACTGAATCAAGTGTACAATGTTAGAGGAACACTGCTGGATCTTATTTTTGCGAATGATTCATTGCTGGCCTACAACCCTGCAGTCGAAGAATGCCTCGATCCTCTTGTAGGACTCGATCCTCTTCATCCAGCGCTCGAAATCTACTTCGAAATCCAAAGCGATTCTCAAACGTCTTCCGTTTCTTCCGACCAGCGTTTGACATGGAACTTCCTCAAAGCTAATTTTGCTGGTCTATCCGATGCTCTGAACGATTCTGACTGGAGTTTTATAGAGTCGAGCCATGACGTCGATGATATTGTCCGCCACTTTACGAGATCTATAGTCGACCTTTACGGCAGATTTGTTCCCACGCAATCTGCTCTTCAAGATCCTGCTTGGACAACAAACACTCTGAAAAGGCTGAAAACACGCAAACTGCGCCTCCATAGACGATACCAAAGGCACAAGAACCCGACAAATAAGATGGAATACATGGCTGCAGCGAAGATTCTAAAAGAATCAAATAAAAAAGCTTATGCGCGCTATATTCGCAAAGTCGAGTCGAGATACAGAACGAATCCAAAAACCTTCTGGAATTACATTAAAAAATCTAAAAGTAATGGTGGGCTTCCTTCTTCAATGTCGCTGAAGGTGAAGAGAATCTCTGCGGCGCCTTTACCACTCACTTTTCATCACTGTATGACAATGCATCGACTTGGGATTATAACGACTCTGCCATTCTTGGAGCCATACAAGAGCAAACGGACATCTCCCTGCCATCCTTCACTGAAGACCTTGCTGGTGTTAAGGACCTTAAGCCTTCATACGCAGGCGAACCGGTGTGATGTCTCCAATTATCGGGGTATCTCTATGTTATGTGCGTGTAGCAAGCTGTTTGAGCTACTTCTAGTTAAACGTCTGCAACAAGGTTTCCGACAAACGCTCTCTCCTGCTCAACATGGTTTTTTACCTAACAGGTCAATTTACACTAACTTAATGTGCTTCCTGAACTTTTGTTATTCGTCTCTCGACAACGCCGGTCAGGTTGATGCTATTTATACGGACTTCCACGCTGCCTTCGGCTCCGTCAACCATGCCCTGCTGCTTGATTAACTGACAAAGTATGGTGTTCATGGTGGCCTTGTTCAGTGGATTCGGAGTTACTTGACTGGAAGACGCATTGAAGTAAATATAGGTTCGAGCTACGGGGCTCCATTCTGCAACGCTTCTGGAGTTCCGCAAGGGAATGTTCTCGGACCACTGCTCTTTGTTATATTCATTAACGATGTCGTGCTGCACTTGCCTGAGGTTGCTAAGCTGCTTTACGCTGACGATTTAAAAATGTTTGTCTCCGTTAATGACGTCTTTGACTGTCTTCGTCTTCAGGACTGTCTCACTCGTTTTGGCGAAAGGTGCTCTTCTAATGGGTTGCGAGTTAATGTCAATAAATGTTCTGTAATTAGTTTTTCTCGCAAGAAGTCACCAATTAAATTTAATTATTTTGCTGCAGGGTCCTCGATCCCACGATTGGAGGTAGTCAGGGATTTATATGTTTTGCTTGACAGTAAATTGACGCTTTCGGACCATTTCAACTCCACGATTGCCAAAGCCCTACGCCAACTAGGATTTATTGTTCGCGTCTCTAAGAGCTCTAAGCCTCCGTTTACGTTAGAATCTCTGTACTGTTCGTTGGTAAGGCCGATTCTAGAGTTTGCGTGCACTGTATGGTCTCCAGTTCAAATTACGTGGATTAAGAGACTGGAGAATGTTGAGAAGAGGGCCACTCGTGTTTTGTATTATCGTTTAGCATGGTCGAGTCGCATGTCCCGTCCTCCGTATAGGACTCGCTGTTTGTTATTTGGTCTCGATTCTCTCGAAAATAGGAGGAAAGTTTCACAATGTCTATTTGTACAAAAACTTGTCTCAGGTGCTGTCGACGCTCCTGAGCTGCTTGAAAAAATAAACTTTTACGCACCGTCAAGAATGTTGAGAAACGCAATCGCTCTACAACCCGAGTTTCGTCGCACTATCTTTTGTACGCAGGACCCAGTGCTGCAGATGTGCACTAATTATAACGAGTTTTGCGCCTCTCTAGATTTTAATATGTCCTTTGGCGAGATAAAGAGCATTAATAGATCACTCTTAGAAATGTTTAAGTACAAGGTAATGCTCAGCACACTTCGCCAGAAATATTGGATCACCGGTGGCAGAAACTTTGCAAGAATGTTGCTCTCGTACCCAAACCGCAGAGCTCACTCTCTCGCCTGATCATGGATAATAGATGCCAGATTTGCACTTTGGTCGTGTCGAAGGATCCGGTTGCTTGCAGTGGAAACTGGCCTTTTTCCGCTTGCCAAGCTGTTTTTCACCCGGAATGTTTAAAACTAGCCAGCGCATGCGTCAAGGAACTGGCACGCAATCGTGGCCTCAGCTGGACATGCGAGAAATGTCGAGGATTGAAGGTGGATTGTGTCACTGCCTTGGCTGGATGGCTGAGTAAAATAAAGGATGAGATGATAACTGAGCTCCGCTCTGAACTTGATCGACGAATCCCTGCCACTACAACCACTGCTCCAACGATGAACACCTACGCTAATGCTGCAAATCTTGGTACACGCGCTGGCCTGCTGTCCGACCCCGTCACGCATAAGGATCTCCCGCCCGCCACTCTACGAAACACACCTACACCAATCCTGCCGTCAGCGATTCAAAACGAACCAACGCCATTCGTCGAGGGCACTAGGTCGAGTGCACCGACTAACGCAATCCGCTTCGTCTCGCCAGCCACGTCCATGGCTTGGCTTTTCTTTACTCGAGTTCATCCTGAAGTCACGGATGAACAGATGAAAGCGTTCATAAACGAGCACGTAGGGACAAACGTCATCGATGTTTTCAAGCTGACTCCGCAAAATCATGATCAACCAAAACGCCGATTTTCGTCATTTAAAGTGGGAATTCTGAGCTCCTTTCGTGAAAAGGCACTGCGCCCCGACACTTGGCCCTGTGGAACTGTCCTGCATGAGTTTGAGTTCCGACCTCGAGTGCAAAATAACTTGAATCAGGCTGTTCACTCAGCAATAACAAACCAACATCACACAGCTGCACCGCATACTACTACTCACCAGCAGAACCTCATTACATCACTGACGCCGAACGCTTCAATACCATCCTCCGATGTATCGTCGTTAGCCCCCGACCGGCTAAATGCGCTTTTTTAGCGACCCTCAAACTTCCGTATCACACGACGACCTTAACATCTACTACCAGAACGTGAGAGGCTTACGCACTAAACTCAACACTCTCAGACTCGCTCTTACTGAAACAGATTTTGACGTGTTGGTTTTCACCGAAACTTGGCTGGATGATTCAATTCCCTCGTCTCTGTTCACCTGCACCAACTTCATCATCTATCGTTGCGACCGCAACCCCGACAACAGCCCACACTCTCGTGGCGGCGGTGTCCTTATTGCGTGAGCAGCCCCTCTCGTCTCAACTGTTATTCGTCACAATTGTACATCGCTTGAGCTTTTGTGGATCTGCATTAAACTGCACAGCTGTTCTTTGTTTATCGGAGTGATTTATATCCCACCTGATCGAAGTTCTTCCGATGATGTCTTTGAGCTCCTCCATGAAAGTGTGAGTGCAATCTACGACCATATGAAGCCAGTGGACCAGTTGATGCTGTTTGGCGATTTCAACAAACCGTTGGTAACATGGAACGCCACTGCATCATCTCCGCTTCTCTACATTCCAAGCTGTTCACTCCCAAGAAGCGATTCCTTTCTCGATGGAATGTCATTCAACGGATTGGTACAGCTTTCTGGAGTGATTAATCACCGTGGCCGCCAGCTCGACCTGATTTTTGCCAATGCTACTGCCACCGAGTCATGCTCTTCCGTCCGGGCCGTCCCCTGCCCGATCTTGCCTCTTGACGAACACCATCCGGCCCTGGAAATCTCTGTTCCCTACTCGCTGTACGTGCCTTCATCTACTGATAATGCACGACGCACTCGTCCCGCATCAGGCTTCAACTTCAGCAAAATTAACTACGCGAGATTTACTACCGAACTAACCAGTATAAACTGGTCTTTCATAGAAGATGCTGATACTTTAGACACTGCTGTTAATATGTTTAATG
>KE524602.1:0-15821 GCA_000441895.2 Anopheles sinensis | reverse complement strand
AACGTCGTGTTATGCTCTCGGTGCTGGAAAACACCACCCAAGTGTCTCACCGCACCCCTTGCCCATGATTTTCCCGTCCGCCTTGTGACTTTGCACGCAAAGTACAAATCGTGGACAGAGGCTGTAACTCGCGAACGGATTGACCGAACACATTTGGGGAAGCATATTCTTTAATTATATTGATCAACATAGTAGGTTCAAAGAGGGGTGTTTTTATTGTTATTCTACGGTGGTTTCCAAAGAGTGTAATTGCTTCACGAGAATCTGCATGATTTTCTTCTAATATTATTTGATTTCTAAACTCATTCAATGGTTTTTCGGATGCAGGAATAAATTCACCATCGTTAGTATCCGCTGAATGTTGCGTCATAGTGTCAGTGTTATTAGAAGTAGAGTTAGTATTTATTTCGGGTGTTAGAGCAGGGTTTGTGGTTATGCGAGAAAGTGCGTCTGCATTTCCGTTAAGTCTACCTTTTTTATATTTAATTTCAAATTCAAATTCTTCTAGAGCAAGTTTCCAATGAAGAAGTCTTCTATTCAAATCATTTTTCTGTCTTAACCAAACAAGTGGTTTGTGATTGGTTCTTATCTCAAAAACTGTTCTGAAAATATAAGGTCTGAAGTGTTTTGTTGCCCAGACGATGGTAAGTAGTTCTTTTTCGGTAGCTGAAAAGTTACATTCTGTTTCATTAAGCGTTCTAGAAGCGTAAGCAATTGGGTGTTCCTTACTATCCTTGAACTTTTGTGAAAGTACGGCGCCAAGAGCGACATCACTTGCGTCTGTCTCCAGAATGAATTTTCTGTTAAAATCAGGATATTGTAGTATAGGGTCACATGTAAGTATTTGTTTACAATCGCTAAAACAGTTAATAAATTCATCGTCATGTTTTATTTGAGAACCTTTCTTGAGACATTTAGTAAGAGGTTTTGCAAATTTAGAGAAATCTTTTATAAATTTTCTGTAATAGCCAAGAATTCCTAAAAATCCTTTTATTTGGGTTGTTGTTTTCGGTAAAGGCCAGTTTACTATTTTGTCTATTTTGTTCTGGTTGAGTTTAATGCCATCTTGAGTAACGGTATGTCCTTAAAACTCGCACTCTTTTCTCAAAAATTCACACTTGTCTAATTGAACCTTTAAATTTGATTCAATTAATGTTTTCAATACTTTATTTAAATTTTCCATGTGCTGTTGAAGTGATTTACCAAAAATAATAATATCATCTAGGTAGACGAGGCAGTTTCTTCCTACAAGGTCTCTTAAAATAGTATTCATGGCTCGTTGAAAAGTAGCGGGCACATTTTTTAAGCCAAAGGGCATTCTAATAAATTCAAAATGTCCTTTTGCCGTCCTGAAAGCAGTTTTCGGTCTATCTTTTCTATCGACTTCAATTTGATGAAATCTGGATTTTAAATCAAGTGTAGTGAAGTACATGCTTCTGCCTAACTTGTCCAAAATTTCTTCAATGTTTGGAATGGGATATCGATCATCAATCGTTTTGTCATTCAATTTTCTATAGTCAACCACGATGCGCCATTTTTTCTTACCACTTGCATCTGGTTTTTTGGGGACTATCCATATTGGAGATGTCCACGGGGATATAGAATGTTGGATGATACCGTCGGCAATCATTTCCTCAATTTGCCATTTTCGTTTTCTAGATGAATGATGCCTAGATTTTGTTTAAGAACACTGAAAAGATTATGTTTTTCTTTACTGTTTAAATGATCTGTACGAATTAATGTTTCGAGATTTGCTATGCAATGTTGTGGTTGATCGTTATATGAACTCGTACTCGTATGATTTAGTTCAATCATATTGGCTATTTCATAAGTTTTCGCTGGCTTAGTCCAATGGAATGTTACTGTTTCACCGTAATTTCTGGCAAGAACTTTGACATACCCTTGTTTTGATTTATAGACGCCTGAAGGGATAATTGCTTTATTTATTCGAATGTCTTTTGGAAGATAAATGTTTCCTTTTATCTGAGAAACGGGAAGTTCTACTATAGGAGAACTATTAGCATTCAGCGTAATTGAAGGGGGATATAATGTTTTAATTTTTAAGTCAATTGTTTGATCAGGTAGAATAAGTTTATGAGTTTTTGTATTCAAAAGTGCTTCCATGTCGGATATTGATGCGTATCCGAGTATTCCGTCAAAAAACTTATGGCATTTATAAAGATAAAATTTTAAATTTTTATTGTGAAGCGTGATAATTGTAGATTCGTACGATTGGAATTTGCCATTTTTTTTTTTTTTTGTTATGGTGATTGTTTCGCATTTTATTCGTTAAAAAAACTAAGGGGTAAAATTTTAGATTTTTTTAAATTATTTTAAAATTTTATCTTTAAAATTTTAACTGGGATTAGTTCTGGATTGATGAAGTTTTTATTTGCACCGCTGTCTACTAAAAGCTTAATTTCTGAACCGTTTAATTTTGTTTCATAAAATGGTAGTCCATTAATTGCATTTAACATGCATGTTGGTTGGTAAATGGTTTGGGACCAGGTGCAACTTGAGGCCCCATATATCGATCGTTGATAGTGGTCATTCACCCCCCAAACAACTCCTACCCTACCTCCTCGTGGTGCCAACCGGGATACGAGCAACCTTTGTGAAGATCAGGTAACCAACCCTGGTGGGAGCTTGGGTCGTATGCTGACAGGGAAAGGGGGGCACCTACATAGCTTACTCTGTGGGCGCTTTATGAGCGTCTGTTCATCAGTCGTGCGGCTCACCAACTTTACGAGCGTTTGTTTTCCAGTAGGGGCGGCTCGGAACAGCGTCTGATCTCCAGTGGAGCGGCTGTAGCTGAAATGCGGTACCTCGCCAGCTATACCTAAGGTGGCAATCCCATCACGAGGTGTAGGCTGCGCATCCCTAGTAAGGAGGCCAGCCAACATTTATTACGAACGAACAACTTATGCAAAATACGTATCGGAACAACAGATCCAGACCCAGGCTACGGATAAAGGACAATGATTGGAAGCTTGGGACGTGGAACTGCAGATCGCTTAACTTCGATGGAGCTGATCGTCTTCTCTTCGACGCAATAAACCCTCTCGGTTTTTCGGTTGTTGTGCTGTAGGAACTTTGCTGGAAAGGAAGTAAGGTGTGGAAACCCCGACAGTCTGCGGCCACCATTTACCAAAGTGGTGGTAGCACCAACGAGCTCGGTACTGGCTTCATTGTGATGGGTAAGATGCAGGAGCGCATTATTGGACGGAGACCCATTAATGAGCGTATGAGTGTGCTGCGGATTAAAGGAAGATTCCGCAACTACGCGCTCATCAACGTACACTGCCCTCATGAAGGAAGGCCCGATGATGAGAAGGATGCCTTTTATGCGTTGCTGGAGCAGACGCTGCTCACGGCGTGGCATCAAGCTCGTCATTGGAGATATGAACGCGCAGGTTGGCAGGGAGGAGTGTTTTAAAGCAACCATCGGGACTAATAGCCTGCATGCTTGCTCTAATAGCAATGGCCTTCGCTCCATTAACTTCGTAGCCTCCCGTGGAATAGTTGTCCGAAGCACTTTCTTTCCACGCAAGGATATCCACAAGGCCACCTGGAAATCACCGGACTCACGTACCTACAACCAAATCGACCACGCTCTTATTGATAGCCGCTTTTTCTCGGACATCACCAACATTGCGTACATCGGACCGGTTTGATGCGGAGTGTCAGCTGCTCGCTGATCAGAAGAACCTTGCCTGGAATAGAATGCTGCAGGCAGGAACGAGAGCTAATGTGGAGCGATACAGGGTTACCAGGAATAGGCTTGTGTCGGTCCTTAGGAGGAAAAAGAGAGCGCAGGAGCATCGTACTTCTGAGGACCTTGAGCAGCTCCACCGGACTGGTGACACCCGAAAACTCTATGAGTTTGTGAACCGGCAACGTAGGTCTAGTGAGCCTGCTATAGACATGTGCCGGGATAGGGATGGTAGACTGCTCACTAGCTAGGGTGAGGTGGTTAAAGGTGGAAAGAATTTTTAAACAGGAGCATGGACGCGGAAGTACCACTTGGAGCACCCGGACACGATGATGATTACCCGGTTCCATCCTTGTATGAGGTCGTCCAAGTGATGCGGAAGCTTAAAAGCAACCGAGCAGCGGGTGATGATCAGCTCTCTGGTGAGCTTTTCCAGCATGGTGGGGAAAGCCTAGCTCGGATGCTTCATCTGGTGATAGGAAAAGCTTGGGAAAAGGAAGAACTGCCCCAGGACTGGATGACTGGTGTCGTTGTACCAGTCTTCAAAAAAGGGGACAGGTTGGACTGCGAAAACTACCGTGGCATCACCATACCAAATGCCGCTTATAAAATATTCTCCCAACTTCTGCTCCAACGGCTACTCCCCCTCGCCGAAAATTTTGTAGGAGAGTATCAAGCCGGTTTCATGGAGGGACGCTCGACAACTGACCAGCTTTTCACGCTCCGGCAGATTTGGCAGAAATGCCGGGAGTACAACTGCAGGACACATCACGTCTTCATTGACTTCAAGGTGACCTACGACAGCATTGACCGGAAACAGCTGTGGATGTTAATGAAGGAGTTCCAGTTTCCAGACAAGCTGATAAGGCTGTGTTGGGCGACTATGAGCAATGTGATGTGTTCCGTAAGGGTTGGTGGTGTCGCGTCCTCTATGTTTGCTTCCCACAGAGGACTGAGGCAAGGGGATAGCCTGTCATGTCTCCTGTTCAACGTGGCCTTAGAAGGTGTGATAAGACGAGTAGGCATCGACACGCGAGGTACCATATTCTGGCGATCCATTCAACTCCTGGGCTATGCGGACGATATTGAAATTGTGGCAGTAAACAAGAGGACAGCTGCGGAAGCGTATGCTGGACTAAAGTTTGAGGCTCAGCGGGTTGGACTCCAGATCAACACGTCAAAGACAAAGTATATGCAGGGAATAGGGTCTAAAGATAATACCCCAGATCTTGTGTTACTATGGGTGATGACACTCTGGAGGAGGTGGTTTCCTTCGTGTACCTTGGATCTCAGGTCACATGTGACTCTGACACGTCCTTGGAAATTCGGAGGCGCATCCTCGCTGGAAACCGGACCTTCTGCAGTCTACGCAAGTGGCTGCGATCTGGTCGAGTCTCCAGGCGAACCAAACTGACGCTCTACCGGACTCTAATAAGGCCCGTTGTGCTCTACGGACATGAGTCATGGACCTTATTGGAAGGAGATTTACGTGCACTTGGTGTTTTTGAACGTAAGGTGCTACGTTCGATCTTTGGAGGAGTACGGGATGCGGATGGCGCCTGGAGAAGGAGATGGAACGACAAGCTGTACGAGCTGCTTGGTGATCCTACGATTGGAATCCTGGCGAAAATCGGGAGACTAAGATGGCTGGGTCATATAGCGAGGAGACCGGTTAGCTTCGTGTTTTTGGTGACCCAGTAACGCTGGCTTGGGAGTCTAGCGGTTGTACTGCTTCAATAGTTCTTTTTGTCCAGTTCTAAATGGTTGAAACCAACCGTTCGTGCAGGCCTGTCGCTATTTCTTGTACTTGTTCACTACACTTCAGAAACAGAAAAAAGCACGCGTTCGTCACAAATCAACCACGGGTTGGGCGATGGATCGAAGTCCGGGCGATACACAGTGTTATATTTAACTGTTTCACAATACTAAACTAGGATAAGAATAGTTGCTTGCACTTTCACTAACGTAAACTGGGCCTAGCCGACTGCGTCAATTATGGTTCGGTGAATCCCGAGTATGTTTTAAAAAAGGTGTTTATAATTGAACAGACAAACTAAGACTAAAGTTAAAGTTAAGCTACATTAGCTCACTATAGGCCGTTCTACTATTTAATATGACGCGATTCTCCGTACATCGATGTTGCGCTGTACTTGGCACTGCTGGAAATCGGTGTACAGAGTTTTTATTTCGTCAGCTGTTTGGTCCGCCACAGGGTTTGAGATGTCCAATTGCATAAGGTTCTTTACGAGCCTGTCCGAGTCAGCTGTGGATTCCCTTCGTTTCCCTGGATTGTGGTTCTAGTAACGCTGACGTGCCCTTTTTACTGATTTTGCCCCCTCTCTTTCATCGGTCTTTCCCGCGTCCTCTTCCGTGGAACGAAGCGCTCTTTGCTGGCGCGTTGTCTTCGTGTGCTTTCCGCAGGTGTTCGTTATGTTTTGCTGCCCTTACTCCTTCTATATCGTACAGCACGTTATTGATCAGCCGCTGAAAAGAAGACTGTTTCTCAGCTTTCTCATTTTTAGCATACGGGTGTACTCATAATGCCCCGTCGGCGTTGAAAAGGCCGTTTTAGGTGAGTCCTTGGGGTTTAGTGTGACTTGATAGAACCCTAATTTCAAACCTATCGTGGAGAAATATTTACTTTCACCGAATGCGTCCAACATTTCGTTTATAAGCGGTATTGGAAATACAAAGCATATCGGGACCAACTTCAGGTCCCGATAGTCCACCACTATTCGATACCGTTGCGTACCATCGGCCTCCTTTTTCTTCGGGATTGTCAAGACCGGGGCATTCCATGAACTCCTGCTGGGCGGTATGATGCTCTGCTTTAGCATTTCATCGATCATCTCCCTCAATTGCGCCTTTGTGTCTTCCGGGTATCTGTATTTCCTTCTGTTAATTGGCACGTTCGTGCTAGTTTCTATCTCATGTACTATCTCAGTGGTGCAAGGAAATTTGCCGCCTTCCAAAAAGAATACATCGTTGAACTCACGTATAAGTTGCTCCATTGCCTCCTGTTTGGGATCGATGTTCTTTGTGTCGATCAGCGTTGGCATACGCAACTTCCCCTCGATTGGCTTAAATGCTCTATACTCAATCAATTGACAATGTACACTGCCTCGGAAAAATTATCGTTTTGCTTTCCTTTGATTCGATTTGTGCTCCAACGTCCTTTGCTCCTGCAGTGGCTTATCCACTTTTTTCCACGTTCCCCGAAATCTCCAAGACTGGGCGCGTGTGTAATAAATTCTTGCTCTTTTACTTTTATCAACTGGGAAGGTATCTCCCAATTATTGAGGTTACCCCCCTCACTGGCTTCTTTCAGTTGGTGGCTGCGAAGCTGGCTTTCAGTCATAGAAAGACAAAAACAAAATAATGCTATTGGCTCGCAATTTTGCTGGGCGGCTTAAGGAATGCTATATTAATTTACCAGGTGATAAGAAGCGTCATCTTTATTCTAATTGGGGTCGTCCTGTTTGCTGCGATGTTGTAAGATGGATCTCTATGCTCCGATGTCCGCTTGTTGTGTATACTGGATCCGTCCCATTACTTTTCCTTGTTTCTTACGCTGGTTATTGCGCGCGATCCACGTCCCGGCCTAGCGAAGGATTTGGCTGTATGGGACCTGTGGAACCGTCATCCAACGGGCTTACCGAAGTGTGGGTGTCTGCCCCAAAAGTACTCTTACTTCTCCGCTCCTGATACCTTCCCGCTAGTACTCTTGCGCTTTCGACAGTCTATGCCGCAGAAGGGGGAAGGAAGAGAGTAGTCGCGTTTCGGATTAGGGGCAGATTGACCCGTGAGTAAAATTTGAAACAACGGGTAATGAAAACTCTGTTTCCTTTGAATTTCAGATGTGTACTAATTTATTGTCGCTTCTCGACGATCTTATATAGTAGCTTAAACGCGGTTCCCGTAACGCGAATTTGTTCAAAGCGAGCCGCAACTGACGCTGGAACTTGTGCTCCTCCTTGCGAATGATAAAGTCTTGTGCGCGGTTCTTGCGGATGTTATTGTTGCATTTACTTCCTGTCTGTCCGTTCGTAATACACACCCAGTGTCCAAAGTAACTATTGCCACCTTGCTTTCAAGCGTGACTTCATTTCCTTTACAGGTGAGATTTACTCGACCTAGATCATCGACATAGTATAACACCGTATTGGATTCGTGCATGTGCACCAATTGTGCTTACGGTTTCTTTATCCCGACCGTTATACATAGTTCATGCGAGACTGGGTTAACAAGCTTCTCTGAGCAGCACGTCTGTTGGCTGTCCAACACAGGCTTGGCAGTTATGAAATGTGTTCGGTTAATCTTCTCCAGGTTACGGGAGACAAAATGCTACTGTCTTCCGTTTGCCACAATCAAATCGTTTTCCAATACGACGAACGTTCCGGCCCGGGCTTCCATCTCAGAGTAAACTTTACTGAGATCATATGGTGGCAAGGGCTCAGTTTGCAACATTCGATATTTGTTGATGATGCTTTCGAGAACCTGGTGGGCTAAAAGCGCGTGTTCCATTAAGGGAACCCTAGCAAGCGCACGTTTGATTTCATCATTCGCACTATCTAATTCAGCATGTAACGTCGCTGTCATATTGGAAAATTGCCTCGATAAATGAGCTGTTTTCTCGCTAACCGTATTTAATGCACCAAAGAGTTGCTTATTTTTTACTTCCTCTATCGTCTGTATGTGATGCAACTCTTCTTCTACCTCATTGTTCCCTAAGAGTATGCCTTTAACGAGTCCTAAGAGACCTCCACTTCGCTTAACTCGTCGTCCTCCACGTTCCGTGAACCACATCTCTCATTCCGCATCAGTAGCCTGCTGCTGGATCAGGGTTATCACGTTGACGAATCGGTGGATCACGAGTCGGTGGATTGACGATCACTTACCTTGTCGTGCAAAGTCCTCAGCTCCTGTCCGTACTTGTTCATCTGCCGCCGTGTTAACTATTCGCCCCTTTAATCATTTTTCGGGAAAGGCGTTGTCGTCCGTCAAGACGACAATGTCTCCTTCTTTAAACGGTTCTACTTTCTCAACCCACTTATTGCGCTTGATAAGGGTGGGGAGATACTCCTTCTTCCATCTGAAGAAACCTAATCCCACCGCTGTCACCAAATGAAGAAAACTTAAATGTTCCCCGTAAAATTAACCGCTTTAACTACGACTGTAGACGAAGACGAAGCGAAACTACCGACGGATTCCAAATGACGACAAAGACGACACTCAAAATAAAGACAACACTGGTTGTTACAAGTGACCCCTGTCAATTCCAGATCAAACTGCGAGCCTTTATTCTACATTTTCGGGTTCTTATATACTATTTGGCGATCCCCGCTGGGGCGACCCCCATTCTCCAACCTCCTCTGCCTATTCCCTCAGCTCTTGCCCAAAATCACGGTTCACGCGTGCATCTGCCGCAGCGCTTCCCACGATTCGGAAGGAAACAAGCGAACGCAGCATTTCCCACGTTTGATTTCATCGATTTGCGATGAAACATGTTGGGACACGAATTCGCCTGTCCAGCCCGAATCTCGGCCTAGATGTCGCGCATTTGGTGTAACTCGACGCTTCCAGGATTCGTGCGCCTACGATTGTGCCTTACGGCGCGTGGTGCGTTTCCCAGGGTTCCGCCGTATTCGAATTACATTCGCGGCGTCTTAGCGGTTGTGGACTTCGATGTTTTGCTGACGCGCGATCTGGCTTCCCCGAGGACGGTTGCTTCTTGGCTGCGCACGTGCGGTGTCGGGGGTCGCTGTCTCGGTGGGTTTTGCTGACGCGCTGGTTTGTTCTTGTCCTGTGGGGCATTGGCTGAACATTGTTCATGGCGACGGCTGCGCGGGTGCGGGTGAACGTGGTGGTTGCGCGTGTTGAGTCATGCGTTGCATTGGTCAAACATTGCGTTGCATCGGTGGCAATTGCTGGCTTCAGGTGGAGAGGGTGAGGAGGCAGGGTGGTGGACCAGCTGGGTCGCTTCTTCCCCCCTCACTTATTCGAGCTCAAAGATCTACCTAGAAGAGGAAGATCTGAGCTAGCTGAGCGGCAGTAGTTAGCGATACGGCTGGTTCGCCAACTGGTAGTTCGGCTAGGACGATACCGCAAGTGTCCTCTGGTCTTCCCTCCATCTCTCTCGTTCGAGCTTATAGATCTACCAATAAAAAAAGGGGGGCGTTTTGCGGTTTCTTGGAACAGCTGTTCTCCGTGAGCCCTTCGTTGCCGATGCGATGTCATCTTCTGCTGCGTGATCTTCCTTCAAGCGTCCTTCAAGGAGTCTCATGTAGCTGGTCTTCCTCTGCGTATCCGGGTGCGTACGTCTTCGGAATGTTGAGAGGTCGGGGTGCGCTTAGTGGTTGCGCACGATGAGTCATCTTGCGGTGGGGCTTTCGGGGATGTCCTGCCCTTTGATGATACGGGAAGTAATTGATTGTGCCGATGTAACGTCTCCGGTATTTAGAATCTAATTTTCTCCTTTGTTGCTAAAGTTATTCTCTTATGTTATCTAACTTAACTAAGAATCCTAAACTATGCTAGATCGAAGGTGTAGTTTTTTTTTTTGATTAATATAAATTGGTTTAATCGTTCTTAACTATTGATGGGTGATATTTATTTCCCCATTAAACTGCTATCTTGAGCTCCTTGCTTCCTCACCAAAGTACTGACATGGCTCACCTCTTTTAAGTGGGTGTCCGCGGTTTTCCCCCTTTACAATGGCATTGGACATCTTTGGCCCCTTCGCTATTTTTGAGCGGCATGTAGTTTTGTTTTCCTCATGTGCTAATCAATAAGTTTCGAATGGGCACTGGGAATTGAACCCAGTCCTAAAACAATCGCATGGTTATAGGATTCCGGGAGTACGGATACTCCGCGGCCATAACCCGTTCGATCCCCTAGGATTTATGCATCTTAGTTTCCCTAACTATCCCTACTTGAGCATCATTGGCTCCTTCGCGTTTTTGACCAGTTCGCTTGTTAACTGTGTGTCCCTAACTGTCCCTACTTTAAGCGTCTTTGGCTCATTCGCGTTTTTTTTTTGCGTCCTAACTGCCCCTAGCTATCTCTATATGAGCATTCTCGGCTCCTTCGCTATACGATAATCTTGAGTATCTTGGGCTCCTTCGCTATTGTTAAGCGGCATTGTACTATTCGTTTTTGCGAATCTATTGTGGGTAACGAGGGGTACTGGGAATTGAACCCAGTCCTAGAACACCTATGGTTAGAGGAACCCGAGGAGTGCGCATACCCCACGGCCATAATCCCGTTCGACCCCCTAGAAATAACGCATTTTAACTGAACCTAAATATCCATACTTGAGCGTCTTTTGCTCGTTCGCTATAACGCTTCATTATTCCCTTTTTTCCATATGATTTTTCTTATTTGTATAATTTTTCGTTAGCCTCGGTTTGGTCTGCAAATTATTTCAAAGTCTCAAGCCGTTTCCTACTTATTCGTGTGTTTTTTTTCGCATATCAACGTTTTTTTTTGTCTTGTTGCATCTGGGGGTTCCGTTTTTTTTTCTTTCATCGGTTATAAGTTTGTACCTATTGATTTTTTTTCCTTTCGATTTGATTTTATATACTCCTACCCCTTTCTTTCGATTTTTTTTCTTTCGGTTCTGCCCCCTGTTTAGAAACTGATTTGCAAGAGTTTTTTTTATTTATTTATTATTATTATTATTGTTTTTTGTTTCCGGGAGCACGGATACTCCGCTACTGCTCCATCTCCAGAGACTTGCAGATGAGAGCGTAGCTCTCATCCACTACTATGGCGAACGCTACCTGGAGCCCCAGGCCCCCAGCTTTGTATTTTTTTACCGCGTCTACCGGATCAGGTCAGCTTCGGTCCGGATGTGGCTCCAGCGGTGGCGGTGGGCGAGCTCCTCCTCGCACAGGGACCCTTCTGATTCCGACTCCGAATCGTTGACAAGACGGAAGTCCATGATGAACTGCCTTATAGTCTCCATTTCTGTGTTCGGTTGTTTGATGGTTTGCTGTTAACTGTCTTGCTGTTGGCTGTTGGCTGTGGTACTGACTAAATTAGTGCCCAGCCGTGCCCATTTATACATTCGTCGTGAACCCTATCCTGTGTCGTTGTCCTTCTTCTCCTGTCCCCTCCCTACCTGTTCCATTTGGAATGCTTGCTGTTAGCGTATTCTTACAGCCCGGAATGACCTTTTTCGATACTTGTCAACAATTGCCTCCGGTTCTTTGGGGGTCTGATTTTGTCTGGGTACCTCCGCACGCCACTGCGTAAGCGTGTACGACACCTTTCCCGGTTCCTCCGCCGTTGCGATAATTGGAGGCATCGGCCCTTTGGTTCCGACGGCTTCAGTCTGCGGCAAGAAAAATTGTACCGTGGGAACCCTCTCTTTTTGGCGTCGGACGCGTAACTTGCATACCCATGTCAGCACTATCACTCCCACAAAAATAGTCCCTAACACGGGGCCCGTAACCCATGGATTCTCCAATGGTGCGTAAACAATGTTTTGCAACGTTGTCCTTTGATGCTCCAGTTCGTGAGTTTTGACCCCCAACTGGAATAATTTTCTATGTTCGGCAAACGAGAGCTTCGCTGTTGAGATGTTTAATGTGTGCCATTCGTCCACTTTTATTTCCGCTAAGCTTATTTTCGGTAGTTGTAGCCCAAAATTGATAGGTAAGAGTATTCTCTCGAAAATAAATATCGATACTTTCAGTGTGAACTGACATGTTTCGAGTTAATTGGATTATACCAGTCCCATGGATTAATTGTTGAGTAGTGCTTTCGTTTACTTTGGTTGTCAGAGAGATTTTCTGTGGAACAAAATACATCCATTTATTAATTTCCCACGTTTCTACCCACAAGTCCTGAGTGATCAGCACTTCCCTATGTTGGCAATTATGTAAGCTTTTGTTGTTCATCATTGCAGGGAAACAATCCAAACTATTTTACTAGATTATGTTTCACCCGGCCACGTTGCACAATCTTAGGTTGTCTAACGTCGGACACTTGAACCACTCGTCTTCGGTGAGAATGTACCCTAGCGGTTCGTCGAATCTTTTGAGCAGAATGTTCTTTGCTAGATGGTTTGCGTTAGCGTATCGCCAGACAAACTTGAGGATATGGCGCCCTTGAGAGTTTGATAACTGTTGCTTTCTACTATGGGTACTTTTAGGTGAAGCACGATCGTACCTTGTTTTGTGGGGGCGATACCTTGCTTTATTAACCCGAAAATGTTAATATCGATCTCTCCGCTTCCCTTTCGAGGAAACCCAATGTGAGCGGGTAAGGAGCGTTCAATGCGCTCTAGTTCGGCTACAAAATTAAGCGGATCCACCAGTGTAAGGAGGTTGGAAAGGGTTAATTTTTGTCCCATTAAAATGTTGAGTGAAATTCTTTGCATGCGATGGATGTCGTCGACTGATTGTTTAATCCATATGTGGAGTTTTAGGAGTTCCTGTTCCATCCGGATCATTTGTCGATGGTATCATCTGTCGTCCAGCGTTTGAAGTAGGTAAATTCTTCGTTGCTCTGCTTGTGTAGATTTTATGCTGTCCTCCTCTCTGCGTGTAGGAAATTATCGCTATGCTGCTACTGTCTTTTTTGTTAATTTTTTTTTCTTTTAAGCACTCACTTTTAACACCCTATGATTCCCACTGATGTTCCACTGATCTTTATTGTTTTTCACTAAATGTTTTCCTTTTTCCGCTAATCAACACTTTTTTTTCACTGTCACTTCACTCGTGAAGCGAGTGGCCAGGCAGAATGGCACTCTAAACTCTAAAACTCTAAAAGCAGATAAACGAACTACTGAATGAAACGCGACGCGTACTGTTACGTTGTTACTCCTGGCACTTCCAGATCAAAATTGCGAACCTTTATTTTACATTTAAGTGTTCTTATATACTAAATCAACCCGGTTGCTGTCCCTTCAGCTTTCCGCCCCCTGGTCATCACCGCACCTTAGCCACCGCTTTCGACGCTTCATCTTCCGCATTCTTGGATGGACTCATTCCTTAGTTTCCGCGATGTTTCCGCCAGATGTTTGGTCAACAGTTTCTCTTCCGCTCTTCCAGTTTGTCATCAGTTGTGCTTCGGTTTATCAACACGGTTTATCGTAATACCAACATCTTACTTCCGCGATGCTCCCCTACTCGGTTTATCAACATCGTAACATCAACATCTTACTTCCGCGATGCTCCCCTACTCGGTTCATCAACATCGTAACATCAACATCTTACTTCCGCGATGTTTTCTTAACTCGTAACTGGGTCAACGTGTTGTCATGCGATCATGTGGCGGTGGTGTCGTAGGCCCGACACCGCATTTCGCTGACGATGAGTTTTGGCAAATCCGTGCCGAGCGTTGCACTGCCGCGGTGCGGGTTCCGACCTTGGCTGTGTTTTGCTGATGCGATGTTTATGCTTTTGCCTCGCGCTGGCGATGTGTCATGTTGTATTTGCTTGTGGATTGGTCGTGGTTGGTTAGCGGTTGGCGGCTTGAGGTGGGAGACGGGTGGAGTTGGCTAGCTGTTGGGCCAGCTGGGTCGCTTCATCCCCCCACATTTATTCGAGCTCAAAGATCTATCTTGAAGAGAGAGATCTGAGCTAGCTGCACGGCGGTGCCTAGCGACACGGCTGGTTCTAAAGCTAGTTATGCCCTGTGGGTCGCTGCATCCCCCCCTCACTTATTCGAGCTCGAGAACGGCCTAGAAGAGGGAGTTCTAGTGCTAGCTGCATGAAGAGAGCCAAGTTCGTCCAGTGTGGAACCTCGGTTGCCGGTGCGCTGTCGTCTCGAATATCATCGTTGTGTTGTCTGGGGTCAGGACGCCCTACGTTGGCCGTCGACTGCTGGAGCGATGTCATCTTCTGCTTCACGATCTTCTTTCAAGCGTCCTTCAAAGAATCTCGTGTAGCTGCCCGTCCTCTGCACATCCGGACTGTTGAGAGGTCGGGTGCGCTCAGTGATAGCGCGCGATGAGTCGTTGCACGTTGGGGCTTTCGGGGAAGTCCTGGCCTTTGGGGTTCATATGCGCTAAGGCGTTGCGCATGGGTGAGTTGCTGCACGTTGGGGCTTTCGGGGAAGTCCTGCCCTTTGATGTCTGCAGGAAGTCTCCTCTATGTTGCTTAATGCTAAGGTACCGTATTAATATTAGGTCGACAATTCTGCAGTTTGTCTTCTCTTCCTTATGTAAAGCTTACTTATTCGTATTGGCCCTTCGCGTTTTCTCGCGGTATTAAACTTCTAAATTCGTCTTGCTTATGTTGCGCGAGACTTGCCTATAGGAGGGTGTCTGTGGTTTGTCCCTTATAATAATCTTGAGCATCATTGGTCTCCTTCGCTATTTTGAGCGGTATCTAACATTGTCCATTCTACCTCGTGCCAATCAACTTTGGTTACGAATGGGCACTTGGGAGTTGAACCCAGTCCTGAAACATGTGTCACGGTATGCGGGAGTATGGATACTCCGCGTCCATAACCCATTCGATCTCCTAGTATTATGCATCTGTCCCTACTATCCTTACCTTGAGCGTCTGGGGCTCCTTCGCTATTTTGAGCGGAATATATTCTCGTTTTCTCTGCCTAATGCTGATCCGCTATGGGTTTCGATTGGGCACTGGGAGTTGAACCCAGCCCTAAACAATCCCCTAAGATTCACGCATCCGTCCCTATTTGTCCCTATCTTGAGCATCTTTGGCTCCTTCGCGTTTTTGACCAGTTCGCTTGTTAACTGTGTGTCCCTAACTATCCCTACTTTGAGCGTCTTTGGCTCCTTCGCGTGTTTTTTTTTTCAGTACGCGGCTTAGCTGTCCCTAACTTTCCCTACTAGAGCATCTTTGGCTCCTTCGCTATACTTGTGCGGCATCTTGTTTCAATTTTCTCTACCTCATAGGGTCTTTCCTGTTAACTCTCATTATTCTAAACATTTTCCATTGTCCTTAGCCGATTCGTAGAGGTGTCTTTATCCAATTTTTCTACGCAAACAATTTTATTTATTTATGGAGGATAAAAATGCAGCGTCATTCTTACTTCTCATTCTTACTCTCTCACTATTCCCTGTTTGTGGAGGGATTACTTATACTTTCTAGCGAATACTCCTTTTATTTCCCATTACTTGCTATGCCTG
>KL646383.1:0-14984 GCA_000441895.2 Anopheles sinensis | reverse complement strand
AGCAGGATTAAGAATTTTCCTCCTCTTCGCCTCCGGCATTCTCCCATCCGCCCGGTGCTAAGCTTCTTTTAGTTGTCCTCGCCAATTCGTAACCGTCATCGATGGCGTGGCGACATTTTCAATACCAAACCCTCATCCCACCACCCCTCCGCTACCCTTGGTTTTACGCACCGAAGCACGGTGACGACGAAGAGAAGGTATAATTTTCCTTCCTTCCCCAAAAGAATGTCACTTTCCCTCGCAAGCCGGCCGGACCGGGATCGGTTTGTCGTCCTCCGCTTTTCACAACTGTCGCCGAGGCACGAGATTTATGGGCTTACGGCGGACCGTCCAGAGACCGTCTTGAGGTCGTTTCGTTGTTCCTATTTTCATCCCATCCCGAAGGTAGTATACTTACTTTCCCACCGGCAGGTATAAAAGTCGAAAAGCTTTCCCTAAAGGAGGAAAGTGTGCGAAGGGAAAATCGTTCCCAAACAAAAGCAAAACCAAACCCACCCACCTAGGTGAAAAGCTAACAAACGGCAGATACCTGCCGGGCTTCCGGAGGGGCAGTCCGTTTTCACTTCCGGTACAACAAACGAGATCCCAATAAATAATAAATAACTGTCATCATTCCGGTGGTAGTCATGTGTTAAATCATCCCGTTGATTGGCTAACATTTACAATCGAATGGTTATTTATTTACGACGAGCCGAGCATTTGAATGGAGACGGAAGGAAGGGGATGTGAGAGATTCCAAGCGACACCTTTTAATTAGGGGCAAAGTGAAGGATTTTATGGTAGCATTCCGTTTGTGCTTAAATATATTTAATTGCTATCTTGTGATTATCGAATACTTGTTTATATTCTCATCAAAAATTATATCAAAGCTAGCGTAATCGTCATCCTCATCATCATCATTGTCCTTCTGCTTCATTGCCAAGACAACGTAAAGCGTTTCCCTCGACGGTTGAGTTAAAACCACCCCATTCAAATTCATTCCATTCCTAAATTGACGGGCCCGACTTTGGAACTGTAATCCACGCAAATTGAAAGCAACAGGTTGATCCGTGCTGGGTACACAATTTTCCAACCCCCTTTAACTGTTTTTTTTTTCTCTCTCCTACGATGTATGGAATAAAAGAAAACAAAAATCCGCCCAAAACGCAAAGCCCGATGAATCCAACCGCAAATAATCCCCTACTAAGAGGCACATAAAAACCGCATAAGAAATCTCACATCGCTTTACCTTATGCTACCTGCAAGTCGAACGGAATAATTTTCACACCCATTTAGCCGACACTCTTTCCCCTCCTTCCCTCACGCGTGCCCTTCGAAAGTGGACTAATTTCGCATTCTTCAAAAAGTCACCGAAATGGCTCCACGCCGGTTGGAAATGTCAACTGCCAAGCACGGTGAAACACTCGCCGGAATGCCACCGCAGTTCGGGTGCGGCGGGAGATTTTATTAAACGTAAATTTTCCCATTAAATAAATTTAAATATACATAATTTTCTACGTACTTCACTGCTGTGAGCGAGCCGGCTCGGAAATCCGCGGTTCGACGATGGATTTGCCACGGTAAAGTTTTATTGTTGTCTTTCCGGCGGCCGTGACGTTTCGCTGCGAAGCGAAGGAAACCCCGGGAAATCCGGCAGGCGGCCGGGCTGGAAGCGTGCGGGAATTTCCCGCACATCTCGAAGGGGCGGACGGGAGACAAGAAAAAACATGCGCCAAAAATCCACCACCATTACAGCGGGTATGGGCTCGAGCTCGCCCTCCCGGGAAATGATCGCGGGAAACTTGAAGCGGGGCCGTGCTTAAGTAAAAAGTATTTCGTAATTAAGAAGTTTACAGATTTTCCTTTGCTCGCGGCAACCGGCGGAAAGCAACGAGAGTCTGCTACTTCTGCTGCGTGCCTTTGGGCGTGTTTCGTTGATTTTTCTTCCGCATTCCGCGGCCACCGGCTTCTTAATCCCTCATGCCCGCCCCTGCGAAAGGTACGCGAGGAGAATAAATAAAAAAAACAAACGAGGAAAAACAGGAGAAAAAGACTCCGTACATCGGCATTTCGCTTACAGCATTTCTGTCCTCCGGTAAAATTTTCCATTTCCGCACCGGCTCTCGCAGTGGAGCATTTCATCTGCATAAATTATATTCATATCTTGTTTTTAATTTTGATATTGTTTTTATTTTGTACTTCCTACCCCACCCTTCCTTGCTTCCCACCTCAACGCAGCATTCCTATTCCGAGCATTGCTTTACCGGTTTGCTCGTGCAGGATTATTATTAAAACACTAGCGCTGCGTAAGATTTCCCATGGGAAACACTTTACGCTAAAGCGGCGAGCTTTTCAACGGAAACAAAGGGCAGCGATAGAAAAGTGAACAAAAAAAACTGGTAGAAAGAACAGTCAAGGAAACAGATGAATAAATATATCCATTTCAGTTGACACGCCGAACGCGACGGCTCGGTCGGTGTGAATTTGATTCCTGTTATTTCTTCATTTGCCATCCCTCCGCCCGCTTCGGGTTTCCCCTCCCCCGAAACGATGAGGCAGGTGACGGTGGGAGGCGGGGAAATTCGGGAAAACACAAGCATTTCATTCTCCATCCCGTGACGCACCGTTCACCGGGAGTGTGAAAGATGAAAATCGGAAAAGTTTATCACTCAAGCCACGGGGTGCACAGTTTTCCACCCGGAAACCAGATATTTCCGGATACACGAACAGGAGAGTGTGGGGTGGGGGGGGAGTAGGGAAAAAATTCAAGCACTTCCGGGAAAGGAGAAGAAGTGGGTGGAGGAGGCGGACTCGTTGCGACAGTTTTTCCGCATTTTCGACTTTTCAATGAGGTGGTGCCAAGCTGAAGAGTTCTCACATTGCTCCTGGAAGGGTGGGAAAAGCGCCGTTCAGAGGAGACTGAAGAGAAAAAAGATCCTACTTACATTTGTTTTCTTTTTTTTGTTTTCGTGTGCGGATGCTTCCCATGCGGAAAACTTTTCGACTTACGATTACACGATAATATATATTATCCTAATAAAGGATATCCTTTCCCGAACGGCGGGAAGCGTTACGCGCGAGCATAAGTGACATTCCGGTGCACATTTCCAATCTTTCCGCATCGTATCGCAAATAGATTGTAGGAGCAAAATAAAAAAAAAAGAAAAAGCAAGCGTCAAACATCCAGCATATCTGTTCCGAGGATGGCTTAGGGGCTGTCTCTCGATGGCACGATGGGGAAAGTTTGTTCGAAAGTATTTTCATTTCAAATCTATCTCACTCACTTCGCGCACTCGGTTCTCACACCGGAAAACGCTTGTTTTTTTCGCATTCTTTTGGAGGAGCTGCAAAACGAGAGATACGCAGTTGAAATAGTTTTCCCTCCGTCCAGCGTCGAGCGATGCACTCGGAACGATGTTTGACATTTAATATGCGCTGTTTTGATTCACCGTTACATCGGGTTTCCTCTTGCTTCTTTTTTTTGCAGACCTGCTACGAAATGGAACGATACCTGAAGGACGAGCCGAAGCTGCAGAAGTACACAAAGCTACCGACTGACACACGCTGGGACCTGTTTACCGCGCCCGGACCCCTGCCCTGCTCGTGGAAGGTCGAGGTGGAACCGTACTGCTTCGACGAGCTCAACCTGAACGACCGTGGTTCGGATTCGCGCTCCGAGTCTAGCTCATCTTCCTCCTCCTCCTCATCCTCTTCGTCGTCCGACGGGGTGCATGCGCCATCGTCCACCACCGCCAGCCCCTGGCAGTCCGGGAGTGGCAGCTTGCTGAGCTGCTCCGTGATGGTGAAAAAGGAACCGATCGACGACCCGGACGATGATCCCGACGAGTCCGACAGTCAGGACGAGCCGAGCGAAAAGTACTGCAGTAAATCGAACACCGGTTCCTCCTCCTCGCCCAACGGTCCGGCCAGTACGACGCGCATCAACCTGAATCCCACCGCCAACGGAAGCCCCGGTCGAACTGGCAGCAGTCATCACCATCACCATCGCCATAGCCACCACCATAGCCACCACCATAGCAGCCACCTCCACCATCCGACGAACGGCATCGAGCTGAGGCTTGTGGCGAGAGCGACGAGTGACCTGCTGCCCACCCTCACGCCACCCTCGTCACCCGAGTCGCACCTCAGCAAGGACACCTCCTCGAACGGCACCACGATCAGCACCACCGGCAGCAGTTTACCCTCGGCGACGGCGTTGGCCACGATCAAGAAGGAACCCGGCTCGGAGATTGCGCTACTCGATCGCCAGGGCGGCCAGATTCTGCGGGTTTCCGCGGGCCCGCACGTGGTCCGGCTGACGACGACGACGGGCGTGACCGGGGCGAACGGCAAGAATGTGGTCGCGGGTGTAACACGTGTGATACAGGTCAGCCCCCAGCTGCACGCGGCCATCGCGCAACGACACTCGTCCGCCTCACCAAACGCAACGGGTAAGTAACTTCTCCAAAGCAAAAGACAATGTCCTTTGCAAACTAACCCTTGTTTCCTGTCATTGCAGCACAACCAACCTCCAAGCATCACCATCGGCAGCAGGACCACAGTCCGGACTCGAAGCGACGGATACACAAGTGTCAATTTCTCGGCTGCAAAAAGGTCTACACGAAAAGTTCGCACCTTAAGGCGCACCAGCGAACGCACACAGGTATGTGGCTTTAATTGCTAGTTGTTTTTATTCAATCTACTACTTGCTTGAAGGTTGTGATGGACGTTTACTTTGTACGAAGTATTGCAAACTTGACTCACTCCATCCTTATTTATCCATATGAAAATAACGTGTACAATTTTCTGATTGACCTGAACGAGACATGGTCCTAATTCTGGGTTGAATCTGGTTCAAGGCTGTTAAATCAAAGCAATACTTGTTTCAAAAGTTTGGATAATTTCATATTTCATCATCGTGATGGTACTGTGTCCAAAAATGAACCTTTTTTAAGGTTAGAATCAACAGTGGACGTTGGTGCATATTTTGCAAACTTTGCAATCAAACAGATTCTTTAGCATCGCAATCAGACAGATTTACTGAAATGAATGTGGTGTATAAGAATATGCATAACAGTTTAATAATATTTTTATTGAGTTTGGCCGACTGAGCGATTTTATACTGCAATTGTATGGTTGGCCGTAGTTGATCAATATAAATGTGATCAATATAAATAACCATCATATAGGTTCGACTATTTTATTGTTATGTCTTGATCCTAGACGTTACCAACTTTTCATGATTTCAAAGAGTAATCTATTTGCAATCATAATTCAGAACTTTCTGCAGTTATTTTAAACATTTTTAGAACAATATGCGTTTTCTAAATCATGTCTGATCCTTAATTTAAAACGGCAGTTTTATGATTAAAATTACATTGACTAACGAATGCGTTAAAAAATAGACAAATTTTTATCAATGTTAAGATAAAAGCTAACCAAGTTAATTAAACGAAGTTAATTTTATTGTAAAGTTTCATCACTAAAGTACTTTAAAAAATATTCTTACGGCCATTGAGGCGGCCTTACGGCACGTGGTAGAAACATTAGCCATACCCGACAAAACCATTCATGTTGTCAACTTGGGAAGTTCGGCGGACAAAAATTGTCTACTAAAATCAAACAAGTTCATTCCGCGATAATGCTGGAAGTTTTTACATATAATCAAATGTAGTCGGTTTGCTGTTTTGGCCACAAATGATTCAATGATAAAGTTTCCAAAATTGTTCTAAATTTAAAAGAAATGCTATTCTTCATGTTACTTTCAACAGGAAGTTGCTATCGATTTCCGTTTTTGCCGGAAAAATCGTTAAAATTTGTCTATTTTTTAATGCATACGTTACTCATCAAGTTCTCACTTTAGTAGTTTAATTTTATATTCCCTAAATTACTTCATTGATTGGAAATAAATTGAAGTGTATCTTTAAAATTTCCTTCGAAGGACTTTATTAAAAACTGGACTTTATTAAAAAAAAATCAATTGAATCAAAACAAATCACCAGTAAATGTTTTATGTGCCACAGTTTTCCCGAGTGGAAGAAATTTGTACGATTCATTTAATCCTCACGGTGCTCCAACTTCTTTCCTTTCTTTCACGTCGCTGAATGCATGGCAATTAAATTACCTAATCTTATCTATCTCGTGCGGTTTCGGCGAACTCGTCCGGGGCTCCACTTAACGATCGGCTTACTGTTCGAAGCCCGACCCACGCTTCCGTCCGTGCGCTCGCTAATCAATGATTCATATTCAAAAGTAAAACTTACCGAAGTCCGGGCGGTCGGTCGGTCGTCGTTCGCCCGGTCGATCCTTAAAGACTTGGCTGGTCCACCACAACACCGCAGCAGGGGAGGATCCGGCCCGGTCGAACCCAGAGCTCATCCTTCCCGAGGCGAGCGACCGGCGACGCGCCGAGGGGCAGACACAACCTATGGTATTTATTACAGTGCCATGATTTAATTATTCAAATCAATCTTATTGCCGCTTGTTGTACAAAGTTTTCCTTTAAGACCGCCTTAAATGGCTCATCCGAATGTTTTCGGTCGCTTTGTGCGGTCACCGCCGGAGCCGGATCTGCTTATTTATCCTTTTGCCGTAAAACATCGGGTCCGCTTTCGCTCGGTGGAAAGAAAAGTAAACTTCGGGGGAAAGTTGATTCAAGTTGGAATAAATTAGAGCAACTTTTTCGTACACAAGTGTGTGTGCGATCAGCCTTGCGTATGTGTGTGCCGGTTTACTTCGTCCTGTAACGGACGGGCACGGTTTATGTGACCTGGTTTACTAATTTACCGCCCAACTTTGGCCCATTCGCTTTTGTGCGGGAACCAGCCTGTGACCGTGGTGAGGTTTATCCTCGTATGCAGAGTGTCTTTCTTTCTGGATTAACTTTTACGACTCGTAGTCCCGTAGCCGGAACTGTTGTTCGGGTGCCCTTGGACTTTTCTGGACATTGCCGTGGTAGTTGCGAGCTCCGTCCGTTCATCATCATCGGTTCTGGTGGGGCAACATCGACGGTCAGTCAATCACACAGTGGCACCGGTCGTTTCGGAAAAGATGCCATGGTTGCAGTTTGCGAACAATGCTGGTACATTCCGTGGTCGGTCGAGTTTTCCTGGGCAAGCTTTTCCTGACGGCGGAGGAAATGTGGCATTTATTCACCCTGCAATTTATTAGCTCTCTTGGCAAAGTAATTTTGGGTTCGCCTTGAAAAGGAAAAGCTAGAGTTTCCAAAGGACGGCTGTAATAACAGTACGGTTCCTTTGTTCCTTGTTGCGCCAAGTTCAGACGATTCATAGTAACACATAAATAAAATATGCTGTTGCACATGTTGCCGTTTCTTTCTTTCAGGTAACTGACTTACTAGAACTAGACTTCTTTATAACTTCTCTGAACAATATCATACTGCGAAATGCCTATAAACACACTCTCGTGTCTTTTAATTCTTAATTTACAGTTGATTAAAGCAGTTTTGTATAATTTTTTTTAGGTTACTTGCACATTGATAATAAAAATTTGAAATTTTCACCTGTTTTGGTGTAGTGACCATATTAAAATGAAAAGATTACTGTTTTTATTGAAGGAAATTCCTATAAACGCTCTCTAATTTTATTTCAATAAAACTTGATAGTCACCGCAAAATCTCCTACAAACGCTTGGTTTGTTTGATACTTTTCAGAATTGTCCCTAAAAACAAGATTTGCTAATTTTTGGTCCCTGAGAGTTCCTGAACTGTATTTCTGGGGAAAAATTGTCTAGCCAGTATTCTCTAAAAAATCGTTATGGAATGTGAAAGAAATGGAGGAGCGTTTAAAGGAATTTATCTCGCAGTAGGATTTTTAAAAAGTTCTTTTGATTTTAATTACTTTTTAGAAGTTTAAGTTTGTAGGATTATCGGTACTATGGAAACACAATTAAAGCTGAGGTTTTATAATTAGTCAGAGATTTTAATTTTTGTTCTAAGAGAAATTCTAAAACTTCCAAAACAAAGGTTATATCGGACGAACCTTTTTCGCTCTTGATAACGCCTTAGGGAGCAATTGGACCATGTTTGCTTTATTCTTTCGTACCAGATATACGTTCTATTGCGTGCTCGTAGCGAAGCGCACGTAGTTCTAGTTCTCAAAACAAATGCCATCGCTAAGAAAGCACGCGCTCAAACTTTACCGCCATCGACGGACCTTTCACTATTCATAGTTGAATCCCCTTGGCCGCGGAACTCGATCAGGATGTAGCCATCAGCCGTCCCCGGGACGTGTGTCTGGTTGCGTGAATAATGGGTCCCCTAAATGCCGTTAAATGATAATTTCTGTTTAATCCTCTCCCGCTCTCAGGGCCTATCGCCTCCGGAAAAGGCGAACAAATAAGCAAACCTCACTAGACCTCGCACTCGAAAAAGGATACGTTTCCCCCGAGGTGCCCTGATTAACACGAGACGGACAAAATGGCGAGCACGCGATCCTCCCCGCGCTCGTTTGGAACGAGGTTGAACCCTCCGAGTGGCTGCCAAAGGAGCAAAATATTTATCCTCATAATTTTTGACTCATGCCTTATCTCTAAATCACTCTTATGGAGCCACTTTCGGGGTACTTCAGCGTTCGTAATGTGCGCTCTGGCGAGCCGTGCGCGCTTCTGCTGCCCCGAGGACCCGGTTTGCTCCCACCAGCCGACCGTCAAGAAGTTTTGCGTCCCCCGTCTTTCGTCTCGCAGAGCAGAGCCAACCTTTCTCTCGGTGTACTTCAAGCTTCCGGCAACTTTCGTGTGCCGGATGGTGCTTCATCCCGCGCGTCAAGAGGCTCCTTTAAAAGGCGGCTACTTTTAACGTTTCGCCTGCCATGTCCTCGACTGAAGACGGTAGACGACGGTGCGAGCGAGGGTAGGCGAGTGGTAAGTTGTTTAAAGTGAAGTGTATCCACTTCGCCACGATAAGAACGGAAGAACAGTGAACTGCAGTCGGGAGATGGATGCCGCCGGGGGCAACGATAATTATCCCCGTAAAGTCCTCCCGGGAACCAGGAAAAAAAAGTCACGAGAGCGATTCGCCAAGGAGCCTTTTTTGAAGTACATGTTATTTTAAACGATGCTTTCATGTTGCTCGAGCCGGAGTTGCCGGCTTTTCCATGGCGTGGCTTAAAGGAATCAATAAGCCGAAACACACAGTTTCCGTTCAAAGTTGGAAGACTAATTTTTTCGTGCGGTTCTGAAGTTATGTTTCGAAATCGGAACCAAACGAGGGCGCTGACTGGTTCGAGAGTGGTCTATAAATAACCCAACAATTGGCGCTAGGCGTTGTGTTTCTACTCTTTCCGACCGATTATGAAACGTAGCAAGTAATTAACAATTTGCTGGTCTTCAAATCTTCAAACAAACGAGAAATATATATTTTGTTTTCTTCCTACAGCTTGGCAAAACTTTTACGCGCTCCTCGCCAAAGTATGTTTTTAATAAAAGTCCGCACCACGGAACGCAAACGTTCGCCCAAGGGCGGGTAATTATTTACGGTGAATTATTTTCTTCCACCAGACGCAACATCACTGGGGCACGTGCCTTTCTTTCCGCTGGGGAAGATTTTCAATAAATTCCACACTCCTCAACCGACCGGCGGCGCGCGTGTAGCGCGTGTTTTTTTTCTAGCCGCCTGGATGCTACCGGTAGAACATACATTTTCCTTTGCCATGCCACCACCAATCGTGAGGCACTCGGTGGCGCCTCGCGCGTCCAGTTCATCGTGCTTTTGGCTGGAGCTTATTAAAATCATATTTTATGTGGCAACATGTTTGTACGCCCAAACCACCCTACCTTGAACCGATCGTGTGTTGGAGAAAGTGTATCATCATTTCGGGCGGAACCGGTGCTCCGCTTCTCGGGCTACTTTCTTCTCCCCTGGTAAGGTCTGTGAGATGATGAAGGTTCTTCGTGGCGCAGTAAAGCAAAATGAACCAAGCCGAAGAAAGGAGGAATGAAAAAATAACTTACAGGAAAGAAATACAGAAACCGATGGAAAACCATGTTCCACGCGGCGTTGGGCAGACATTCGGGCACGAAGCGGCTCTTTTGGGCCTAATAGAATAGGCGCTCGACTCGCTGGCAGACTCCATTGTCGGGCGGCCCGAAAAACCACCGGGCTCGCGGGTGGAAAAGGCCACCGAGCAAACCGACGCCCGCTCCTGGCGCTAATCGGGCCACGGTGCAATAATGGTGGAACTTTCGGTTTGGAACATTCACCAGCAGCAGCAGCATCCGGTCGCCGGCCGGTCTCGGTACGGTCGAACCGCAGAAACAATTTAACCTCAGAAATTTTTAAACATAAAACATAAAATGCCATTTACATCCCGGAAGGAAACATATTTCCCCCGGATCGCGCCGGACCATGCACAACGCGCGTGGCGCACGGTGCGGCATGTGTTTCCGTTCTGCTCGGCTTTTGGGGAGCGCGATCGGAATGGGTGCGGGAGGCCGATGTTTATGTGCCCGAGCCGGGCGTTCGGTGGGAGGATTTAAGGCCCACCCGCTGGAGGAAATTATTTGAAGGTACGAATTTCTTTGAAATGCCAGGTCCATGCGAACGGTCCAGAAGAGAGATCTCTAGTATTTGTCTAGAAATTGAGGATCAAGCAATTAGGTACGTCGGAGAAAACGACGAAAAAAGCTCAATTCACCTTTGCATAAAACTTTTGTTTTGAAACGGGAGAAGATTTATAAATAAATTTAAAAAACTTAACCAAATTAAATTATTATCAAATGCGTAACTAAACATAATTTTACTTAAAAGATTTTCAGACAGTATTTTAATTTAAAGAAAATGTACTCTTTAATCAATACAAAATGATTCAATTATCACTTTTCGTAGATAATATTTGACTACTTGTCAGTAGAGGCTGGGCCCGCTTTACGTCACCTTATGGGACTGTAACAAACAACTTAAAAGCGAGGTCGAGTCCAAAAATGTCCATGTTTCCTACATTTATAATACCTTCTCAAGGCTTCCGTTTATGAGTTCATGTTCGACTCTTTTGTCATATAAAATGAAAAAAATCGTATGCGTAAAAAACAAAGCACGCTACTATAAACAAGTTTCGAAAGATTTGTCAAAGGACGTAAGGTGAGGGCGATGTAAAGCGAGGCCAGCCTGTAATTACTAACATGTTCTAGCGCTATAAGTATAAGCATTAATTGATGTTTTAAACAGAGAAAAGAAAATTACAATTAAAAACTAACAGTTACATTTATTACTACGGTTTCTTTGGCGAATAAAGTTATCTCCCAAATCCTACAAGAAAGTTCCTTAAAGTAACAACTAAGAAAGACGATCTAAACTCTCATCTGCTGAAAATCTAAAATCATTATTTATTATTCAGTTCTATATAATCGCACATCCTTCAATGGCTGAAAATGATTGTCCTCCTTCGTGCAGCAAACTCTTACCAACTTTACCAACCGCGCTTTCACTTTTGCCCAAACATTGTGTCATTCCAGCGTGATTTTTCGCTGCTGCCAAAAACGCACCCCAAAAACATCTCTGCTCCGTTTGAAGTCACTACCAGCGGGAACCGTCACGCATTCCCACGCCAACCATTCGCTCCGGAAGCCGAAACCCAGGCAAAACCGTCCGTACCGGTTGGCGCAATGAGGAGGAATATTTTGAATTTTTCATTAGACGGCAACGGACGTAGCTGGATTTTCTCGACCGGCGCACGGAGCGGAATGTATTACACGGCCCTCTTTGGGGGAGGGAGGGGGTTTGGAAGGCGGGCGCGGGAAGCCCGAAGGAATGCTTTTCATATCATTCCATTCCGTACCATGCCATTCCATTCCGTGCCATTGCTGGAGTTTGGCGCACTCGGCGAAACAACTGTACGGCTCGGAACGTCCTGCCTCACCTTCTGGAGTGCGTCATTGAAGGGGCGCAAGTGGAACGCATGGCCGGGGCAGATGCTTGCGAAAATCAGTAGCAGACCACCTACAAGGGGTGGATTTTTTACGAGGGAAAGAGGTGCGCGCGTTTGGGCATCGACTTTTCCGGATTTACTGAACCACTCTTGGAGCGCTTTATCCTTCGGGTTTATCGTAGGCAAATATCCGCCGAACGTTTTAAAAAAGAAAATAGACCATCGGAGGCAAAACAACGCTACGCTAATTATTACTCGAAAGCCAAAACCGAAAACCGGGCAGCTGAATCATGCCCGGGGAAGGATTTCAATTAGCGATTAAAACGATTCGCTTCACAGCAAACGGCCGAAGCGTCGAAAGTGGCTGATTCGCTCGTTTTTTACGGAATTCAACACGAAAAAAAATCCGCAACCCAATGATGGAAGGTCTAGATCGAGATATGAAATCAACTATTCAATGGTACTTTCTTTCCTGATCTGCACGAAACGAATTGAGCTGAACCTTTGGGCGACTCTATCGTTCGAGCGAGCACTTTCCCGAGCGGCTCGATGGAATAGTATGTTAATTAAAAATTAATTAGCAATTATCCTTCAATGGTACTTGCGTTATCAATCGGCGAAAGGATTAATGAAGTGTCGGGCAACGGCCCGCAAGAATTCGCCCAGCAATGAAGGGCACCGTTCCATGGGGATTATTTCAAACTCCGTCTGTCTCGGCTTCCAAAAAGCCACTTCCACTCTCTCTTGTAACAGAAGAATTTAAGAATCGCAACCCTTTTCCAGCACCAGGGGTTTTCGTCAAAAATTAAGCTGGCTCACCTTAAATTATTTAAATTATAAAACAGCTAATAGGAACTTATTACTTAGCATCGCTTTTTCAGCCGAATTGCACAAACGAGCTGTGTTTCCTGGAACCATTCCAACGGTCGAGGGAACAAACGTCCAAATTCCAGCGAGTACGCAGCAAACGGCTTACAAAAGGCGATCCACTCCACTTGGCCTGGACAACCCACGGTCACCAAAAGGGCGTCCCAAAGGATTACGCTCGAAAAACAGAACCATAAAGAAGAGATTAACTTCTTCCATAATGCGCCGTCCCGACTCCGCACCGATGCCGTCTCTGGCGCAGCGGAAGCGTCATCGTGCCCGGCGTCCGGTAAAGTGCACCAGACTTTGTCTGTGCACTGCTGGGAGGTGTGGTGGAGGTGAAGCAGGAGGTGAGGGGTTGCCAACTCGATTAATGACGGTGACAAAAGCAGGCAACTCTAAGGAGATTTACCGATGCTGTCAGGAGATACGACACGGAAACTTTCCCCTTCCCGGGCCCGGAAAGATCCCGTTCCGGTTGGGCTGGAACCGAAGGAGGAGAAGGGAGAGAGAGGGGAGGGGGGAAATGCCAGGATCTGTCAGCTTTTGTCCGGCGACCGCCGGGTGGAAGCTTTTCGATTTGGCGTCGCAAGTAGATTTCCTGCTGTTACTGCCGGGCTAATGTCCGGGAACGGTGGTAATGTTTCCTTCCCTTGGTCGGGAAATGCGGGAACGGGAAAAGCCAATGACCTAAATCCGTCTTATCGGAATCCACTATTAGTTTTGCGGTGGTTTGTCAGATAAGATGCGTTTTGATCAACCGGGTACTAAGACGTCGTTTGATAATTCGAAAAGAGTTTACTATCGCTCATCTTTCAAGTGATAAGTCTTCACCAAACGTTACGGAATTCAGAACTTCTTCAAGCAGGGTTATTATACTTGAACTTGAGCATGGAGATTTTCAACGATGTACGACGCAATTCAACGGGCATATTGCAAAGCCGCGTAACACCACTTTCAAGTTTTGTCATGCTTGAGAAAAAAAATCCCACTTCCGCGCGCAGGCAGCGACTAAATCTTGCACGTTTTTCCTGCCTTCAAAACCGGGAGCATAATCCCGTCCGCGAGATCCTCTTCCCTTCGTACCCTACCGTTGGCGCGTATTTATATTCTACCCGGGATGTCACGCAGAATCCACGCTTTGCTTCGGATATTCCTGCCAGAAGACGTTCCGACTTTGGTCGTCTTCTGGACGGCTTTTAAGGAACGCTTTTAGTCGGAGAATTTTGTGCCCGAGCGAAACAGGATCCTTTTTCGAACATAATTCTTCCAATGACGTGCCCGTGGCGTGGCGTGCGACTTTCGTTCGCTGAAGTGGTCGCTTTTCCGTAGCGGAAACAATGGTTTCATAATTTATGTACGAGCGGCAGTATTTGGAGGGTTCAATAAACCGTCAGCAATTTTCCTTTCATTTTGTTAGACTAACAAGATACGTCTTTTAGTATTGGGTAGATTTGTTTCAAGCAAAGAGGCTCGGAAACACGTTTTTTGAGGAGGTTTTTAAATTTACAACCAACAGGAAACGTGAAAAACTCTACTTTTGCCGTAAACAAACCCACCTTTGGTGGGGTGGATCGGTCGGGAAAATTGCATCTACTGAAAAGTTATCCGCTGGGAAATAGGCAATAGGATCGGCTAACCGACGAAGGTAACGGTAATGAAACTGGATGCGAGTGAAGGTTCATTTGCCGAGATTAATAGTGAGAAATTGTTGTGTGTATAGCTGTTTAATGAAACTTTTCCTCCCCTTCCATACATCCACACCGTTCCTACCGGCCACACGACACAAAGTGTCGGAGTTAATGGAGTTGAGCTAAGTCGTGGCGCTGGTACATCATCATCACCATCCTTTTCTGCGGTGCGTTGCAGAAATTCTCCCGAGGATTCGCCAACAAACCTCCCTCTGTTACTTCCTCCGAGCAGGAGTCTATAAAATTTATCACATTTTTAATGGATAATCATATTTCACCGACGCTCTCGCCCAGTCGCTATTTTCTCGCATTTCACGGTCGAAGAGAAAACGTGGGATCGTAAATAGGGAACGCGGGTACGGAAACGTACACCCTGTTTTCCGGATGTACCTTCGGTTGCAAGGTGATGAGATCGCGCGAAACGATTGCAATGTAATCTTAAACGGGAGAAATTTTTCACGACCACATTTAGATTGCCCGCCAGTCTGGGTGCAGTTGCGCTTTCGCTTCTAAATTAATATCATATTCATAATGATCGTTGGTATCGCTGAGGGAAACAAGTTTT
>KE524597.1:102974-200260 GCA_000441895.2 Anopheles sinensis | reverse complement strand
GTAAAGAAGGCTGGCTAGTGAGGAAGATCTTTTCATTTAAAGCCGATTAAAACTTCACCGCGTGTTTCAAGAAGCCCCATCTCTAGTGCGTCCGAATAAAGGTTCCCTGTATAAATACACGGGCGACCAGTTCGGATCGGTCGATACTCTCCGCAGTCTCTCGTCGGGCGGCGACTGCACAACATCGCATTTGACGGTGCTAGAGAAACAACAAACAATGGCAGCGCAGACTATTGGAACCATTTCGGAGTTCATCACCGGTCTTGACGATTGGAATGTGTACTACGAGCGTTTGGAGCAGTTTTTCGAGGTCAACGAAATAGCGGACGAAAAGCGGAGCGCGTTCCTTATCAGCTGCATCGGTAGTGAGGCGTACAAGAGCCTACGTGACCTGTGCCACCCTACCCTACCGAAGGATCGTCCGTTCGAGGAGCTCTGTGAACTGCTCCGCAAACAGTTCAGCCCGCAGGTGGCCATTTTCCGCGAGAGGACACACTTCTACAACGCGACACAAAACGTCGGCGAGAACGTGACCCAGTGGTATGGGCGGCTGAAGAAGCTCTCCGTGGACTGTAAGTTCGGCTCGAACTTGGAGGCCGTTCTGCTGGACAAGTTCATCACCGGTTTGCGGCCGGGACAGGTGCTGGATCGATTGTGCGAGGAAAATGAAACGTTGAAGCTCGAGCAAGCACTCGACATTGCCGTCAACAAGGAGTGTGCCGTACGGGAAACGGGCTATCAAGTTCCGGCGTACTATGGTGTTGCCGGAGACGGTAATCCCGTAGCCAGAGGATGCTGCACATGTGGAGGCGTACGAAACCAGGTACAGAGTGAAGAGGGTTCGATTTGCGGCGAGGGAGGTGCCGGCGGACGAGGCCAAGGCCGCACTCGCAACAGAAGGCGAAATGCAGCGGCTCGTCGGAATGCCGCTAAAAATGCTGAAGGATCAGAGGCCGGCGATTAAGTTCTACCTCAGAAGTAAACGTACCTCCGTGTATTTTTTTGTCATTAGCGTAACAAGGCTGTGGTTGAGTAATTTAAGGAATTGCCTAGAACTAATTTTAGTAGTCTTAAATGAAATAAATGCTAAGCATTTGTATGAACGACATGGGATGCAATAAAGATATATGCACAGTAGCAGTATATTTGCTCGTACTGAAAATAAACCTTTCAATTGTATTGCATGTTTCCGCATCATATGTGAAAAAACATCCGAACAATATAGATATTTTTGCAAGCAGCAGCTATTTTTGTAAACCCTTTTTTGCAGGTCTACACATACATTGAAATCGAAGATTCACTTCTTCTTTTTGCACATACCAAAAAAGACAAGATTGTTTTCGTGAGCATTGCTCATGGAAAACCGGTTAGCACACCTTTATTCAGAGCATTAAAAACTGTATGTTTCCGAATTTGAAGTAAATTTGAAATCGATGTTCATGCAAGCCAACCGGCAACTTTTTGGCCAAAACATATTTGGTGGTTTCCTAAAATTTTTTTGCATGTCTCAAATGCAATTGCAGAACAAGTAACGAAACGTAGGTTGCGTCAGCACTCGATTTCCCAGAATATGTTTTGGGAAAGTACCAAAAATCGGTACCAACAAAATAAATAGACAATTAGCTAACCCACGCTGTACCAGGAAAAACATGAATCTTTGATTCTGCGGATTTTGACTCAAACTATTATCACTTAATTTGACTCACAATGACCTCCGCAAACAATTAATATGAAAATGAATAAAATTATTGCACAAGATTAACATGTGTTTTCAATAGTCTAAGCTTATTTTGCTAATGATGACATAGCTTCTAAAAAGATTACCCTACGTAAATTCCAAAAACAGAGTGAATTACGTTACGATTTAATTGAAATGTAATGATGACTCATTATGATGCATTTTATTTCACAACTTAACAGTGAATGATTTTTGATAAAGCAAAAAAAAATCCGGAAAAACCCGGCATCAAGTTGTGTGCGTGTGGAAGAAAGTCGATGCCGGCAGTGAAAAGTATTAACGCGATTATAGTAACAGCTCACAGCGCGCATTTGTTCGGTCGAGATGACATCATCTTTTTCAAAGAACCGCGAGCCAGACGCACACGCGGCCACCACGGACCGTACACGATACGGTGTACGTACACTGTTCCTCGAATGCAGCGTTCGTTTGAATTGGTGCCGGACGCGATGGCGCCACAAACACTGGCCTCACTAGCGGTGGGGACGTTTGCCGCCCGGAAGATTATATATGCCGGTCCGAAGCGCCATCGACCGTTCAGTTCGTTTCACGTACGAACAAGTTTCAGCCGCACAATCTCTCAGTCCGCTACGGGCAGCACAAATCAAGCAGAAGAAAATGGTCGGTCAGTCGATGATCGGTTCGATTCCGGAGTTCGATGGATTAATCGACGACTGGAACGTGTACCAGGAGCGGTTGGAGCAGTTCTTCGAGGTGAACGATATCCCGGACACAAAGCGTACGGCTTTGCTGATCTCGGTCATCGGAGGCGATTCGTACAAAACGCTGCGGGACCTGTGCCATCCGGTGCTACCGAAGAATCGTACCTTTGAGGAGCTGTGCGAGCTCCTGCGCAAGCAGTACAGCCCGCAGGTGGCCATCTTCCGCGAGCGAACACAGTTCTACAACGCGAGGCAAAACGTCGGCGAAAACGTAACGCAGTGGTACGGACGGTTGAAGAAGCTTTCGGTGGACTGCAGGTTCGGTGAGAACTTGGAAGCGATCCTGCTGGACAAGTTTGTGACCGGACTACGCAGTGGCATGATTATGGACCGGCTGTGCGAAGAGAACGAAGGGCTCACGTTGGAACTGGCCTTGGAGCTGGCCGTGAACAAGGAGTGTGCGCTCAAGAGTGAAGTGTCGGGTGCCGGGGGATTATAAATTAACTCTCCCTCCCACAATGCCCTTAAACGTTCGCTGCCGACGAGTATTAGGGGGCAGCCATGAGCTAACATTATTAGCGCATTACGAGACGCTTACGTGATAAGCTACTGATTAAGCTGAGCGGAAATGAATGATTGTGAATGTCCCTTTTGCCTCGAAGAGGTGTTGCGTGCGTGTGACTGAATCCTGAATGTGAGAGAGCGCTTGTGATGACTTCTAAGTCTTCTCTATAATAAGATTATATGATAAGTGAAAATTTTTCTAAGTAATAAAACCACCAAACAATACTATGGTGCGGATCTCCGTGGAGCACAAAGTAAACCAAATGTGTTGATTTCATTCCAAGGACTGTGCGAACAAAACGGTGGGAAAAGTGAAAGAAAATGCTCTTGCTATTACCATTATAGTATTACGATGATAGTGACGTACGTGTTTGCTGGGTTAGACGATTAATGACGCAGCTCTTCTGCTTGAAAACAAAATATCGATTTCCCTGACGGGTTGACGAAAGCATGTGTTATGTTGTGCCGGTTTCCCCTCAGCGGTGCCACAAATTTCAACAAGTGACTATAGACTGTTGCTCGACGGACTTTTATGAAGCTTAATTGACAAGTGATACTTTAATATCCCGAATCGGCAAACTGCCACGGTGTTGTGCCTTGATGCTCCCTTTTCGAAACCATTTTCACGTGTTGCACGTCGGCGGTGCAAATGGTTGCCACGAGCAGGTTACTGGGAAACGTCCTGATCAGACAGGCATCTGACGGCTGTGAAACGCAAGACTAGAATGTGATGAAGCAAAGAGCAAATAGGGGGACATGTGCGATTATTTTCACTGATGGCACACCATGTCGGGATGGAGTTTATATGAATGCGGAAAAGTTGTTTCCATCGTGGTTTAGGACCATGCTGAATTTTGGAATGGTGTATGAGTTTTTCGTTTTTGCTTGTGCATTATGGTGGCTTCCTGTGCCAAATTCAAATTCAAATAATCCTACCTCCGTGAAACCCTCACATTAATTTTCGGTAATAAACGACATGCTAATAACTGACTGGTTCCAACACAATGTGGACAAAACTGTAAAAACATTGATGATGATGTATACGTTTTTCGACAAACAAGCACAGTAATGAGAATAACTATTCACGGTTGGAAACGCCCGCTGATTGACGTTCATTTTTAGTTTTTTTCAAATCATATTTTATGAGTCATATGCTTACATTGCTCAAACATGTAAAAACAAAATGCATTATATGATTGACATCATTAAGAGTGAAAAACAAGATTTGCACTTTATAAAAAAAAGTGAGTCATTCAAATGGCATTCAACCAACTCAACTTGTCCCCACGAATGGTACCAACATATGAAAAGGTTTATAGTTGTGTCCAAAGTAAACAGTGTCATGTACACTATTGATAACCTATGACTAATGCACATGTGCGACGTTGATAAGGCTTCAACAAGATGTAACGTGTTGGGACAGGCTTTCTCCATGCATCAAAGCATCTTCGTACTGCATTACGCAACCCATATTGGTTTCACACGCGTTCAAACATGCACGATCGTGTTCGGTCGAGATTAAGATCCTTGACGTCACGATCCGTCATTCTGTTTTCCCTTCCGCAATGTCATGGAACGTTGATTTACGGATGGTGAGAGGGGGGGGGGGGTGGATTGGTGGAGTAGATTAACCAACACTGATGCAAGGGGTATACGATCGTGGTGAAATTGCCCCACTCCGGCGTACGATGACTCATCACATGCAGTTTTAATGGGAGGATGGCATGGTTGCGATGGGGGAGTGGATAGGGGGAAGGTTAGGGGGGCGGAGGGGCTTGTGTTACCGGCGATAGTATTAGTTTCGCCGGTAGACCGGTGGTAAACAAACGGCACAAAAACAACAACAAATGAGTGTGGAGAGATAATGACCGACTTTGTAGTGGCCGGTTTTGCGTCGTTGTATAAAAGACCACTGGAAGGGCGTCCATTGCATCAGAGTTGACATTCGATTGTTGCAACAAACAACGTCGTACAGCAAACAGCGAGAAGGAAAAGTTGTTCAATCCAGTTGAAGCAAGCAGCCAAGCAAGAAGCAAAAGAGATCCAGTTGTGTAGCTCCCAAGCAAGCAAGAGACAAACGAGAAAGTCAAGTGGAAGAAGTTGCCAACGAACGGAAAAATTTGGCACTAACAAGAAAGAGAGTGGTCCAGGAGGAACCATGTCGAAGCAGACAGCGGTAACGAGCATCATCCCGGAGTTCCGGGGTGCTTCGGACGATTGGAACGTTTATCGGGAGATTCTGGAGGAGTTTTACCGGGCGCACGGTATCACGGGAGCGGCCAGGGTTCCCGTGTTGATCAGCGTGATCGGTAAGGAGACGTACCGGACGCTACGTGGTCTCTGCCATCCACGATCACCGAAGGAGATGGATTACGATGAGCTGTGCAAGGTTCTTGCACGTCAGTTTATACCGGAGATCGCCATCTTCCGTCGACGATCCCAGTTCTACCGGGCCGAGCAGCGTCGTGGAGAAAGTGTGAAGGATTGGTACGCCCGACTGAAGGCGTTGTCGGTGGAATGTGCGTTCGCGGAGCAGCAGCTGGAGCCGTTGCTGCTGGATCGGTTCGTTATCGGTCTGGCACCGGGACCGGTGCAAGATCGGCTTTGCGAGGAACGCCCCGATAGCCTGACGCTCGAGCGTGCCGTGGATTTAGCGGCAACCAAGGAGGCCGCAATGGTTGAGGACCACGGGCAGAACGTGGAGGATCTGATGGCAGAAGATTTCGCCGGAATGGCACTGGACGAGGGCGAGGGACATCGTCGCCGCCATCGCCATGGAAAACATCGCCACTTCTATCATCGGTTTGGTGTCGATGGACATCACGGACACGGCCATGGGCACGGACGGAGACACCGACACGGACATCGGCGTCACCGTCGAGAGGCTGGTCCACCGCATTCCGATTTCGAGGAAGCACACGGGCGACGCCATCATCGTCATCACGAACCACCGCATCGCTTTGGACCTGAAGGACACCACGAACATGGACATCATCACGAAGGACGCCATCGTCATTTCGGTGCGCCAGCTTTTGGTCCCGGTGCGTGGCACGGAGGAATGGCACACCATGGCCGTGAGATGCCACCCCGGCACTTTGGTGCTCCACCGTTCGGGCCGTGGGGCGGTCGTGGACATCCATTCGGAAGACCCGGCGGCCTAGAGATGCCCGGAGTCGGGGAGGATTTTTGCCGGCGATATAGACGCACGGAGGCTGAGCGTTCCTGCCGCAAGGGGCGCAAACACTGTCGGCGTCGCCGCAGCAGCAGCAGCTCCAGTAGTAGCAGCAGCAGCAGCTCGGGCTCGAGTTCATCCAATTCCTCGGCATCCACCGCAACGAGCTCGGACACTCCCGATGAGGCACAAATGGAAAAGCGCGGAAAGAGCTGCCACAAGATGCGGAAGGACGGAATGGAGTGCAAGCGGTACGGTAAGCGGTATGGTGGAAAATATGGTGGAAAACACCATGGCCATCATGGTGGACGGCACCACCGTCATCATCATCATGAAGAGGGAACCGGACGATGCCAGCGGAGACAGAGAAAGCAGGGTGATGAAGAGGCGGAGAAACAACCGGAGCAAGAACCAAACGGAACCGATCCTACGACCGAACCAGAGTTGGTTGATTAGGGAATGTTCATGATAGATCGGAAGCCGGCAGAAGCGAAAGCATATTATCTTTAAACACATAGTTATACTCGTTATCCAACTATAAACCGCAGGCCACCGCAAAAAAATGTTAAACAGAAATGTGAAGAAAAGCGAAAAAAATCAAAAAATATACACAAAAGGTGGCAAAAAAAAATAAAATAAATCTACATCACTAAACAAACAAGAAGTTACAATAATTTGATGATGTTCAACCAAGAAAGAACAATTACACAGCTGGTTACAAAAACGATAGGGTCACATAAACTTCTTATGTCCTTCGACCGTATCGAGGGAAGTTTTTCAAAGCACCATTAAATAGCAGGCTTCCAATTATTAATGTGAATTTGTGTGGCAAAATAGATCCACTCAGTTGGAAACAGTTAAACTTGATGGAACATCCGAAAGGGAACAAACGCCTCCAAATATACGTTTTTTTTACAAAAGTCACGGCGTTCATATATTTGAACGGCACTTTCAGCGTTGGACAGTCGCGTCTGCCTGGCTGTAGTCAAGAGGCAGACACTGTATGGTCTACTTAAAGGCGCTTAGCAACGAGTTTCCACCGAGGAACCTTCTACAGAAGGTGTTTTTCTCAGCTTTTTGCCATTTAGTTTTCCCCTCGAGATGGATCGCGAGCTATTTTTCGTTATTGATGCGAATTCCACCGAAAGGGCACAAATGTGCTGAGCGTGCAGGTAGTGATAAGAAAAGAAAATGATTTACTACCTGCCACCGATAGAACGTTTTGCACGTAAACAGATTCACCGCCCATCGCCGGTCGCTCTTGCAGCATCATTGTAATGCTGTAAACATGATATGAACAGATATTTCCCGAACGATCAAGGTTCGAGAAAAAGTTTGTAAAGTTTTTCACGATAAGAGACTGTTGTTTTCAATAGGTTTTGGAAAAGAGAGTGAATTTCCTTTTTTACAGCGCCAACTTATTTTCCCCCACCGAACCTTCCCAGTTAGTTCTGTCGGGATATTGAAAGCATTGTGGGGATTGTGAAATAGCTGCGGAAAACATCGACCTAGCCGGAGTGGGTGGAGATAAGCTTAACACACCGACACGCAGCCCACTGAATCGCTTGTTTGTTTGCTATTCCTGGTTTTCGGGTAATTTCGTGAGTCGTTACATAAATATTAATCACCGGCACGACATCTTCACATCACTACGGAAGCCTCAATTCCATGTGTTTTTTTTGGGAGGGCGTGGGTTGCAGCAATGCGTGCCTACTTGGACCCAACACTTGATTTATGTTTATTGCAAAAACATCGAACCCCGTCAAAACGGCTACGGGTTGCGGCGCAAAAGATTAACGCGCGTCCCGGAATCGACCGACAGTCGGAACAGAAATCGGAGGGAAATATAACTAACTTACCTGTAGAACATGAAGACAACCAGCGCGTTTCCGATTACGCCGAACAGCATCATCACGCAGTAGAATACGGCCAGCCCGTAGTGTTCGCCGGCCGACGGTGGCTCGAACTGGAGCCAGAAGGGATTCACTTTGGCCACGAACAGCGGATCCACCGGTAGCACGAACCCCGACCGGACGACGTATTTGCTGTGCGTATCCGGAAGAGAAAAAAGACCGTAAACCGACTGTGAGGAATGAAGGTAAGAGCGGCAGAAAATATGGACAGTCTCAATTGTGCACATTTCCGGGACGTCGTAGGGCGCGATTGGGTGATTCTGGTGATAGGATCGATCGGAATAAATTTTGATTACTATCGCAGATGCCCTGATGGCGGCGGCAGGCAGCATCCCGTTGACAACGGCGTGTTGATTGAATTTTACCAGAAACGTCCGTGTCCGCGGTGGTCTTCTTCCTTTTATCGACCTTGCTAAAGTAAGAAATTTGTGGTCGTTGGACGACGACCCGTTGCAAGCTGGAGCGAGTTTACGGTAGGCAGCCCATTTGCACATTTTCGGGACGCGAAACACATTTACAGCTACAGAAAAATAAGTCTTATTTTGAGGGCTAAGCGTTCCTGGATGTAATGGTATGGAAATGTAACGATGGTACACTTAATGATAGTGGAATCTAAAAATAAATGTATCAAACAGCTGGCGAATCTTCCGCGTGCGAAGCTTGGTACGATTATATGGACATTTCTCGCTCTCTTCAAGAAGAAAGGATGAACGGAACATTGTAATTGCAATTTTCCCTCAAAAATAATACTTTGTAGCAATTCAACAACTTTCCTTACGTCTTCAGAACTACCCTTGAAATATTTTTACGGTTTCCAACTTGTTGAAACAATGCCTTAGTTGACTTGTATGGTTACAATTTTTTCTCCTTTTAAAATTCCCAGCTAGAGTATATCATCTTTCAAAAGCATCGTTAAATCTGGGAGTTTAAGTGTATCACAATGTTTCCACGAACGAGATGCACATAAACAGGACGATCAATTGGAAACCAAACGAATTTTCCCAAGTGTCTTTTATATGGCTTCCTCGATGCTTCCTCTCACGAACCGGAACAAAAGTTAAATTAAGCTGAATTTCGTACCACGGTGGACGGAGAAATTCAAGAACTCCACCTTACCACGATCGAATTCGCGTTTCTTTTATCTTTCCTTTTCAACGAATCGGCGTCAGCAACCAACAACATCAAACGCGACCATGTTGACGGTAGTCTTCATTCTGTTCACACGTGGATAACGTCATTTAAATGCAATTAGTAGAGAATCAACCGATTTGCTTCCCTTTCTGTCTACGCGTATCATCCACTAGGTGAAAGTGTGCCCGCGGCTCGTTTCCACGATATTATCCATTAAGGAATTCGTCCTACCATCAGCTTACCTCCAGAGAACAGTATTGTCGGTGGCATTGCTGAAGCTGTTCATGCCGCTGCTTTCGTTGTTATTGGCGAAGGACGTGAGTGCTGTTGGCAGCAGCTCGGAAGCATATTTTTGCACAGCATTAACCGTCGGGGACACGACGGATGGTAGTTCCGTTGTTTTGGGTTGCATTGTGCCTGTAAAATAGAAGAAAACAATGACAGTAAGAATAAAAACGTGGTCAATGAATGGCTTACGGTTGAGTAATCCATGCTCATTCCCTGTCCCTTTATGTTCTTTTTCAAAGACACACGATATGCCATCGGAGACATCGTAAAAAGATACACAAATCGCAATAACGACCATAGGGTAAAACAGTTGGTGGCAAAGGGATGATTGCCTTACCCAGTTTGTTGAGCATAGCTTCACCGACTCCGTTGCTAATTCCCGAACCGCCGAGGACACGCCGAGGTTCTAGCAAGCCCTGGAACGATGGGCTGCTGCTGGTGAATGTGATTTCGTAAAGCAGAAGCAGTAACGTTACTGTTTTGGCCGACATTCTGGATGCTCAGTTATTCTGTTTTTACCACGTTCAAATGAGTAATCCGATGGAAAAGAGTCTTATTTTTCACTCTTCAATATTCTCCTCGTTTAGACGCGGTCGTTTCCGTGGTCCTAGTGACGGCGTCGTTTTTCACGTATTCTCGCTTTTAATTACGGAAGCATCATCGTCCACCGACACTCCTCGGATGAATGGTGCATTTCCTGGATGATAAATCTGCTTTTCTACCCCACCAGTATGAGGACCGAAAGGAGGGCCTGGGTGCGCGGTAAAGGACTATGAAAATTGTTCCCCACACTCTGCTTGTTTTACGCCTTTAAAACCTGCAAGCAAAAAGAGAAACGAATTTAGGATACTTTAACTGAAGCGATATCCGCGGAAATGCGGTCAGGAGTGAGTGGAAGGCGGTAGCTCGGGCGAACAATGGAAAGCAAATTGACTTCAGCTTTAGCTTTCCAGAAGAATAAAGTCATCTTAATGTAAAACTGAGTCAATTTCTCAAGCTGATTAAAACTTTTTTTCGAAAGTAACATTATACGATAAACGAATCCGTCAAGGACATCGAAATATTAGATGTAAGCTTTTAATCTTAGTGGAATGTTAATAAGCGTGGAGGGTGGGTAGATAATGTAATCCGTGACCCCGTAACAAGACTCCCTAAGCGAGTGCCAATTACTTCGGTCCATGTTAAATGTTTACTTGAGGGAGCCGTAGTATTCATTTGTTTCCCACAAAAGCAATCACTTAAAACAATCGTCTTGATTAAGAGGCAAAACTAAGAGGGTTTACTGAAAAAGGTCCACCGGAGATCTTAGCAATGATATTTCTGACCCTAACTCGTCTAGTAATAGAGTTTGGGTTCATGAAAACCCTTCAAGTTTCTGGACGAAGCGGGTCTCTTTTTCGGAAGGTTAGACTTTGGCTAAAAAGGCGAATATGACCGAGCCAGTTATAAGGCCGACGGTACGACAGGGAACCGGACCAGTCAGTTGTGATAAGAAAGATCCACGACAGAAACAGATTTTGCTCCATGACAGCCGACGGAAACGGATAGTCACATGAAGATATTGTTCAAGTGCTACCTTAAAGAGATTCGGAAGAGCATAAACAATACTCATCTTAAATTGTTGGTCATGGATTTTGTTATAAAGCTGTTGTGTGTTTTGACCATTTACCAAACGGAAAAGTGAGCTTTTCTATTTTATTGTCCGTCAGGTATTTCTTCAAATTTTCAGACAGCGTCTCTTAGCACAAGTATTCTTTCCACATTTCGCGATGGTGTAGGCGGTTAGATAGAATGTTTGTCATGGTCTGCGAATTTTCTACCACCCTCGTAGTGGAACGATGTGTGTTCTATCGCTACCATCCGTGAAAAAGACGTGTCTAAATACCTACAAAACGTGGGGCCCGGCGTCGGAACATCATTAAAATTCATCTTGACACGAATTCTCAAATCCTCCATTCGTTGGATTGCCAGACAGTCGTGCCCAAGTCGACTACGGAAAGCCACATTTCAAACGAATGCTTTGGATTGCGTGTAGGTTAAGAAACTGAGAACGATTGCAAACTTGTTTGAACTGAAATTTGTTCTAAGCCGTAGACAAGTGGAGTAAACAAGCCAACTTGTAGTTCACAACCTTCAACAGTTAACGACTTATCATCGTTACGCGGTGGCTATTTGGTTGACTGCCTTCCACCAAGCAGCAGCTTGGAATGGTGCCGTAGCTGGATTCTTGTTTCCACTACCGCATTTGCGTCTCGGAACCATGACCTCTGTTCTGTCTGGCCAGCTTTACCTTAAGATCCGACAACCCACACCGTTTATTAAATTTAGACATTCGACCAAATGAACAGGTGCAAAGAAATATAATACCAAATTTGGTAGCTGTTCTTTGATTGACGGGTCCAGGTGGTGATGGATGGAGATTGACCCTTGGCAACGGTTTAAAGATTGCCTCTAGCCCCTGGGGTTTGAAGCTTCCAGACGGTGAAAATGCTGAATTTAAACACAACCGTCCACACGAAGGAGTCATATTGCGGTGTGGTTTATTGGTCGTGTCTTAAGCCAGCGGCGATTAGTTGAGCAGAGCCCTGGGGACATTTATATAGTCGGCAAAGGAGTTTCCCAACATCCATCACTTGCAACATCCCTCACGTTTTCCACTCCCCGCAAGGGAGTGGTAAGACTTTTAACTGCCGTACACAAATTGCTGCTGCTGACAAGAACCATTTGGCAGTTTGTCGCTTTTCTCAAAATCGCTCTGACAACGAGATTGTTTCTGCTGCCAGCCCTCAACGGACGTGACTGTTTGCAATAATTCTTGCGGCGAAATTTGACAGTCTGCTTTGCTCTACACGTGTTATTACAAATAATAATGGAAGCCGACAAGTTCAAATATATGTAAGGCAACATAGGGAATAAGTTCTGTCTCACAAAAAGGGCAAATTTAAATCATACATATCTTTTCATGTACAGTTGACAGCACTTAGACTACACTTCCTTCGAAAAAGGTTTTTTTTGTAGTCGACGCAGTTACTTAGGTTTGAACTGAAATTAACGGTGCTCTTACTCACTCAGTCATCAGTGTAGAGCACAGGTATTGAAAGAGATATGTGACCGACGTTAAACAGCAGCCACCGGCGTTCGGTTTAGTACAGTGCGTATTGCCCGAAACGATTTGCGCCCGCGATGGCGTCACAGACCTCGTCCGGGGAAGACCTCAGAGAAGGGCACAGACGTAGCGGCAACGAGCACACACACGCACGCACACCACCACCGTGGACCTCAAAAGCCGGTCGGTGGTTTCGGTCCGACCGCAAACCGTTTCGGTCAAAACGAGCTTAAAAGTCCGATTCGAACTCGACCGACGCCATCAGTTCGAGGTGCGCTACGGACGCGTACGGACACGAGATTTTTTAAACCACTTTTGTAGTGCGTGCGTGCGTGAGTGTGTGCGTTGAAAAATAAAGGCAAGTTTTGGTAAAAGGCAAATCGTTCGAAAAGTAATATATATTCTGCCAAAGTGTGGTTGAGGTGAAGCTTTCCCATTTGCTGCTCAGAACGCGGTCTACTTAATATCATCCTAAAATGGTAGTCTGTGAAAGTGAAAGGAAGAACTCCAGTTCCAGTGTTGCTTTATGGTTATAATCTGTAAAGCTGGTTTGGAAGGCACTATAACCTTTTATCAGCGATGAGAATAAACTCTAATCAAGTAAAAAAGCGAATATGAAACAGAACTGTAGAGATTGGCAGCGAACACTGCACTGGAAGACCGAAGCAAACAAGTTAACCCGGATGCACTGCATTCGTGAGATTGAAATTTGAAGGAGAAATATCAGCAAACGGCGAAAAGGAAAGCCATCAACAAGCTATGTTTATTCGATGCACGAGAAAAAAATATGATATGGTGCACAAAATTACGTATGCTGAAAGCAGAAACCTGTTTCTTCCATGCTGGTTCACCTCAAGCCTTCTGCCATTTTGAGGGACCACCGTGTGCTGGTGGTAGAGTTGGTTGATAGTGAACGCAGTAGTTCGGTCAATACAAATGCTCCCCAATGCCGCCATAATCTCTGCTTTTCGATCAAAAAGAATTTCCCCGTGTTTTTTTTCCATTGTTTGTCTTCAAACATTCTCAAATCAACACGCCATCCATATTCAACCAATGGCTGGAAGCACCATAAAAGCAACCGAAGGATGAGATATTGCGGGTTAAGCGGAGATCATGCGTATTACTGTCAGCCGTCGGTGTTTGCCGTTGACAAACGGTGTTAACACGGTGCCAAGGAAATGTTGGTGCAGGCGCTGGAATATGCACTGGCACGGATTGTTTTAGCTTTCCTGTCACGGTTTACTTCAAATCTTCAGCACGAGGGAGAGAAAAAAAACTAGGAAGAGTATGTGCCGTGAAGCTTGATTGTACGAAGCAACACTATGCGACGAAAGCGTCCAACCATATTGGATTTCCGCTGAACAACTGAAGTAACATGCAGCAGTACCGTCACATCGGATGATGCAACGGGAGGATCACAGAATGGAAAGCATTTCACGAATGGCACGAAAAGGCACGAATTAAGTGGAGCGGAAAACAATAGCTCCGTGCAGCATATATCGTACCGTTGGACCTCTCGGGCTCTTATGTCATGTGGGTGGTGGCGGACAAATTTTGTTGATTTCTATTTCGTACCATCAACCAAGTAGTCGAGCTTGGCTACGATAGGATTTTGAACTTAGTGCTCGGTGCAATTTTGTTTATGGAAGTACAAAGCAGAGCAGAAGGAAAACCCGGCTCTGTTTCAGCTATTTTCAGCCCAGGTGAAACAGTTGCACTAACAATGGGTTTGCGTTGTAGTACCGGGCACCCACATTTTGTACCGCAAGAAAGATTGATGGATATCGTGCGTTGCTGGCAGGCACTCCCATTTATATTTTCCATTCAAGGACCTTTTTTAATGACGTACCTTCATGGAATGGTAATAGCAAATGGCTGGTACCAATATAACCGGGATTAAAATCACGACCTTTCTCAAATCATTCCATCGTTTCGGTGGAACTTTTGCACTCTTTTTCTCTTCTCGGGTCGAAAGCTCAGCGTCAATCATAGACGAAAACCGGCAAGACGACAGAGATAGCATTGGCTTAAAACATTGGGCCCAGCCCGTTCGGTTTTGGTTAGGCCTGATTGGGTCGGTGGCGGAGGTAATGGATCCGTCGAGATTTGAAGCCCACTGTGGAGGCCGCCAATATCTGGTACGGCAAGGCCACCGAGGTCTAGTCGTTCGTGCGTGAACGTGAACCGCGTGGTCGGGGCGGGTCGAGAAAAAAAAAATTAATAATTTAGGTTTTAAGCAGCAACTCAAGAACGAGTGGGAGGCGAATGCTGCGAATGGTTTCGTTTGCAACGCAAAACAAACTGTTTCCCACGGTTCAGCCGTGCTACGAACTCATACTCTAATTTGAGGTTGGAAATTAAATTATCAGCATCTATTCTTGCCAACTTCACGACTGTGCGCAAAGAGTACACATAATACATTTTAACATCAATGAACTTTAATCTATGCTATGAAATTACTGTAAACTAAATGTATTCCTCCGCAATGGCGTATGTTGTCGTTGGAACATTGCTCGGAACTTTTAACAATTAGAATTCGTAAAACAACGAAACAAAAATGTAGAAAACGTATAGAAGCGAGGATAAAACGAGCAAATTTTCAACCGAAAATGACAGTACGAGGAAGAGTTTCTTGCCTTAAGGTACCGGCAGCCTCCAGCGCCAGGAGAATGAACAATTGCGGCTAATGAATGCAAATTTAAGGGCATCAGATTGTAAGGGATTTCTCAAAGAGAAGAACGCCAAAACGACGAGTCTAATGGAGAGCAACGGTGCTGCGCCGAACCCAACAACCAAGTGGCTTTGTATAATTATGGAAAACTAATGGTGTGCGCCATAATGTTTAATTTGCACCAAGCATTCATTTTCCAACAAAATGCAGCCCACGCTACACAATCTTGAAGGGTTTGCGAGGTTGATTAGACGATCTACAAAAGATTGCCAACGGCTCGTGCACGGAACGGCACCATTGTCCACGCTGGTTAACCGGAAGCGAAGAAAAATTTCCACTTTCTAACTCTCGTATTCCTCTTTACATAATGCGTCGTCCAGTTTGCTTGAAACATAAGATTATAAACGCGTTGTGGTTTGGCGGAAATGTTTCCCCCGCTTGGCAGCCACAATGTTTATCCTAAACTGGCATGAGAGTATGGCGCTTCCGGAATTTTCCAGTGTGCTGAATATCTCACGGCCGCATCAACATTACATTACTAACATTGTGTTTTCGCCCGTTCGCTAGCGCTTCATGAATTCTTGAATTTCTTGGCAAACAAACAGTCCCCAAACAGGGGCCCTACTCTAGGTCGGGGGCAATGCAGTAATTTTCTTCGTTCTTTGTGAATTTTCGAGTAGCTTCCCCCAATGGGAAAAACGACAAGTGGTTCGTCCGGTACTGCTGGAAATGCATCTGACGGGAGACATTCGCATGAAAGGAAGATGGCTCACGCTATACGGATGTTTAATTATGACCGAAACTTTTTATCTCCGCCTCAGCACATCTGGGACACAGAAAGCAGCATCTGCTAGCTGCTCGAGACTCCGTGGCTTACCTGGGAAAACCAATCGTATCTACTGTACAAAATCACAGCCGACAGCAGCGGCCAATCTGGGAGCCACAGAAGAACCGAAATATTTGATGAAATCGGTAGTAAAAGTAAACGTCCTAATTGAAATGTGGTGCACCGCTCTGATTGGTTTGAAAAATATTGCTTCACTCCAATCGATTTCATCGAATCGAATTCTTCAATTGTTACATTTTCTTGGGAAATCGGTGACAAAAAAGAAAGCGAATCCTTAAAATAACCCGAGTGCAGCGTACTCAGGATCCGTAGGTTGACAAATGTTTCGAAAACAACCGATTCTGAAGAATTTAGCTATTTTCATGCGCTAAACACGCAATTTGTTTCAATGTAAGAATAACAGGAGAGCGAAGAAAACATTAAAGAGTGTAGCAAAGAAAAAAAGAAGCGTACATCTTCCTGTACTTTTGATTTTCCCAAGAAGATCTTTACTTCCGGGATATTTAAATTCATCGATAATGATTTTTAACCGAGTCTTTCCAGAAGCTTGGTCCAACTTTTCATTAGAAAGGATTGGTTTAACATTATCATTCTAAAAAAATCCCAAAAACAATACCAAATCCATCAAGTGTAAGAGATGAAGACGGTCCATGACACTCGAATCATATGTATTCATAAAATATTATGCATATATTTCATTTCAGCATAAAAACTACGAAATTTCTAGAACATTCGAAAGAGCGAAACTACAAAAAATGGTTTAAAACTATAAATATTTAACCACTCATACCATTCATCCCAAGATAGTAGAAAAGAGCAAGAAAAGTTATGAAATTCTTCTAGAAAGCCACGACTTCTCGGCGCGGTCAAGACGAAGGGTTTCGAAAAGTAATAACCTCTTTGGTGGAGGTTATCAGGTTATATATTTTTCACATGATTGAAAGTGACAGCTGTTGGTCAGGACATATTGTATCAACTTGCAGCTTCAACCTTTGGAAAGTGGAAGTGGAAGGGATAACGGCTTGCGGTGGGGAGTAGTTCAGGAGACGAAATATTCCTGCCATTTATCTTATTCTCTCCAGATCTCACGTCCCGCATTGCACATACGAGAAATAAGACTAATACGATGGGTGGTGCTGGACAGGTGGAAAGCGATCGTGAACCTACCCCTCCCCTCCCCCCACCCTCGCGTTTTTCACGTCACGTACCGAGTCCCTTCGGGCAAAGACTAATGAGTAGGAAATGAAACAGGAATACCGTGACCTGCACACGTAGCTCCAGGTTGTGGCATGGATGGCTTTTCGATTGTTTTACGGGGGTTTTCCATCATGGAAAACGATAACGATGGCAGCAGATGGCACTGTTTTTGGTCGATTTAATTTATGTTAAAACAATAACTTACCGCTACAGGCCCCATTTCCGAGTATTGAAACGCTTATTGTCAATATTAAACCGATTAAAGAGTTGTCTAGAAGGCCAAGAGCAATTTACCGATGAAAGCGGTTCCACTTAATTAAAGGATATTCATTGAGAATAATTGTACTTTGTGATGAAACGTCAAATTGAACGAAACAATTTATACGCGAGCGTAAAATGTTGCACTTTTCACTTAACGGATCGGACCGAAAGGAGTGAACGTTTTAATCAAACATTTCCGCTCACAATGTACTGGGGGATCATAAATTGAGTCTCGGTTGATCACGTGACACATTAATAACTCATCCTTCTGTCTGTCCGTTGCAGACGAGAACCTGTTCGTCCGGGCAAGTGCGGCCGGCGAGAGAAACGATGGCGGCATCGAGAAACCTGTGGATACCGGTCGCTGGTTTGGTGGTGGTTGTGCTGGCTACACTGACCGGCCCGGTCGGTAGTTACTCGCCGTTCAAGAAGAATAACCAGCATGGTTCGTTTACCCGAACCGGGGGACCGAACGGTGCGGTTGGTCAGCGGGAACGGGAACAGGAGCGACTGGCCAGCCCGTACGTGGCTCCGTTGGCCGGACTGGAGGGCACCGGGAAGCGGATGGCCAACGACTTCCTCGAGGACCTCGGCAAGAGCGCGTTTGATACGGTGTACCACTGGAAGGTAATCGATTTCATGTATCCGTCGCTTCAGCTGCGCAATAATGCAATTCGCACACGGTAAGAACCTTGAGAGCGTCCTCTGGTGATGCTTTTACCGATTACTACTATAGTGTTTTCTCCCAATTGCAGTGAGTTTATTCCGGAAAATAACCTCCCCCTCGGAGTGGATCGGTTCCGCGACCGACTGTTCGTGACGACACCCCGCTGGAATCCGGGTGTACCGGCGACGCTGTCTTATCTACCACTCCCTGCTCAGGATCGAAGCCATCCGCTTATGCCGTACCCGGACTGGAGCTACCATACGTCACCGCGCAATCCCGACTGCTCCAAGATGATGTCCGTCTACCGCATCCAGGTGGACGAATGTGACCGTCTGTGGGTACTTGATGCGGGTGTCACGGACACCCTGACCAACCTGCAGCAAGTCTGCCCGCCGAAGATCATGGCCTTCGACCTGCAGAACGACGAACTGCTGTTTACCTACGTCCTGCCGCCAGAGCAGATCAAGGAGGACTCGCTTCACACCAACATCGTGGTGGACGTGCGCGAGGGCCAATGTGAGGACGCGTTCGCGTATGTGGCCGACGTGTGGCGTAACGGCATCACCGTGTTCGATCTGCGCAAGTTCAAGAGCTGGCGCACGACGAACCATCTCTACAACCCGAACCCGATTGCCAGCGACTACAACTACCAGGAGTTGAACTTCCAGTGGTCGGACGGTGTGTTCGGAATGTCGCTCGCGCCCGTCCATCGCTCCGGCGATCGCATGCTGCTCTTCCACCCGATGTCCAGCTTCATGGAGTTCCAGGTACCCGCCTCGATTCTGCAGAACGAAACCGTCTGGGAGGGCTTCGGGCTGGCGGCCAAAGCATTCCAGCCGGTCGGAACGCGCGGTCGCCTCGGACAATCGTCCACCTCGGGCGTCGCGAAGAACAACGTGCAGTTCTTTACCCTCGTGCAGCAATCGGGCGTTGGCTGCTGGGATCTGAACAAGCCGTACAACCGTAACAACCTCGGCGTGGTGGAAAAGAACCCCCAAAAGCTGACCTTCCCGAACGACCTCAAGCTGGACCGCGAGCTGCAACAGTCGGTGTGGGTGATGAGCAACAAGCTGCCGGTATTCCTCTACGACAAGCTGGACTACACTCAGACCAACTTCCGCGTGCTGATGGCCGACGCCCGGAAGGCCATCGAGGGCACCGTGTGCGATCCGCGAGTGCCACCGAGTTTGGCCTTCGATGCCGCTCAGCTGGAGTGCGAGCTGCAAGTTTAGCGACACAACCGAGCCGGCCCCCTTTCCGCTCGCCACTCAAACCGAAAGGTCCAAGATTTATTGCTAAGTGTTTTTACCCCTAGTATAGTGACAACAAAGGAGCAAACTTTAACTCGCAGCAATCATCTTACGGACCAAACTAATCTTATTCCGACCCCCAAACCACCAGTAACACTGATGTAGGGTTGAACATACTCCAATGAACAAATGCCGTAATAAACTCCTCTATGAAAGATTACGAACGTCCAGGCTTTACCTCATAAACCTCGGTTCAGGACCGATGCGAAACATTTCAATATGGAAAAGAAGACATTCGGTTCGGTGTCGGTTGGTGGCGACTGAGATACTTTCTCGCTGAACAGTTCGGTAACGAAGTAACATCTATGCCGGATTTATTTCCCTAGATTGGGCTATTTTCCTGCCTCGAAACCCTCTAAGTTCATGGTGGTGGAGGAGGCCAAGGATTGGTCTCATCGTTAATCATCTCTCCGTTACCGAGACCGGGTAAATGGAACGTAGTGGAAATCCAATCCGTTTCCCGTGAATGCAGCTCCTAAAGGAAGTGCAAGGTTCTCCGACAAATTGTTCGCCAAGGAGCATAAACCCGAATCCGAAGAAATCACAAGGGTACCACACTCCCACCAACCTGAGAATGTCGCCCCCTTTGTCGACGAAGGAAACTGTTTTCCACCCGACGCGAAAATCGTACGAAAAGTTTGCTTTCCACATACCAAATTGTGCTTCCTTTGCCGGGTTCCTTTTGTGTACTTCGCTTTACCTAGCGAATCATGCATTTTTCCGATGTTTGTCGTACCAAAATGGACCATCCACGGGACGGTCGATTCGAGAGGATAAGCATCTCCGGATGGGAAGGAATCTGCACCGAGTGCGCTCTGTGGAAGCTCATCATTTCAGAATCCGTGGGAAGAATGCCCTTCTTGGAACTTATTCGTGCTGAGTTCAATATCAGACGATGAGGCCGCGAGTAGGTAGGGCTTTAATCTCGTCGTGTGAATAGACGCGCACCCTTCCCCACTCCCTTGTGTCGCGATCGATGATATGGATGGTAAACGAAATCCAATTTTCCAGCTCCAAAAACCGCAGCTATTCAATTATACATTCATTCCAAGCGCCAGGACGCCCTGCCAGGACAACAACTCTCCATCGCATGCACGGGTTTCCCACTTGGATTATCCACAGTCCCCGGCAGGTGATTGGTGGTGAGGCTGCTATAGCAAGCTCAGTGATGACCGGTTTTACGCTCAACAACGTTTGCAGTCAACTTCTAGGTATCGCCACTAAATATGCGACGCTAACGAAGTTGTGGTAGCGATGGTGAACGATACAGAGTGGACAGTTTAATTTCGTTCGGGAATTTTGGTTTGTTTTTATTAACATTTTGATTTAAGAAGCGCGACCTTCGTTCTTTGATGGGTAGCACGGTTCATCGACGAGAAACTTCCCGATCCGAAAGAAAAGATGGAGAAAAAAGAAAAGCGACGACAAAGATTATACGATAATAACGCACTTTACATTTTCAAGCAGAAGCTCCAGTTTAAAACATTTAAGTTCCATCACAACAATGTATTTGTAGCACGTTACTGACATGAAACGTTACTCAATTTTATCTCATGGAACACGGCAAATACATAAGAAACGATAAGGCCAGTTCGCATTCCCAAACCTCCCCAGAGAAAGGTGTCGATTTTATGACCTCACAACGTATAGGAACATAGTTTCATGCATTGGATTATCGGAGCAAAGCAATTAGAAGAATCCAATCAAACTTTGCTCAAAGGTAAGATTCGTAGCGAAGATTATACTACACTGAACTTTCCTTTGAAAAATCAAGAAGCTAATCTGTTTGATTAGAGCAGTGCAACTAATTTGATTGAAATAGTTTCCAAAGTAGGTTCATTCAAAGCACGACCATCCTCCTCCAATTCCCATGTGCGGATTCAACAATTTTTAAAGAGACCGATGGATAATGTTCATAATTTTAAGGACTTTACTATTAATTTGCTGGATTGAAGGGCCTTTAAGATGCACACAGGTTGTGCTGCTGAACCCTGATAAAAAAAAACCCGTTTAACGGAAATTGCCTACGGAATGGAAATATTCGAGCGTTAATAGGTCTTAACAAATGGAGAGCATACCATTCACTTGACACTTCATCGCTGTAGGTAACATGTTCCGAGTTTTACGGCTCATTCAATGCGGTTTGTGAATGAATTCGGCGGAATCAAGTAATGAAAATTAATGTTTCTTTTATCCTCCTCCCCAGGCCAAAATTGTGGTACTTTACGGAATGTAAAAATGGGTTTGCGTTCGTTGTACTTCCATCAAAGTCACGTTTCATTATCATAACATGAATGTTGCGGTCCTGAGAAGAGAGCGTTCCAAGCATAGAATGATTTTCAAGTGGTTTGAAAATAGTGTGTTATGTTCTTTATGTTCATACCTTTGAAAAATGCAAATAATCAATTCAATGCAACAAAATCAATACATTTTCTACCGAATACAGTTTCTTTTTAAAACTGTCAGACAGCGGTAAAATTGTTTGTTAATTGGTTTCCGCGAAATGGCTTCAAGATGATTGATATCATTCAGTCAATTTTGTTGCTTGCAGAAGCCGTTTCTATTTTAACGTCAAAACAACTTTTCAAATATGTTGATTCTTACTTGTTTTCGTACAGGCGATGCCTTTTCTATATTAATATCGATCAAAGTAACGAAAACCTAGCAAAAAAAGTTTCAATTTCTGTTCAAGAGCGTATTAAGGTGTCAGTTTCATGTTGCGACTCCTACACGAAATGCTGGTAATTTCTCTTCAGTAGTCGCTCTCCGTAACACAAGATGAAAACAATGAAACGACCTCACTGCAGGACTTTAAAGTTGGTAAATGTGAGGGTGTATGTCACACCAACTACACACGAAAAACCTAACCGAAAAACACTCTAGCTGTGGCAAAACTTTCACCCCTCAAAAACTCCCCAAGAAGATGGAAATGCTGTTTGAAGGAAGTTTTCTACGGTTTCCCTGCAGGCCTCGGTTTCCTTCAGGATGGAAGGTCTTTTTATCCAGAACACACACTGGCACACAGGAATCGTCCTGTAAGTATGTATGCTTTTGCGCTCCGAGGAAGGTCATGGTTCGTCTCACTTTTTTTAAAACTAGCTTTTTTCCTTTGGACAAATCGAGAGGGATGATGACTGACCGTAGACCATGCTTTTCAATTTTCCCTTCCTTTTGCTGCTCGTGTGTCCTAATAGATGTTTTAACACGTGCATAGAAAAAACTTTCTAGAAAACGACTCCTTAGATCCTTCTCGGAATAAAAGAAGTGATAGTTGTTGGGGATTGATAATTGAATAGGGTGTCAGGAAAAAGGAAATGAACCATCCAGGAACGATTTCTAGCGAACAAACGAGCAGTACTCAATAAACATGCCTTCGAAAAGTCCTTCAGATCGCAAAGTGTTCAACGAATCCCGTGCCATTCTCTGTGTACTCAGTGTGTCTTAAAACAGATTCGTTAGAAACATTTATTTTAACCCACACACGCACACACAAACACTCCAGAATTGACACTGATTCCCCTTCCAACGTAACGCCGGATCGAAAGGGCAGAACTTTTACTGCATGTCATGCCTCCCCCATGTGCACCACCCGTATCCGTTAAGAAGGAAACTTTTTTAATTTGCTGATAAGTATCTTATTTTGGAAAAGTCAGTCAACCTTCCCGTGGCTCGCGCATCCAACATGATGCACTAGAGCTGGTTGGATAAATGCGAGAGTGCTGCAACAAATCGGACGAGTTGGGTCAGCGATGCTTAAGGGATTATTTGAGGTTGAGCAAGCGAGCTTCAAAAATCCATCGCCGGGATCGGCAAACTGGGTCAGCACAGGATGGCTTACATTGCAAAGTTTGACAGAGTGCTAAGCCACAATAAAGGGCGCGGAGTGGTTTGACGAGATTCTGGGCGATTAAATAATTGAATGGATTTCAAAGTATCGCATCTAATCTCTCAACATGAATAATAGACTACCGCAAATCGAAACGGGACACTTTCCGATTGTTTAGTTAAATAAATCGCATGTCAAAGGCAAACATGTGTATTGGTGGAGTACACAATTTTCTTTGAAGTTACCAACAAGTTTTATTTGATCGAATGAAAGAAAAATGAGGCCGTTGTATCTCCATTTCGTACGTGAGCATCTATTGTAAATCTGAAATATATCAATGGCGTCATGAAAACATTTCTCTTGAACTTTATCGGTTGCGTCGGTTGATTTTACCCGCGTCGTAAAAATTCAAAGCGCGGGTTACATCTTAAAGCTATTCATGTCTTCTCTCATTTCCAGTAATCGGTCGGCAAAGAAGTTTGTGGCCTTTTACTGCAAAGTGTAAAGGCAAAACCGCTTTTGCGTATTAATGGGTTTCGCGCTCTTGGGCGTTTTCACGATGGCAACACTTTCCGCTGCCTCCCGAGGACACTTACCGAAAACACTTGTTACTATAAAATGCGCGCCGCGAACCAAAGCAGATTCAATTTCGAACGGAAACGGGCCGAACTTCAAACGATCATCCATCCAGCACCCGCAGATGCCACCCGGCCGGCAAAAGCTTGTCGCCACGTAACGATCTGCCGTAGCGTGGAAAAGTTTAACGAGCTGTGGGCGGCAAACGGTGGCTCTCCGAATGCTTGCGAAAGCACGCAGATCCGGTTTTGCGTCCCCGCCCAAGCCCACAATCCGAACAATTTCCGTGACGGCCTCAAGATGCACAAATAATTAAACTGATCGTCACCAACAGCAACTGAGGGTTGCTGGAGGTTGCTGGAGTTGGTCGATAAAGTTGATCCATGCCAATCCGTCGGTTCAAGCATCGGACGTACGAACGACGTTGGATGTGGCCATGGTTTTGGGACGGGCAAAAACATAAATTCATTTCGTTTAAAATTCGAACTGCTGGATTAATTATCCGGGAGCAAAAAGGATCCTCGAAAACAGGAAAAGGTAGAAGCATTTGGGACTGATCCACTCGTAAAACAAAAGAAGGGATAAAACATTGAAGGATTGACAAATTAAGCATAAGGATTATTATTATTTTTCCGTTTCTAATAAGGCCTGGTACGTGGTTCATCGTTGTGTAAGTATTCTGCGAATTGTACCTTCTGTTAACAAAACTCTGGATGGCTTAATCTTTTCCGCAATCTCGCTATTGTTTCCCGGAGTCCTATCATGCGAAAACAAAACTGCGTCGGTTTAACATTCCAGGTACTGATATTAATACGTCCAATCGATGCCTTAGTTTTCCATTTGCCCATTCATCCCGGCGGGAGTCGCGGGAAAAAATAGATTCATAAAAACATCCTTTTATGGCGTGCCAAAGCCCTGGCGTAAGCATTCATTTCACTTTTCCATGAAGGATCCGGCCAGTGGGTTGGGATAGGGATGTTCTGAACACTTCGCCACAGGATACAGCCGGGAACCAACTGATATTGGGGAATTTTTCCCGTTTTTAATATAAAAAAATGTAGAAAAAAAGTATCCATATCAATTTCACCTAAACACTGCGCAACTGGTAGCGGTTGGGGATTTCCACAAATCAAAGCGCATTAAGGCCACGCCACAGAATGCCAGGCATTGCTGCAGCTAGATTTAGGAAGCCTGGTGTCCATCAGAAAACTTTTTTTCGTCTCATTCCCAAGAGGGGTCGGTCGTCGGTAGTGTGAATTGTGCCTGCGGACTTTGACGAACCGGAGCGGGAAAAAAGTTATGGAACAAACATAATCCCCACACTTCACACTTCCCACACTTTCACACAACCTTCGCACGTGTAAAGTGTGAACAGTGAACGGAACTTCCGCATGCAGGCGTCAGTGGTTCGACAGACCTCCCAGAAAATGCCAGGAAGCCTTCCATGAGGAAAGCCATCAAAATGTACGTAATCTTCCATGTCTTCCACTTTGTTCTGAAATGTGTGTGAGTGTGTGTGTTTTTATATGATTCGGTTTAATGCAAGATGACGATCCAACGCACAATTCGGATGGAAGGCAGCAAATTGGAAGTGAAACGTTGGGACTGGACCCTTTTCGGACGTCCGGTTGACCTCTGTCCTCGATCGGCAGCGAATCCATGGTACGGGGGGTTACCAATATGTGTCAATATTGTCACGTGCAACTCTCCAATTTGCAGTTCGTGGGAATGCAATCATGTGGAAAACCCTCTTATTTGTTGGGGAAAACACGACACATCGGGATATGTCACAGCAGGAATGGGAACCCAGCGAAGAATAAGAATAAGAAAAGATTCGATTTTTGATGGTAAGAAAAAGAGCAAAAGCCTTCTCAGCGAAGCAGGACGTGGCAATGAATCTTCTTCCATGTGCCCCAAAAGAAATCACTTTTTTTTGTTTGATCAGCTTGTCATCGCCTTGGAATGGGAGGTGATACTTTATCTACTTCTTGGAACACAAGCACTTTACCGGAACCTATCCCAACACTTTAGCGATCCTCTATAGCTTCCGGTTCACCACTCGAAGAGCTGACGGAGGATTTTTGCCAACGTTAGCGGAAATGCGACAGGTTTGCGTCAAAGTCGGTTGAAGTGGCTTGTGCAGCACTTTACGGGAAGAGTTCAGTCCCCACCCCTGCTATGCTATTGCTCCTGTTAATATACCTACCTGATTTTACTCCAGTATCCAATCGGAGCTTGATGATGTTGATGTGAGTATGGTAAAGCCAAGGAGTGAATTATTCACTTCCGGGTCGTCTATTTGTTCTGAGCAACTTAAATCGGTCACCAAACCGTTCTGCGATAGAGAATGTTTCAACCGATGCGATAGAGAATGTTTGCAATTTGCCTGTTGTGTAAACGTGGGGATTCGATGTTTGAACTTCGTCGTATCGATGTTGAGTTTGGCAGGTTGTGTTATGTTTTAATTCAAATAAACTGTAGACATTTCCACACAGAATAACAAGAGCAAGGTATATTTGCTGTGCAAGATCCGTTCAACTGTGTCAAGTTGAAGTTGAACCTATTCCAACTGCCGTTGGTCGCTGACCACAACTAAGTTTATAAACTCCACCACTAACCGTTTGCTTCAACTTCAAAACAATTTCATACGAAGCGACACATCGGACGTGTCGGCAAACAACTTTCTGGCGAGAAACGAGCGCGACGTCGAAGGACTCGACATGATCCTTGAGCGATCCCCAAAGTGTAGGTCTTGACGCGCGGCACGCCGACTGCAAACTGACTGAATCTGATAAACCGCCAGCGAATATCTAGCCAGCCTCTGGCGAGGACTGCTGCTCGCTTCTTCAGCGGACCAGCTTTTCCCGCACTTTTTTCCAGCTTCACTAACGTCGGAGGGAAATGGGAGAGAGCGTTACGTGGAGAGTAACGCACCACGGTAACGTGTGAAGGAAATGGGACATGGTTGGAGAGAAAGAGAGAGGGACTTGCAATCCATCTACTCACTCATTGGCGAAAAGGCAATGTACCCAGGAGTCCTTTAGCGTTTTGCTCGCAGTTTGTATCTCCCTATCTCCTTTAAGCGCACGTTTTTTCCGGTGAGAAGGAGCACATCCTTGCGATAACACGCTATCAATTGCAAGCCCCTAGAAAGAGGTCTAATCGTAGTACGGAGGCTTGTGGCTTTTCAGAGCTCATGTACCCTAACCAACGGAAGTAGCTCCCAAGACGAGGCGTATCCACCGGAATGGTACAACAGGAAGGATTCTCTTGCCGGCGTTGTCGGTTCGCCTCAGAGTGTGTTCTGGTTATTTCACTCCATTGCATGGTGGCTACATTCGTGCAGGAATGTCTGCCGACCGGGTCAAGGGTCGGCCAGGCTGGAGTACTTTTTACGCCTTGGTAGGTGGTCGAAATTGAAAAGGAACCGGCCTCCTTCCCCCGCAGCCAGACAACAAACGAAGGAGTGGTAGCGGAACAAATATACCATCCGGAACTACAGAAGCAACAAGCACGCAGCTCAACGGCCCGGCGGCAAGTCTCTGGAGGTTAAATGGTTTAGGGGCAAACGTCTCGTCGTCGTTCCGGTGTCGCACCCGTGTAACGCCCTTTTGTGTTCTGGGTGGGAGGGATTGAGTTTTGGGATGTTGTTTTCCAGTACGAGTGGCAGCGAATGAATAGATGATCTTACGATTGATGAGATTTCGAGGGTTCCAGGCTCAGTCAACAGTCTAAGTTCAATGTCAATGGTATTCTTTTGACATCGATGCAAGGGATTGGAAAGGAGGGAGAATAAGTTCTTTAAGTCGAGCCCAATTCTTTGAAGCTATTCCTGACCTTTTCCACATCCATTCGAAGTAGTCGTATGAATAAATGATTGTGAAGACAAGTCAATGGAGAAGTCGGATCGGAAACGGTCGCTAGAAAGAATAACAGGTGATAAAAGTTAGGTAGAAATTATGAATGGAATAAAGACATGAACCGGAAAATGGGTCCCAGTTTGGTTGGGTTGGGAACCCAGAAACAGAACGTCATTGACTTCCAAATCTCTTGAAGATACTAATGTGGGTAACCTTAAAGATTTAGATCGTGAAGCACTGGTGGCTTATCTCGTTATCTGTCAGCGTCGTAATAAACATAACACCTCCTCCTCCTCCACGTTTAAAAGGTACACTGAACGGTTCCGACCGGAAGCAAAGAAGGATAAATTCGATACCACGGAGGCGTAAAAATTACACCAAAGTCGGAGGGAACGGAAAGGGACGATGTTGTGAAGTGATACCGGAGAGCAAAAAACAAGTGAAGTTGCTGGGTCTTTGACTTTGTTTTCGAGCATGATCATAAAAGTCTACTGATACAGCTGTCTGACGGATGAGATGGAAATTATTTCAGATGCTCTACCATCGTTGGCACCATTTACAACATCCAACAAGGGGTAGGAGCTAGGGTGTGGAAGGGACAAACGGCGGGTGGTTATGATAACCCGCGCGCCACGTAAAGGTGGCAGATGGAAAATGAAATCTTCGAGATTGGATAACGTGCGAAATTCACGCGTTTCGGTTCAAAACAAGGAACAACAAACCAAAGCAACGAAAAAAAGGATGTAAAATGATCTCAATATTTCAGCCGCACGAAAAACCGTTTAGCAACCGCGAGCGCAAAGAAGAGTCTTTCGTTTCAACAGAAGTAATTCCACGAAAATAATACTACTAGACGAAGGATGCTCGTGGGTTTCGATCCGTAAAAGGGCAACAGTTACTTTGTTGAACATATAAAAGGGGAACGGGGCACACTGGCCAACGCTGAAATTCGTAATGTGTCCAAACAAACCCTCCCGTTAGCCGGGAAACGTCGTTGAGAAGTTTTCCAGCGGTTTGTATTTGGCCACAAAAAAACGGATAAGTTTTCCGTGGCTGTCACAACACAAAACTCCCGGTCAAAACGACTGGCTGTAACTAGCTCGTTACATACTTTCCGGTACATTCACATTAGTGGATAAGTTTTATTTCATTTTGATTTTTCCGCCCGTCTTCAACAAGCTAACACCCGGCGTAAGCCACCGGAAAATCCAAGCTGACAAAAAAAAGGGCACCCCACTCGGTGGTGTCAATCCGATTTTGAGTTTTCGTGGTTCGCTGATAAGGACGGTGCATTGCAGCGGCATGGGGGTCTAAATAAATTTTCCAAGTACGTGGTCGTCGAAAGGTACCTTCAAGGAATGCTGATTGAGGCAAAATGTCGATAATTGTCAAGAACTTTACCCAGCGTAAAGCTGCGTTCTCGAAAAAAAAACACACACCCACACACAGAACGTTCGATTTACAACTTCCTCTGATGCTAAAGATAAGATATAGAGGTTCATGTTTACAACAGGTTTTTGTTTCTGTTAATTATTACATAACTTTTGTATAACCTTTGGGGAATTGTTATCTTTTGAAATCATTAAAGGTTACCTAACGTTTAGTAAAGAATTTCCCCACGGAATGATTCGGAAGAAAAACGATATTTGTGACGCCGAGTCCCGGTACTCTTTTACATAACCTGCAACGCATCCCGCATCCGAACAATCGAAAATGAAGAAGTTGATAAGAGCTGTAGAATAGCGACAAATTTATATCGATTTCCTAGTCCCATCGGGATCGCCACTTCCCTGCTGTTTCCTGCCGCAGAACTTAATGTTTGTTCCCTCGAGAAGCTGTTGCGGTTACGGTGTTGGTCGACGTTGGTCTATCTTCTTTCCTGGCGTGTCGCTTCAAAAAGAGCTGAAAGTTTTCCTTCGGAAAAAAGGCGAGTTCGTGCGACTGGCGGCAAGTTAGCGCATCGCTAAGGAGTCCTTCGAGACCAACAAAGAGGAGACGCAACGTGATGAATGTGGAAGAGTGGTAGGGGACAAAATTATAATATGAATAGATTAATTGGAAAGTGGAGCCGAACTAGAACAGGGGCCCCAATTTGCAGTGAACCCAAAAGCAATCGGGCGAAGAGCCTCAAAAATCCCGGAACGGGCAAATCAAACTAAATGGAATGTTCCCTGGTCGGAAGATATAAGAAGCTCTTACAAAGCAAGAAAAAAAAGACGAACCAAATATCTGCATTGCTACTTCCCTTATCTACGAATCGAAGCCAAAACAAACTAGATGGATGCTGATGTTTTGCAACAAACCAGCCAATACGGCCGTTGTGGAATTTACTTTTCTCTTGTCTCATTGCTCATCCGTCAATATCGTGCGTCAGGCGAATGGTTCTATTAGCCGGAGGCTTTTAATGAGCAAAACAATTCTATGAAGCTATCAATTTAAATTTCTTGTCGATGAGATTGTTTCCCGCAATACCATTTTCCGAAAATCAACTGTAGTCGCTTAGTTAGTAAAGCTTGGCTCGAAGTTTTAATTAGAGTCATTAAGGAGAAATGAAAACATTAGATAAGGTGTAACAAGTAGGAGATGAACGATGTAATTCATCGGCTTTAATTTCTAGTTGTAATTCTGAGAAATATTTTAGCTGCTTTCATCCATTTTATTGTTTTTCCGAACGTAAAAAATGCTTATCTCTGAAAATTCCCCACGTTCGAGTGGTGAATTCGTCTCAATACGAACCGGTAACCATCTATCGGGCTATTCTCGAACCAATTACCGGTTGAGCCGTTGCAAATTTTGAATTTCAAATCGTTTTCGTCCGTTCATCGCGAAAGGTCTGTGACGAGTTTTTACTAATTAATGGTTACTTTGATTATTGACTGTAACTTGTAAAGTACAAGACAAAAACAAAGCAAAGCGTAAACGTGCCACACAGTTTTCATTCAAAGTATGGAAAAGGAAGAAAGTGAAAAATTATCGTGCTTCGGCGCATAGAATATTCGTCTGTGAACCACCAAATACTTTTTACTAATTCACATGGATAACCGGAAGCTGTGCGTCATGATGCTGGAGGACAACGGACAAGCGCTGGAGGATGGAGGACAAAATACAAGACCACTGCCCAAAATAAAAAACGAAAAACTAACGACCGACGTTCTGCAGCACGTTCATCTGCATTTTAAACACAGGAAAAATACATACCAATTAAGAAATACACGATGCATTTGGGTAGGTCAAGATCGTGAAAATTGCGACCCATTGCAATCGTAGCCGATGGCAGTGGAAGAGTTTTACATTGTGTTTCTCTTTTCTATTTTCATCCAATTGCAAGTTGAACGTTTTTCGTAGCAGGGTAACAGATTCCAAATGCAAATGAAATCATTTTCTTTTCCACTGCCACGGGGTTACCATTTTTAAAATACACACTTTGACTTTGTAATCACACCCTTGACATTTTTCTGCTTTTCGCTGGACGGCAAGTTTTTTGATTGCACGTTCCGTTTATTAATTTAACTTTGACCGTATTCAGCGCCTGAAACAATTTCGTCCCCTCTCATTCCTTCGTGGTAGAATTTTTTCAATGAAAGAAAAACCCTACCGTCCGAGGGAAAACGAAGCCTGTGCGACCGCGGGTGGTGGGAAAAAAACGAATGGGCCGTGTTGACGATGCCATGTGTGTCTTACTGCACCACCACAGCCATGTGGGTGCAACGGCACACCGAAGGATGTTGCATTTTTGATCACTCTCGCCGTTCGCGCCCGAATGGGACCACGTGTGACGTTGTTAATGTGCCGTTGGCCGCCAACAACCGAGTGAGTCGGCGTCGCAAACACGACACTCGTTCTCCTCCTCCTCGACCGCTGCACCATCTCAAACAGTAAAATGTAAGTAAGGATAGCGATTGATGCGCTTTGACGAAGACAATCATCACGGTGAGGATGCACTGCGAACCGTGGAAATCGTGGTCTGATGCGGAAAAGGGACGCAAACAAAACAAAATAAATCACCATCGGTCGGCAGGCAATGAAGAGGAGGTCCACGAGAGTGTGCCAAGCACAATGCAAACAAATCCCCCCATGAGGGAACACATGGTTTTACCATCCATGGTTGACAGCAAGTCGAGCTAAGGTTTGCAGACTTTTATTTATTGACGGTTGGTAACCGGAAAGACATGCTTTTGCTGCTTATTGAGATGTATCTATTGCGGTGAATGTCTTGATCAAAATTTAATTTGAACATGAAGGTGTAGGAGAACAGAGTTTATGTTGAAATAAAAATTATCACCCGACCGAGCGATACTGCGTACGGATGTAAACATGCCATCAAATTTTGGCCGATTTGAAAGTAACAAGGAACTAAAATTGGATTTTTTTTAAGTTAAAGGAAACCGATTAGATGTTAGTAGTAACAACTAGTATTTAAATAAGTGGCAGCAATGCCAATATACTTAGCTATTCAATCTTTCACAATCGCTTTAACACAAGCTCCAGTTTCGTGCCAAAAACACGTCACACGCGTGACGATTTGAAAGATCAATAAACAAATTATCAACTCCTCAGCTCAGCAGACCCCTCCAGAGGCCAAACCTGTGAGGCGTGAAAAGGTACGGTGACGAAATGATTCACGAGCGCTGCGCTGCCACCACAGTCACCCTCCGATATTGGTTGGGTTTCCAGATTTCAAGGTGCGCTTCGAAGTTCTAGCTTAGGGAACTATCCCAAAAGGAGGAAGGTCCACGCATGATGTAATCACACACATTAGAAATGGAAAATAACCGCTTGACATTGATCAGTGCAGATCAGTCGAAATATGCAGAGCTTGTTTGTACTTCCGGAAGTGTAACAACGGCCCAATCGGTGGCGATAAGTTGGGAAGTTCGAGTAGCTGTTTGTACGATAAGCATTGTTTTCATACAATCATTGGAGGACAAACCACTTCAGACGGTTGACGGTAGCGTTAGAATGTGTGTGCACTGATGCAGCACAATTGACGACTTTCGGAAGAACACCCATAAATCATTTCATTCTCCCAGATTACAATTCTTCCCCCGACAATCTGTCGATAAGAATCGCATTCCGATCCTTAAACCATCACGATCGGTTTGCTCTCGTTGCGAGAGATAGTTGGCCCAACTAACATTTCGGTGTACAGTCGCTTCACGGGAACGAAAACGAAGCGTTACGATACATCAAATCGGCAAGTGCAACAAAGTGCGCTCGCTGTGACTTCTGCAAACATTGTTCTCATGTCCTCCGTCGGAGAGGAAAACTGGTAGGTGTTGCCTTGAGCTGGAGAGTAACGAGTACGAGATATCGGAAGGTTCGGAACATCCTCGCTCGAGTGCGACATCCTGCTGCACCACGAGATGGTGCACACGTGTGAATCAGAACCAACACCGGTACAGACAGAGCGCGGCCCTCGGACACGGTGTATCCACCAAGCTAAGCGCGTGACTTTTATCAACCGCACGGTTCGGTCAGTCTCGCTCAGTTCTTTGCTGGACGTCGCCGGGATAGGACGCACGGTTTTGTGGCAGGAAGCAACAACACAAACGGCCTAGAGAGACTTTGGGTGGTGATCGTGTCCAACTGTTACGTCCCTTCTGTGGAAAACGTCGAGAAGGAAAAAAGGCCACCCATAACGGCGAGCCGGGAATCGGTGGTGATTGGCTTTCGATACACTGACTGACTGTCTTTCGTGAAGAAGCGAAGGGCTCCGGGTGAGTACGGTGGTGTGGTGGTGCGGTAGGAAAAGAAAAACCTTCCCCGCTCTCGCCAGCATACGTAATGAGGTGAGAAAAGTGCAGTTCGCGATTGCATTGCCACGAAAACTCCGCAGAGAACGGATCGGAACGGTTTGCAAATCGAATGCAAACGGCGCGAGTGAAAGTGTCGATGTGCGTGCAATATTTATTCCTCTAAAACGCGTTGTGGGCGGTGCGGTACACTGAGTGGCTTGTTTTGTGTTACATTTTCACCACAAAAGTTACACAAGAAACAATTCTGAAGATAATTATTTCATAACGACTGGCGTGGGTCAATTTTTGCTGGAAAATTTTTTCCGAGAGGTTGCCACTTAAGGTACAAAAAAGACGAGGTGGCCTGATATGTACCATTGTGTCAGTTGAGCTCAGAAGCAACAAGTGTCCATTGCTTAAGAACTAAGAGATTTATAAGCGAAAAACATTAATCGTACCACTCTTCAGTCGCACGACAAACCCCAAAAGTACAAGCAATGGCAGGCGCAGGCGGCAAAACGAGGCAGGCTGCACGCTCCAGTGGCGGTGTTATGCTAATCGCATCAATTTTGGTATTATCAGGTAATTTTCCAATTTAACACCCCACCACATCCCCATCCAAACCCATTCCGCCCTTTCCTTCCTCGAAACGTTACAAAGAGTTGTAGTTTTATTGCTGTTCCATCCATTTGGTAGACTATAGGTAGGTGGAACTGCTCTCGAGGCAACTGAACCGGTAAAATGTAGTCCGTTTTGCAAAACAAATAGCATATGGCGTACCGAGGAAGGTTTGGAGGATGTTCGGCTACTGCGGTTCAAGATCATGTATGACCATCCACACAATCGGTGAAACAAATGTCTCTACAAAGTGGCCTCTCAAACCTAGCGGATGTGGTCTGGGTTAAGCCGGATTTGCTACGGCCATTGGGTATTGGACCAGAACTAACCTTCACTAATCGCAACGATTACCACCAGGTCGGTCAGGCGGTCGGCCGAGAATATCTTCTGCTCGTCCGGCTTGGCAGATGGTTTCGCCGCCGCCGGATCTGGTGACCGGATTTAGGACGTGCAAAAATTTCATTCAATTGAACCTAGTTTAGACGCTGCACGCCACGCCACACAATTGATACCCCGTGTGGACAAACACAGAGACACACACACACACACGTCCGGCGTCTGGGATCTGGCGATCCGGGTTGGGAATTACGGACACCCTCCGATTTTCCAACCAGCTCACCGTCGTATCGTCTTTCATTGCGGCAGTTCGAGACGCCCCGAACTCGAAGGACAGGACAGATGGGAGCCAGAATTTTACATAATGATGAGGTGGGACCTCGGACTACTAAGTGTCTGGTGCCAAAGCGGAGAACGATCACTTCCGACGACGCTGTCGAACCAATTGTTGTTGGTAGAACGATACAGGCCCAGATTTTGGCATTCTCTTCCCCTATAAATAGGTTTAAATGTGATCGTATTTCATCCGTGTCGGTTGCAGTCGGTAACAACGTGCACTTGTTTCTTGTCTTCTCTAAAAGCGGAATCAGCTGTTTTTGAAAGATACTCTTATAAAGAGAGAGAAAAATTAGTGCAACGATGACATTTCCCATCGGTTTAGACAAATATAAGTATTTCCTTTCGATTAGAAAAGCCTGAGAACAGATTGAGTATTCAACTCGTTAATGGTTGTGATTCATTTAGTATTTGATGGAACCTTTGGTTTTCCAATAGTGTTCGAAGAATCAATAATCGTCAACTGCTGCGAAATCGAGAGGGAGACAAAATGCAAATTAGCTCCTGATGTTTAACACATTTTGTTTCATTACAAATAGTTACAGTACTTCCCAGTCACGTTTACTTTATCTTAAACAAGGAAACTCGCGAATGATTTAATATTTTACCGTGAATAACATTCTCTTTCTCGTTCCCGGAGACTGCAATCCTTGCCTACATCTTACAATGTATGGTCATTAAAAACATTCGAATGGGTTTAATCGGACGTAGCAACATTCAAACAGAACAGTCTGATAACTATCGCACCTTCCCAACAGAGTCATTACCACTCCCGGGCGTCATTTCCTGCCAAATGATCGATACATATTCATACGATCGCACGATCGCATACTGGAAATGAAGCAGCTGACCGGTTGACTCACTTGATCACGTGAACGACTTGTCCAATTTTTGTATTTATGTTTTTTGTTTGATGTTGTTTTGCCTGTATTATATTTGTTAGCGCATCCGATGATTTTGCGAATTGCTAATGTTTAACAAATAAAATCGTCGAACTTGACCTACACAATAGGATGATGACGAGACAAAAAAGAATCAAATTTGAGTTTTTACGAGTTTTGTGTGGGCGATCGGATTGAAGGATTGATCGAAGAAGCACCGCAAAATGCGCCGTAAAATGGAGAGAAAACAAAAGTTTCTCATTCTGTCCGAAACTGCAAGGAAGAAGATAAACGAGCTCGAAAGCGATGATGTTTGTTTATGGCAGATCCTTCCAGTTGCTACCGGTTTGTAAAAGATGTAACTTGAATATTCCACTGCAAGGACGGTGTTGCTGCAACTCTGTTTGGCAATTAATGTAAAATATGAATGTCATTAATGCACCACTTCATGGTGATGACGCAAATGGTGTGTGATGGCCGAGTCATTTGGTAAAAAGACTCCTGTTTGTGATCGTTAATTCAACCGGTGATCAGTCATACGGTAAAAGTGTCTTCCGTTACAGCTGCATCTCCAAGCTTTACTCCTTCGCAGCGAAGCTAATCAACCACTTCCGGATGTGGTTTACTGATTCGCGTGCCTTACCAGCTAGTTTTTTTCTTCCATCGGGTTCATTTTTCATCCCTCACAACCATCATTTAACCACCGGACAAACAAAACGGAAGGCTAAATTGTCCAACTTATGTAAAAGCTAAACGGTTTTCGGATTGACATTGAACTTGAACGGCGGAAGGTTAAGTAGCGTTTTCCACACATTAAATCATTTCACTATTTCCATCTTCGGGCCCATTTTCTACGTGCAAGTCGAAGGGAGGGAGGGAGAAACATTGTGTTCGCCAAATGACCATCATTTGAGATTCAATTTTCCTTTCCGTTTTTGTTTATTTTTTTTTATTCAACGGATCCACGAGACTCCATTAAGCCATCTGAATGGAGACATTCAAATTGATGTGGATTTTTAAAATGGAAACCGCGCGGGAAAAATGATGGACGTACGGAAATGAGCATGCATTGATGGTTATCTTAAAAAATTCAACACCAATGCAACGAATGTGGGATGATATTTACGGTAGAGGAAAAATGCGGTGAAGAGATATATGTATTTATGTATCGATTCACCGAATGCGATTGTTTGGGTTGATGCGCTACCGGCCACAACCGAGCTGGGTTGGACGATGATTCGATTGACAATACAACGAACGAGGGGTAAACGCTTTTCCAAGGACATTTTCCACCCTCAAAAAAGGCAAAACTGCAGTGCGGTTTAAAAATGCACGATTGCCAACAACCGGTGAAGGTAAGGTTGCAAAGTACCACTTACAATTCAATTTAATACACGATGAAAATTATTGTAATTGGGAGCCATGAAGCAAATAAATCATGTAACGAGGTACAGAAGTCTACCATGAAATGAAAAATAATTTATCGTGCTTCGTTTGGTAGACATTTGAATATTGTCAAACGACATTTCCGGGCCCGTTCAAAGTTTCCCTCCCTCGAATCAAGATTCTTCTCACATGTGAGCTACGGACATGCCATTAACAACTACGCGCGGTCGTCCGGTGGGCTGGGAATGAATGAGAACTTCCTGCATCGTAAGACGTATGCATTTTTGATGCGCGATTGATAAGAGATTCTACCGTCGGCTACTTTGTCGTAACGACGTCTCCCCGTGAGGTGAAAAACCCATGTTTCCCATATGCATCGTTTACTGCACTATTATAAAACAAATGGCTGTTTAACCCCCACCAATCACAGTTGCATCGCTGCTTTATTTTTCTCACCTAGCCCCCCACCCCCTTTCCCCCACAAAAAGGGGACGGAAGGAAATCGAGCGATGGTGGTGACAAATCGTACGACAAAGTGTGGAATGCTTTCACAACAATGGTGAGAAAATGGCTCACGACGTGGCTCGGCTGGTTGAAGCTCGTTCTGGGGTGTTGTTAATGGAACGTCGTCAGGGTCGATGGAATTTTTAGCAAGACGCTGGTTGGTCAGTGATCTACTTGACGTTTTGTTCCCAAACAATTCACTACCAGCATCCAGAAACAATTCCCATAAATCTCCAGCGTTTCGAAGGCTGATTTATGGGCACGACAAACAGAGTGAGAAATGGTGAGTGACACTGATCGGTATTATTTCAAACCCGTATGGGCGCTATCGAGACCGATTGGAGACGCCGTCAGCCTTTTCTATTTAGCGAGCGGGGCGTGATAGAGAGATCACTTTTAAAAAGCCGAGCCGCAGCAATGAGCCGACGATGGAGTGTCAATTGCGCTAATAATTCGTCATTACAAGCAATTGTCACCCAACCGACTCTCTCGGCCGCGGTTTCCTTTCTCGTGGAAAATTGCTGCGACTGAGCGTCTGAGCTAAATACAACCGACTCTAATGGGACATAAAATAACTGTTGCATTCGCATATGGGAGGATGCACCCAGCGATGATTGGGCGACAATTGTCAATTAGTTTAATGGAAGGAGGAGAAGGAGGAGTAGTGGATGGTGCGACTAACAGCTTGCAGCTGCTTCCCCCAAGCACCATGCCCTTGCACTTGATCTTGCACTTGAAGGAGAAGCCGTGTGCAGCTGTGAAAACATAACGATTTGATCTGACGTGACTTTGGCCCTTCAACGTCATTGGGTCCGAGATATGAAATCATAGGCTATTTTGGGTTTCCCTCCCCGTTAGCAAATGTTTACTTTCCACTCATGATCGTTGGAAAGTCACGTCGCTCAAGAACTTCAATTGTATCCGCATTGGATTGATTCACAATGAAGGGAAAGGCGATATAAGGATGTTCCGGATTGGGCGTTGGCAATGGAAATAATCCTTATTATTCTCAATTAAATCAATAAACCCCGTCTAAATCAACACTCTGGCACGTGCGGTTTAAACCGGAGATCATTTACACCGGATATCTCGGATCGGGCGACAATGGTGAGTTTAGGTTATGTCTATCCTTCGGTTCAGCCGGAGGTCAAATTAATCTAGATTTACTCGACCAGACGAACACGGGGAGATCCTGTTACACCATCGACACGAGCCTTCAATCGTCACATGCAAATTGCTTCACCAAACAGTGGCAGAGTTCGTGAGAGTGAGTGGCGGCTTGAATCAGAAAGTTCAATTGGGTTTTCCAATCGAAACACTAACCAAATATATTGGCAAAGGCAGAAACAATCTAGGAACGTGGTCTAATTTGGAGGTGAAAAGCTCTAACAACTCAATGTTAGAGCGGTTTCAATTCGCGAAGAAGTTGGAAGCTCGAAGTATCGAAGTACTGAGGGAAAACCATAGCATAAATAAAGCGCTTGAGGAGGGTATGAAGGTGGTGTTGGTTAGAGGCACAGAGAAGACCAATCTTTCGATGTTGCCACTTTAGACTCTGTGGTCGCTGCACTTCTCTCCTTCTGCCTCGACCAGATGTTGGCCGGCGTGGGACAGATTCGATGCAGGTTGCGGGTGCAATTTATCCAATGTATATTCCCCATTCGTCTTCGTCTCTCCATGAAGCATTCACGAAGGCTATAGGAGCTGGGGAGTGTAGAACTGTAGCCTTGGCACGGGGAAACCGCCAACCGAACAAAGGTACGACAAAACACCACCGTGCTTCCTCGACATGCCTGAGAGACATAGGTTAATGCCAAATTGGATGCGGTACGGCATGCTAAAGCCGTGACCGCCACCGGCACATAAAACCTCTGGTAGCATGCAATGCATATGTTGGTGCTACACAACAACCGATGTTTGACTCTGCGTCCCACATGAAATATTGTCATCCAGAGTGTTTACAATCCGACAATCCATCATCCATCAACCCTAACCACAATTTAACCATAATTCCTAAACTGACATTTATTACACATAGAGAGACAGAGAGAGCGTTCCCCTACTACATGGAACTGCATTTTCAAACACTCTTTACTTTCATCCAGCGCAAACCACTAACCGTTTGCCTTTCTCTTTGTTTCTCGTCCAACACAGTTCGTTCGTTTGCCCGCGCACAGGACTTTGGTTATGATGGCGCCAAAGGTAAGTTTAGCTGTTGATGCTGATGATAGTGGCCAGCACGAGATAAAGATCAAAGTGGACTTCAGCTGCAGTGTGGGGGTCTTCCTGCAGCTCGAATGCACCTTAAGCACGCACGCCCTGAATGGCGTGAGGCAGGCATCACGAAATCCCATGCAGTATTATGGTTCTAAAAACCAACAGTGTCTTCTCCATCGTGAACGACTCCCTTGCTTCTCGGATGTTAACGCCAGTCCCTGATGACAAATGCAATTATTTCATTAAACTCTAATTCCACTTGAGTTGTGTATCAACACATATATGTGAGCGCACACCCAGAGGAATTATCGGGTTCCAGTAGATCGTAGTGGACGCAGTAATGGAAGCAATCATGTGTTGACAGTGGACGCAGGTTTCATTAGTCCCCCGGAGGGTTTTCGAGACCTCATCGTGCATTCTCGTAGTCGGTTTTTCGTGCACTCCATGTTTACATAAGGTAGTAACAAATGACGTGCTACTAGTAGAAGTCAAGGTCCCACACGTGAACTAATCACTGGGTGAGGTCATTTTGTCTCTCTGCATAGTATATCGGTGTGCCCATCGTCCATGCACTCGCCACATGCACTACAGAACTTTCACAACCCGATCAATCAGCTCCAAATAGGGTGAGGTGTGGGTGCATCATACGTTCTGCGGAAACACACATGTTCCGACACCACCTGCGCGCCGGAGATAATTAAATTGTGCCGGTCCTCAGTCCCATCCAGTTGTGTCGCGTTCAATTTATGAATAATTGATTGCAATCCAATCCATCCATGGAAGTAGGTTTTCAATGAGAATGTGTACTTTCCCCCCCTACTCATTCCGTGGATTAAGTACTTCTGTTCGACTGGAAAAGTAGGGACAATTAAATTGATCGATTCTTATTCAATTTTCTCATGCACGTGTTTACCTTTCCCAGGACCATCGCACTGGGGGGAACAGTACAATTCCTGCACCGGAAAACATCAAAGCCCGATCAACATCAACTCGCTGGACGTGAAAAAGGTCAATCTGCCACCGCTGGTGTTTCACGGGTTCGATGTCGCACCGAAGGAAACCAATCTCACCAACAACGGTCATACAGGTGAGTACGAAGAAAAAGAATCTAACCATCGGTTGGTCACTCGTTGACGTGTTTACCCCCAACACTCGAGTTAATCTTTTTTGCCAATTTTCAAACCAAAACAAATACGTGGTCGGCGGTGACTTCTTACAGCGCAATGTAGTACGCGAAGGTGTGGTGTTTTCACGACCTCCAGCGAAGTTTGATTGCGCCATATCGAGTAAGTTGCAGGAAATTGGCTGGAAAATTTGAACCGGTTCTACAGAAGGTTCACCAACTAATTAGACCCTTAAAAATTGGGTGTTAAGACAGCGCGTTTGACTGAAGCGACTACCGTATGTGTGAAGGTTAATAAGCTACATTTAGCTGGGAGTTGAATCGTACTCACTAACGATAAGTCGGCCACAGATAAAACGTCTTCTACGCGACCATGTTGTTTGAAAAATGTTTTATTAAAAAAAGGACTGTTAAACTGTTAAAGTTCTGTTGACCTGTTTGGTTCTGCTATCTTAAAAGATAAGTCTTATGATTTTCTAGAAAGTGAAGCAAAAGTGCACAAGAAGTTATTTAGAATTGTGAAAGGGAATCAATAACTTTACATCAATAATAACTCCGAAATCTCTCAAAGAGCATTAACCACTGAATCTTAGAAGGAACATCGGAGGACAGACGATTGAACCGATTGGCTTTTCGAATGCGGAACGACTCAAGTGCCCTCGAACGGAGCTGGGGGGGGGATACGTTAATCGATTCCTCAAATCGGCAGCCAAACCGCACCACAAATTTCTCATTCCAATCCGGACCCGCGCCACGTGCCTACGAGCGGACTTTGCAAGTGTTTCTGCACAGCAAGACGTTGTGTGGGCGAAGGCCGCCGGTTGACGCGGGTTTTTGTCGCGAGACGAATAGCGATCACGCTTAACGTGACATGTTCGGGAAATTAGCGCCTCAAACGCGACGAGCTAATTCCGACGCGATCGTCGTTTGGCGGTGGGGAGTCGAGACTGGAGAATTTTAACCGCCTTTTTCTCTCTTCCCCCCTCTTTTTCGTAGTGTTCGTTACGATGGATTCGGAAGTAACGCCAACGGTGGCCGGCGGGCCGCTGTCCGGTGTGTACGAGTATTCGCAACTACACTTCCACTGGGGTGATAATGACACGTTTGGCAGCGAGGACATGATCGACAATCATCGGTGAGTTTCTTTTAAAAATTTAGAAACCGTTTAGAGAAAATCCCCTAATGAATCCCTTCTTTGCTGATAGCTTTCCAATGGAGTTGCACATCGTGTTCTTCAAGCAGGAATATCAGAACGCTCGTACGGCGCTGAACCATCCGGACGGGCTGACAGTGCTGGCGTTCTTCTTCGAGATTGCCCCCGAGGACAACCCGATGTACGCCGAATTCATCGAGCTGCTCGGAAACGTGACCGAAAGCCATCAGTCGGCACGGTTTGACGTTCCACCGTCCCTGAAGGAGCTGATCGCGGAAGATCTACTGCACTATTATACGTACGACGGTTCACTAACGACGCCACCCTGCAGCGAGGTGGTAACGTGGATCGATTTCAAGGAACCTATCCTGCTATCGCACGCACAGGTAAGCACGACACGGTACGGCACGGCATGTTCCGTTGCGGATCGCTGGATTTGGTCGCTATCGATGAGCAGATCTTAGACGATCGCTGTTAATTTGGACACGTGGGCTATAAAAAGACTACAAGGCGATCACACGGAGGATCGGTGTGAGACATGTGATTCTTAAATTCTGCGCCATGATCACGGTGACGTATTAATTAACAGTCCATCCTATTTTTACTCCGATATCCATCAGTTTACGGAACGGTGGCTTTTTGCACCGATAAGTCACCAATAGTCATTAGTTAAGATGAAACTGCAAATCGTCGCCATTGGATTGCGAAACAATCACGATCGATTATCGGCCTGGTGATAACCAAAACGTTAATCCATTCCCAGGTTCAAGCATTCCGAGCGCTACAGGACGAGGAAGGCCATCCCCTAACGCACAATTTCCGTCCCGTGCAACCGCTCGGTGATCGGGTTGTGCTCTTCAACACCGACGAGATGATCAAGGAGGTCGACCTGGACAAAGATTTGCCGCCGGAGGCGGGCGAGGGTGTGGACACGAACAAACTCGACACCCCAATAAAGGCCGCCGGCGTCGGAAGTCAGTCGGCGAAGGATCCCAATGACCGGAAACACCCACGTAACGGTGCCCCTTTCCCATCGGTCAACCATTGGTCGTTACTTACGTCCGCAATGGTGGTTGTTACACTTTTGTTTCAATCCACGATCGAATGAAACAGTGCGTTTTAAAGGCGGTCCCATTATTCTCGCTTTAGTTCGTTTATGTTTATGTGCCAGTAGAATTAGTCCTATTAGCTGCAGCATCGCGGGTCGAGCGGGAGTTGTACATATACAGAGTAAAACTATGTTTCTCCAAGCGCACACGGCTGGGAAAGTTGGTGCAATCATATTGTTTTGTTTGTTTTCTAATGTTACCACACAAGAAACTTTTAACAGAATAACGTGATATGAATCAGATCAGGAAAGGGTGAATGTTTCACTTGGTGCTAGAGGTGCCGGATCATAAACCACAGCCACTACTTGCACAAAGAAAGAAGGAGGAAAAGGAGGAAAAGGAGGTACTATTTACAGTTAGAGACGAATTCCTACCTTGTTATACGGCTTGTCGATACTAAGTAATTTTATTATGTCACCAGAGAGATAAATAAAGATGACCATCACACACTATAGCGTCAAATCAATTGGAAGACAGGGGTGGCCTCCATCGAATTGCCAACTTCACTTTAGCCGTAAAAATCACAGAGCAACACATCCGAAATACTTCCGCCACGTTCCAACGCGTCGTCTATGAAGCGACTTTTTCTCGGTGGAATCTAAAATTGATGTGCAGGTAAGGAACGGAACTACTGGCCGACAGACTAACAATAAAAGCGGTCGAGTCCGAGCTTCCCCGAACCACGGAGCGAATCAATAAAAATGTGCAAACTTACCACGGGCTGCTGCGCGTCGAACTGGGTCCTCTCGAATTTCACCGCCCAGGCGCGGTTTCCCTTGTCAATCGGTACTAGCTGAATGTTGTAATGGCGACAGTCGTCCGGCAGGAACGAACGCTCGTGGACGTCGTAATGGAGAACGGTTTCGAGCCATTCGAGAGGTACCGTTTGCACACGGCTTTGATAAGCGATCGAGAACTGTTGCAGTATTCGGCGCCGGAATGTGGGAAGTTGCAACGAAGCGACGGCCGCCTCGAGCGGAGTGAAGCGAAACATTCGTTGTATTGCACCAAAGAAGTTTCCTCGTAGGCAGTCTATTTGGGCGGCTATGTGGGGCATCAGTTCCGGCTTGACTGTGCCATGGCGATTGATCGCCCAGCTCGTAGCTTCCTGACTGCCGAGGTTAAATGCCAAGTACAGCCGTTCCATTTCGAAGCGTTCCCAGGTGAATGATTTGTCGAGCTTGCTTAGCTCCTCTTGACAACGGAGCACTTTTTTAAGGCATTCTTGTAAGTGTTGAGAACATATCTTTGGATCAAACTCACTGATCGGTGATTCACAGAGGCGGTACGCGCTGAGGCAGAGGAAACGAACGATCGGCTTAAGAAGTGGAAGGGCTTCCGTCGCAGGCAGGTTCTGAATAACCACTTCCTGGCGGATGGCTCGCATTCGATCAAATATGAACTCGTACCGCTGGTGAAAAGGACGCCGGGTGTCCGTAAGCACTCTGGAAAAAGAAGGCGGATGGTTAAACTTGGAAGATCAATGTAAACTCTTTCACTAGCCATACATGGTAAGCAGGTAATGCAAGCTCTCCATCAGCGCCCTAGGAGTTCGTATTTCCCATGGTTTTGGCTGCCGTCTGTCGGCGGCGGAACGACTAAATTCCTTCACCATTCGATGCCGATCGGGAACGCCGGGCGCTTCTGTTTCGAAGAAATGAACCAAGCGTTCGCGGATCCGTCTACGGAACATGAAGAACGCATGTAATGTATGGAATATCATGGCAATTTGATAAAATATTATGCTTACAGGTCTATTTCCGATTTCGGGCACATATCCTCGCAGGTTCCACGAATAAATTGATCCATTTTCTCGTAAAATAGAAGCACAAAACATGCGGTTTATTTTAATACTAAACACTGTTTGACAGCTCGATGTTTGTGCTGTTTCTAACTAGAGTTGGAACATACGAGTCTCTCATCGGGAATCATTCCACAAATCCGATTCACTAATAGAAGAATAATGAATAATTTCTCAAAAGTCATAAATATATAAAAATGCTTGAATTTTATGCGATACGTGAATCCCTAACGTTTTTTTTACGTTCATTCGATTCATTTTATTTTGTTGACTGAATGACTAAATCGAAACAGTTCATGAATCTGAATCTGAGCTACACAACTCTACTTCATGCAAAAGGGGAAATAATGGGAGCTTATTTAAATAACAATGGTTAATTACGTTTTAGTCCCTGAACCGATTGGAACAATTTACTTCTGAAATGAAAGGTATGCTCTGAAAAGAAAATCAACTTCACGTAAAGTAAACATTTACATCTACTTTTTGAAAAATATATCCCTTTGTATACGCCAGCATGTATGCAATGGGCGTGACATTGTTTAAAAAAGGGAGATTTAGTTTACGTTATTTTTGAACGTGTTAATTCATATTTTATGAAACAAATTTCGAAAACTTATACGAAAACCGTACAAATGGTTTAAGTTTGTACAAAGTTTCGACCTATTCGAAATGAATAACCTTGAGAGGCCAATAATATTATTAATGTACTTTATTAAACGCTACCGAATCCTTATCGCATTCGTACGGTTTCATTTGCGGTTTGAAAGTATGCGACCGAAACTATACAAGCATAATCTAAATCTGTCTGGAATCAAGGCTGAAAACTGTATCGATTACACTCCAACAAGTGAACGCCGTTTCCCACAGGAGCTCTGGGACGTATTTGCATGCTCTACTAGAGGACGGGAAGCGTCATAATCGACAAACTGCGTCACTTTATCAGTAGAACGCACAGTGGCCGGACGCGATAGGGCTCCCTGCGTCTCTGTCGCAGTTTAAACAAAACAGAATAACGTCTGTTATTAACTCAGGCTAGAACATTCGTTGAGTGAACTACTTTTTGTACGAAGAAAGGAAAATAGGAGTGTTTAGCAAAACCACGTGTTCGGGTGATATTAAACTAACTGGTACTACATATTCGACGACATACAAAACAGGTTATTAAATTGTGAAACGAAATAATGCAAGCTATCGGATACAATGAGCGGTAAGTGAGAAGAACGATCGCTGAACCTAATCACACGATGCAATGGAAGACGGATCCATTTTCTTTGGTGAACAAAAAGGAAGCATAATGAAGAACGTGTTGGAGCTGTTTCAATTTGCAGTTTACGCAATCGTTAGTGATTTGATTAAGCTTTTTGTTTTATTTTCAATCAATCTGTTTGCATAATGCATTTTTGTTATTGAAACAAACTGATTGGAGCAAGGTTACTGCTTATCTGTTGTGAGTCGTGCGAAAGTAAATCGTTCCAAGTAGAAGAGAAAATATGTTGTGACTATCACGGATAAGAATATGATGCACGTTTTGAAACATATCGTACATGGTTTGATAAAGTGATATACAAAAGAGCAAACGATTTCTCGTCTGGCCTTTGTTTGTTTAATTTCCTCCCTCGCATTCGTTTGAGACAGGAACCACCGCGCAATGGACACTAGAAAAGCTGAACAACTAAAGAGGTACCATAAGACGATTACCTCCACGCTCCGGGTTTAAAGTAGCACCGGCTTACGTTTAATCATTGTTGAAGCTGGTAAACATTGCTACGCCACGAATGAGACGTTATCTTTCCATTACGCGTTTTCTCGTTTTTCTGTGACATCTTCAGATTCGTCATACAATAAAAAGCAAAAACTCCTCCCGTAGCAATGTGTGTCGGACCGGGGGGGTTTCTTGCAGTGTTAGAAGATTCAGAACCTCCAGTTGTAATCTGACTGCGGTCCAATCGAAGGCACGTAGTGTGTGGGCAATATTTGTACCGAAACCGGAGTGATCGTGTGACCATGATGTAAAGTGAATCATAGTTAAGATTATCTTTTAATCGTTCATTTGAGATCAATGTCCGTCGGTTCCTTGATTAGTTCCAAACATTCCCCGGAACAAACCCTGTTTAGTTAACCTCATTTCACGGTCGACTGGCATCGGAAGGCATCAAATTTCTGTCGCCTGCGCCATCGTTATCACAAAACAAATTGAACCTCTCTCTTTCCTCCGAGAAGATCACTACCCGGTGAGACTTACGAGATCTTCTCTGCATTATGTTTCCAGATTTTTCGTAGACAACTACTCCACGATGGATGAAGACGACGAGTTGTATATGAGCTACGACTGGTCATCGGATGCAATGTCGGTGAAGAGTGCAGGAAGGTACGATTAGTAGATTGGATGCTGCTTCGATTGTTTCTCAACTGATGTTCAAATCTTCTTCAATCTAGTGGATCGAGCCGTTCCGATGATTACGATCAGAATGGAGAGCGATTGTCATTGGCGTACGAGCGTTTATCACAAATCCCACGGAAAATCGCAGAAAAGTTTTCCCGCACTACGACGATACTGGACCTAAGCTACAACGAGATTAAGTAAGAAGGGAGGCAGTGTGAACTTATTATTAAGATACTAACCAGCTACATTTCGTTCTCCAAGGGATCTTTCGTTTTTGACACACTTCCGGCAGCTGAATACGTTGATATTGGACAAAAACTTGCGACCAGATGAGCGCAGTTTGCCTTCACTCCCGAACCTCGAGCTCCTGTGGCTCAATCACTGTGATATAAACAACCTGCAGAACTGGATCTACCGCATCCGGGAGTGCTGTCCATCACTGAAGTACCTATCGCTGATGGGTAACCCGGGTGCAACCTCATCCTTTAACGGAAACTCTTCGCTCGAGCACAACGACTACCGACTGTTTGTGATCAGCGTGTTGCCGCAGCTACGCCACCTGGACGACAGTGAGGTGACGCCGGCCCAGCGAACCCAAGCAAAAAGTTTCAAGCACAGCTACAACCTCAATCAGGGCCCGTACAACATCTTTGAGACGACGGTCGGACGTCGTCCGCAGCAGCAGCCCCCTCAAGCATCTCTACTCGCTCCGACGACACTTGCGTCATTGACGCAAAAGAGCAGCACCACAGCGACACCGACGTCGACCACGTCTAGTCCGTCCAAGAAGAGTCGAAAAAGACGGAGCGGTGGCAAATTGTCCGATAACTCCTAATCCGGTTGATACTTTAACGTAATATTAGGCGCTTTTTATCGACAGAGCATTGTGCTAAAAGACAAAGAAAGGGCCTGATATACCATATTTCGCTCTGACTAATGGTTAAGTTTGTAATAAAGATCGATCTAGACTGAAGAACATTGTTTTTTGTTTGAGTACTAAGGTACATAGTTCAACTCTATGCTAGGCAATGTTAATTTGTCGTGTAGTCTGATGGTCATTGACCCACATTATACGAATATTCTTGACCGAGGTGACGTCAAACGCGCTCGCTGATTATGAGTCGATTCGTCTAATTGCTTGCTGTAGCCAGCTGATACGACAGTACGAGAAGATGCCATATTTAGGTTTTGATTTCCAATCGGGACAAAGCCTTCAACAACAAGTCATCCCGTTTGGTGTAACTTAATCTACCAATGAGCCGTTCCTGTTTTCAGAGCCAGTGTAAAGTTGTTTCAGTTAATATTGCTATATGGCTCCGTGCACAAGGTGCACGAGGTAACGCATTGTTCAACTTCAAAACGTTTGTGTGCCTTCCAGTCACGTGGTTCGGTTTGCAAATGCATATCGACTATAGGTTCGCCTTCGTTCTTGGTTCTATTTTCAGGGTTATGATGCATCGGTCACCATGGCATGGGTTTCCGGTACCATGAATGGTGGTGTGTTTACGTCCTCTTTGGGCACATAAAATTATGCAAGAAGCTCACGTGTGGCCCCGACGCCACGAACATACGAAGTGTGGATACGTGTGGCACGCCGATCGGTAAAATGCCGGTGAAGTTGCCTTTTCCGATTCACACCAGCAATAACTGGAAGCCAATTGTCACTAACCTGCTGATTGATTGCTGACTGGAGTCCATTTGAAGTACGAGATTAACATGCTGGGAGAAACCATTGAGGAGGTGCAAATAAAATTAAAACGCAATCGCCACTCGTTCGATTTAACCTTGGCTGAGTATCGAGATCACGAATCTGATGATTTAGTAAGACATGGATGGTCTTTTGGAGTGTGCCAAAAAAGCCATCACATGTTTCATTAGTAATCCGTTCGATACAGCAGAGTTTAAGTTTAGTCTAATAGTTTTGAATCATAATTCAAATTCAATGGGCATCTGGTATCTTTGCCAAATAATCAGAGATCCTTAAACATTTCATTGAGCACAGTTGAAAAGAATTCAAATATTATCATCCCACGTAGAAACAAGTAATTTTATTTTGATAAAAAAGTAAATAGTTTTAATAACCTTTGTTTGAAGTGTGCAAATTAAAGCTAAATTCATTATCGACAGAAATGGGATTTGAAATCCATGTATCCCATAGAAACTTAATTAAACTTAAAACAAATTGCAGAAACTCTTGAGAACCACTGGATGTTTCCGTTTCGATAGTTGGCTTACTGTGTGTGCTACAAGAGGCTCATGGAGCTCGATACCTGAGTGCACACCTTTCGATTGACAGTGTTGCCAATTTTAGGTACAAAGTAACCAACCATCTACGGCTGATTGAGGCTGCATATCTATCCGAAACCGATCGATCAGCCAGACGGGGATTAATCTTCAAATCAAACCCTTTCCGTATCCGTCCGTCCCTGCGTAGTAGTCATAGGTGCCCTTCGTCACACCATCATATCATGTGTGCAGCAGCTCGAGCTGTATGCCCTTCGGCGAAACCTTTGTTCGCCCTGCACACACGGACTGCATCACACATGGTGCATACGGGCTGCACTCGATCGATGATGCACTCGTCGTCCGTTTGATTGCACTTTCAAGACACTGACGGCGTAAGTGCAAAGGCGCGTTTGCTGTTCTAACGTTAGACAAAGAAAGTCGTAGTAGTAACAGATTGTGCAGGTGCCCGGTTAGTATCAAACCCCATTGCTCACACACACTTAGGCGGTTTCCGCGAGATGATCGCAGCATGATGCAGCTTGTGATCTTCACAAAACAAAGTCGCGCATATATTTAGGGTTTGAGCGCGGGTCTAACGTGTGGTGGTAGTTTGGAAACACGCGGGTACCGTGGCTGACTTGTGTGTGCGTCGTGTCGTAAGGGGGGCCTCCACCAGCATGACTAGATTGTAGAGATGGGGCGGGAGGTGGGAGGGGCCGCAAATACAAACAAAACTCGCGAATACGCGCGCGGCTCACAATCTCGCGTGTTCCAATCATTCGACTTCGACGGTGAAGTCTCGTCGTCCGGTTGTCGCGGGTCGTGGCAGTGTTGTATTGGCGGTCGTACGGACGAGAAGTGCCCGGTTCCGTAGTTTTGGAGCAAAAGCGAGCAGTTTACTTACGTGCGTGTTATAGCATATTCGCCAGTGTTGGCCAAACGTCGCGCGAGATAACACCGCATCCGAAAAATGCGATGCGTAATTTGAGCAAGGGCGACGAACGACGCGGAGAGCATTAGGAAGTGGTTGTGTTTTCTAATTGATTTCTAAATACCGAACCGTGATTGACTCTGCACCACTCTTCTGTGGTGACCTGCATGGGGCGCAGTTACGAAATGAGTTAACGGCCTCAGGTAAAAGGCAACCTCGGTGCAAGTGCAGCGAAAGGTGGTGCGTGTTGGGAAATGCAAATGCAGTTCGAATTCCGGCCATCGGCGTGCGTTGGGTTGTGACCTGCCCACTAACCTGCAGTATAGCGCATAAAGTGCGCCACCGAAAGGTCCGGGAGACGGTTGATAAATTAACTGCAAACTGTTCCCGGCTGGTCGTCGCCGTGTTGTCGGGTGTTGGCAGGGAAAAACAAGAAGGTAAAGTTAGTTGCTGGCAATAACCGGTTTTCTGCTGAGTTATAACCCGGCCAAACGGGTGAAACGGCGAAAAGGGCCCCAGATTGTTTAGTTATCCATGCGACGTAGTGGTGTGTGGTGTGACCCTGTTGTACAGAGAGGTACGGTTTGGTTTAGGAGCTTTCGTAAAAAATCGAGCCAATAGAAATCAACACCGACAGCTCAAAACAAAACAAACAGACCGAAACAACGACCGAAAAGTCGTGGGGTTTCTGAGGGGTTCGCACAAACACGCGCCAATGTTGATCGTCCGCAGCGTCCATGTGTTACAGTGTGTACGGGTGCGTGACGTAAGCAACGCTTGCTGACACCAAATTCCAGTTAAAAAGATTTAAAAAACTTAAAAGCGTGGCGTGGCGCAAGAAGACGCATTGATGGTCGTGTCATTGATAAATTTGGAGCGCCGCGGAGTTGATCGTTTGAACGAATGATCTAAGAACCTCCTCTGCACCTGCCGTTTGTTAAACCACCAAATTAAAGTGAACATTCGATGTACAGTTCTTGCTTTCTTGCAGCGTTCGGAGATTTTCAAATTCTTGGAAAAAAAACTGCTTAACCACCAAGAGGAAACAGTAGTGTTCCAGAGAGGATTCCAATGTTTACGTAACGATATTGTCAGCCTCGTGGGACCTTGTTTGCATTATTTATCAGCGAGTAATTCTCGCGCTGTGGCGCGCATTCGCAATTCGTAATTACCAACGTCCGGTCAGCTGCGATCGTTCTGATGCCCATCTACGGCTTTGAGTCAGCTGTATAAAGGGCGCACACATGGCAGACCAGTACTGTACAGCCAATTGATTATGCTGACGATCACGACCTGGGGTCGACACCGAGGGGTAAATGAAGAAAAAAGCCGTTCCATCGTGAGGTTTCTACGTCAAAGCGTCTTTCAAACATAAACACCTCCCGTTTGAGATATACGAGCGAGCGAACTACATTGGCTGGACCACACGGGCAATCGCGTCTTTCTTTGCTGTAATCTCCAACAATCCGTGGTTGGATGCCCTTTTGACTATTCCGCCGTAATCGATTCCATCTAGTGTGAAAATAATGGGTATCTCGCGCCAGGAGGAATGTTGGTATACTTTTTTTTGTTACGCCACATGAATGTTAATGAAAACAGAAGGTTAAGTGCCGCCCACGTGCACCTGATAACTGAACCGGTTAATTATAACCAAGACTGCAGGCAAACTCTAGAAACTCCAAGCAAATTGTTTTGATGGAAACGATAAAGCTGATAATTTTGTTTGATTTTTAGTTCCGATGGCCTCAAGTAACCTAATCGAGTGACGACTAAGCGAGATCTGGGTCAAATGACGCCGTAAATCTTAATCAACCGGAAACACATGAACTTTACTGAGCTTAGAGTGTAGCAACTATGCCCGAATGTTTCGCATTTGTGTTTAATGGACGATGACCAACCCATGTGACATGGCCACATTTTAGTCGATCGTGTCAGTTAGTCAATTGAACTAAATTGCGAACGCAGCCGCGTCCAACGTGCGACGGTGACCCCGCGAATAAACGCTGGATCTGGTTCCACTAGAGAGGCCAATGTCTTCGCTTGGTGTGTCCTCGAGGGATATATTCAGCTTTCCGGTCCGTTGGAAATATTTTCAAAACTATGGCATTATTGACGATCCATCCTTTAAACGTAATGGGCCTGACCTGCCCCAAATGCTTTTCACCGATAAGTGCTATCCATCGACACGCATGTCCTGTCGTGCATGAGAAGGCCAATGAAAGTTATAAAAAATCAGTGCATGCCGTCTGTAACTTGGAACCAACAATACAGCTTCCAGTTTTTACCTGTCCAATTTGACCGCCTACGTGTTGGTGTTAGAAGTACGTCAGTCACAAACGATAGGTCGTGACGCTCGCCATGACAATGAAAATGAAATAAAATGCACCACGGTTGCAATCGAGTTGCACGTTTTTATTTTCAACGAACGATAACGACAAGTTGCCGAGACCTTTAGTCTCAAGTGGGGGGAATAACGTAATCGCCCTTTGTTCGTGATGAGTTTATGAAGAACGTTTCTTGTTTCTAGGTTACGTTGAAAAATGCTCGAATTGATACTTGAAAAAAAATGGGAAAACTAGAACAAACCCTCTCCATATGATGGAATTGGATGAATTTGAAAAGATTAGTTTCAATTTGGGATTTCCTTTGAGAAATTTACTCATCTACAAGAAGTTAAAAAACCAGTTTTCCCGTACCGGGAATCGAACCCGGGCCTTCCGGGTGAGAGCCGGATATCCTAACCACTAGACAATACGGGATATGCATTTGTGCAACGAAAGTTTTAACCCGGAATCCCACAATATTTCTCTTATATTGATGAAAAATAACCATATTATTGACCAGCAGAACGAGACCGAAACACGGCGCAAATCCGGAAAAATCACGCCAGTGGCGCTTGCTTGCGGGTTACCTAACGTTGATGCTGTTTATTTATACAGAAAACCTCGAAAACACGCTTGGCGGTCGAGAAGAACCGCATGAGAAATAGCTTACTAAATATAGCACGATAATGATAAGCGGGCGAGCTACTACAACGTCTACTACGCGGACAAATTGCGATGAAAATGTGTTGAGTAAGAAGAGAAAGTGTGTATGGAAAAGGTCGTCCGGAATAAATTGCGTTCTGGCAAACAACTACGTACCGGGTTGGGTCCTCTGATGGGCAGTTTGGCGTTTTAAATTTTATCTTAACTCGGTATCAACGAACAGACATTGTTAACGCCGGAAGTAAGACCTTGTGCTGTTGCTGCTACGTGTCTTGTGATGTGGAGGATGTTGGTTATTTTTTTCTCGCTCGGGAATATGCCAACGACATGATGCCGTTGTTTGAGCAGATGTCATGCGACTGTGGTATGACGTCATGGAGGGTTGGAATCGTATGATAAGAAGTTTTAACCAAGCCTCTTCGATTGTAGATAATAGGGGTGTCTGTTACTAACGATTTAAATTTTCTTATATATTTTATTGGATAATTATTCTTCGCCACCACGTGCTCATCTATCGTCATGTAACACTCGATAATCAAATGCTTTTCACAGGTATATTCGTTATTTATTTTCTACCTTACATGCTGTGAGCTATTATAAACATCAACACGAGAAAATTAAACTCAGACGGGTCTTGTAGACAAACATAACGATGGCTGGTGTGAAGACTGTGAACTAAATACCTTTCAAACATGCATTGGTAAACATGCCCTCCGCTCTTGGGAATACTCTTAGTTTGATTTTGATGAATACCTCCAGCGTTGGTTACGACGTGTTTAAAATATGTTGTTTATTTATCCGCTTTTCCATTTTCCCCCAATTGCAGAAACAATCGCCTGTCTGAAATTGAAAGTCATCAACTGCGCCTTGTTTGTGAAGTGCTGGTTGAACGAGTCCTATCGGTGTCGGATCGAAATAGCAACGTCGGTATAGCGAATCAGGGCCACCCAAAGCTTCACTATCATCACTATCAGCAAATTGCAATTTAAGCTACCAAAAGTCGGCCGCTAGACCCGGGTTTATCGTTTGGTTTGATAGGCTCGCTTTGTGCTAGAATCGATCTCGGACCCTCCCTGGAGGGTAGCGAGTTCGGACGTCAAGGGAGCTGCCCGATTGGATCGGAGGCGTGTGACGTTTAGCCCAACGAAATTAGCCCTCGAAATCGGAAATTTCGCGTCTAGGTGAAACACGAAACACGAGCACACATTTCACCATAGACACGGAGTACGTTCAAAGGTCGAATAAACTCCTGGAACCAGCACGAACGTCACTACCCCGTAGACGTTGGAATCGATAACATCGATAACACGAAATTGTTTTCGTGGGAGGCTCTGAGGCTCGAGAGCACAGAATAAGAACACTGTAGACTGGACTTATCGCATGGAAAGCATGACTATACAAGGTAAGCAGGAATAATTGTAGCTTTAGTATCCCAAAATCTTCTAATGAGCTACCTTGGTGTCTTTTAGCAAACCTTCCTTCGGAACCAGTGTGGTGTCTGGACCGCCGGAACTCTGGGCATCTGTTTTGGCGACGGGAGTCATCGAGGGTGAAGTTCCGCTGCGACGTAGAAGTGCTCGAGTTTACCAAAGATCCCCACGAAGACCAGCCGGTTATAACGGACAGCGTCGTACCGCGGAGGAGGGATCCGGCTGGCCTGCTGGCAAACTTGCTGGTTGTGTGCGCCACGTGCCTGGCTGCCATCGTCGTTGTAGCGCTGCCATGGCTCTTGATCGGACCGGCATAAATCGGAATCCTCCTCGGATATATGGCCTCGGAATCGACCCGATGCGACACCAGCTATGTCAACGAATGCAGGACATAGTCGAAGGTAGTCACGCTGAATCGATGGTGGCGGGCACGTTGCGCGCTGTGTGTTTTCATATTTCTCCAGGGACACACAGGCAACATGATTGTGATAGCTGTCCCTAGCTGTGCCTCTGGTTAGGGACATTTGTTTCTCCCGAACAATTTTTACTAGCTCGTAAGGCGTGTGTGCTTGTGAGGACGGTTCATTCTGGGTTGTTTTCAAGTAGATGGTGAAGTAGCGAGCTACATATTACAAACCGTAACAACTAATTGGTTTCGATAGCCCATTAACATCATATCATAAGTAAACAGGCAACTTCAAACGGATCCGATACGCACTAAGTGATCAGGGTAGGCTTAAGATGCACCGAAAAAGGGATCATATGAAATATGATCATAGTCGTAAGTTCTGTTGAAATGTTGCAAAAGCATGTCTGAGTCTGATGGTAAATGAGAACAAGATAATGTTACAGCAGCAAAGTTGTAAATAAATACGAAATCGACAATAAAATGAATTCATATTGTAATTAAAAGTTAAATCGTGTTTATTTTTATTTAGTTTTTATGCACCACTCTTCAGAAATTCGTTGTTATCTTTGCGTTCGTGCAAGATATTTTCAAAAAGTTTGAAAAATAAGCTTTTTCATCCAAAAGCATCCAAATAAAGCTCGCCGCGTGGAGCACTACAAATGTTCGTATATTTATGCTGAGAGCTTTTAAAGTAGCTTAATACCAACGGTTTTTTTTCTAAATTAGACGTTGTTGCATATACATCATCATCAAATTATGAGGATAGAACTAAACGATGATGTTCTATATGCCTCAATGTGTGCATATGGTTATTAATTTTCATTTATGATGATGGCGCAGAAACGAAGAGTCGAAGAGATCTTTGAAGGAGGAACGTGGCGTGATGAAAACTTTGCGAATGATTAGTCGTGAATATTGGCTATTATAATCATAAAAAAAATTGTCAGTCATGTATGTATATTCCATGGCATCGGAATGCTTAGATGAAGCAACCAAATATATCTCCCATATGGTCTAGTGGCTAGGATATCTGGCTTTCACCCAGAAGGCCCGGGTTCGATTCCCGGTATGGGAAAATACCTTTTTTGTCCTATTTTAAGTAACAACGTTTAACGAAAATTTAACCCGGTGGGTTGCGTTGTTTCAGTCCCATTATGATGAAAACATTACACCTAGCCGGTTGTGTTTTCCTGAACGGTTTTTATCTTTATTTTTATATTTCTTTTTGTTCGCTTTTCAAAAAAACGTATATATACACATAATGTTCTTAACACGTAATAAACGAGACACTAAACTTAGCTTGGTGGATGTGGCAGAATAAACTCCAATCGGTGAAATCGTTTGCAAAACACAGAGAATCTCAACATTGCAGCACAATAAAAGCACGCGCAGTGCACAATAAAACGATTGGGATGGAAGTATCGACGTAGAATCACGGTGAAAGTGCAGCTGTGTGAGGTATATTCAAAAATAATCGTAGCGAGAGCCACTGCACTCTGTGTTGTTTTCCCTGTTTTCCTTTTGTTTTCCAAGGGGTCAGGCCTCGCCATTATTGTGTCGTCTGGCGCCCAAGACATTTGCAACAACGCATGTCATCTTCGCAACGATCTTTTGCCGACCGTCGAAAGGGAAACTAGTCTACTGTAGTGGTTGACGGAAGACGAAACACGATAGAAATAGTGTCAAAATGTACTGTGCACAGATCGCGGACAACAAACCCATGTGCATGTGCGCAAATTGCGAGCAAACGGAACCACTTTTCCCAGGGCCTCTCTAGCGGAAACTGGCAAGGACGGGGTTCGTTATAGTATTTAAAACGTTAAAGAGATATGTTTCGCGATGCCACATGAATGAGAGAAGCGTATTCCGATGGCATCCGATAGAACATACAACCTAAATAATGTCACCAAAAGAGTGCACCGGTGCACGGAAAGGCGGAACACAGTGCGGAAACGCGGTGTCGGTATCATATCGCAATTGCAACTTTCCTGTGAATCCGAAAGAGCTACACATTTTTTCCTCCTAGACTACGTGAAGTTGTTTCTCATAAAGCTTGAGATATCGAACTGATCATCGACTTCGAAGGTCATTGATATGCAATGCTTAGAGAGAGCAAAAATAACGCATAGTTCAATTGCATGTTAAACTCTTACGCTCCGATCCGAACTTAAACGAGTTGGTCGATGGAGTAAAACAAATGTCTTTGAATGGCCAGCGAGTGCTGGAGTGGACGATCCTCGGTCTTTCAGCTGGTTGCTTCCTTTCGTCGCATCCAGGCGGGAATTTTATCCTTCACCGCCTCGCGGATGTGTCGGTACATGATCAGCAGGATGACGGGGATCGCTAGTTTGGGGTTTTTGAACAGATAGAGCCAACAGGCGATCGCAAACAGTGCCACGTCCGTCAGGTAGGACACGGTCGGTTTGAGACCTACTTCCGCGGAGTCCGCGGTTGTTGGCTGAGATTCTGGTTCGATCGCTTTGGTTGGGGTGGTTAGTAGTGGTGGTGGTTCCGGAGATGGCTGCTTCAGGTCCACCGGGCGCTGGGTGTTGGAGGTGGATGGTGCTGGGGGAGTCACAGGAGGAGGGAGCTTTGGTTTGAGTCCTGCCAACGCTCCCGTCCGAGCGGCAGAGTTCGATCGCGATCGATTTCTTATGGCAGCGCCGGTTGTCGCTGAGCCGCGTCTTTTTTCCACCGGTCGTCCTATGCGTCCATTCTCCTCTCGGATTACCGGTGGAGGACCTCCAGCTGGTGGTACCTGTGCATCTCTCACCACCGAGGGAGGCCTGACCGAGGTGACATCGCTCTCGATGGAAGCTGACCGTTGTCGCAGGATCTTGCTTTCACGTGCCGGTTTACCTGAACGCTGTACGATCATCCCGGTCGGATGGTCGGTGGATAGCGACGGTGAACGCGAGGTACGTCTGCTATGGATAAGATACGACTCCTCGAGCGGAAGTGGAGAGCGTGATCCGGCTCGTGAAGAGTTTCGTGAGTATTCGCGCTCGTTCAACTTCCGCACCTCGTCCGGACTCATGTACAGTGGAAGCTTGCGTGGTTTCTTGGAGCTCTCGATCTGTTGCACCATGTCGCTGTAGAAATCAGCCACCGCCCGTGACTCCTCGATCGAGTTCTGGCGCGACTCGAGTCGACGTTGGCGAGCCACCTCCGATACGATCGCCCGAGTGATATCCTCCTGAGCCGGTGGTTGTTTCTGTGAGAGAGCATACTCCGGTTCATCTACTCCTTGCTTTTCTTCCTGTTTCTTGGAAGTTCTTCCTGTCGTGGTGACTCCTGAGCAGAAGGAGTTGAAGCCCGAGGAGGAGCAGGAGAACTCATTCTTGCAATGGGAGATTTTTCCCGCTCGGGAGTTTTCTGTGGAGAAGGCTCACGTTTGCTGCGCCGGCTGGTTGGTCTGCAATGAAACTGGTTGGGTGATTGGCTTCCGGGCCCCCTGTTCGTCCTTCGCCAAGACTTCCGTCGAGGGTCGCTTCAGGATAGGCTTCGGGACAAAGTTCGGATCCGGACGGGGCATCGGTCTGGTGAGGATCTCGATCGCTTGACTTGGGTCCGGATTTCGGTACGGGGATCGGGTACGCTGCCCTCCCGGATGGTACGGTTCTTCATCGGTGTCGTCGTCATCCATGAACCCGCGACGCTTCTGATGCGCCATGATTTGCTGTTCCAGGAGCTTCTGCTGCTGCTCGCGCCGTTTCATCTCCTCCAGCATCGAGCTCATCGAGGACGACACGGAGTCCTCCTCACCCTCCTCCGACTGGGGACCCAACAGACCGACACTGTCCAACTGCTCGCTTTGCGGCTCTTCCAAGATCGTTTCCTCGACGAGTGTGGAATGGGCAACCACCAGGTGCTGCTGTTGGGGCTCTGATGCTGGCTGTTGTTGATGGGTTTGCTGTTCCTGTTCGAAACTCGACTGCTTCACGATGGATTCCTTGTCACCTGAGAGACGCTTACGCAAACTACTTCGCCTGTCGGCCAACCGATTGCTGACCGTCGTTGTGGTGATACCTTTTTCCTCCTGTCCTCCATGATCTTGAGCTCCTACTGCAGCTTGCTGACGATTTCGGGCGGCCTGTTCCTGCTCCAACGCTTCCTTGCGTTGGTTCTCCGATTCCTCGAATGCCACGGCTTGATAGAATCGTGCCATGGCTCGCTCATATAGCAGCTCGCTAGAGCTGACTCCGGCTCGCATCGTTGGAGCTGGCGGTGGCTCCACATTCAGTTCCGGCGCAGACAGAGACAACGGTGGTGGCGGTGCGACCAATTCATCCAGCTCAAAGTCGAAGGTAGAATTACCTGTGAAGGTGGAACAAGATATGTTTTAAAATCTATTTTCGATGAATAATCTACCAGCTACGAGTCTGTATAGATGGTTGTGAGAGGCATCTACAAAACACAGGTGCTCTTGGACTCATGATAGACAAATATGCCACAGGTTAGTTTTATGGATCACGGTTCTATCACTCATCTATGGGTTGGGCTGTACTTTGCATTTCGTGTGAAACAAATCGTGATCGTGCGAAGGATTGAGTTTACAGAAACAGGCCATATGGGAAACATGGTGGCACGCACGAACCGGATGCATCATGCTCCAAAAACACGGCTTCTACCTAGTAGCGCACCGACGCTTCCTCCTATGACCCGGGCGGGGTTGCGCAGTGAAAGATGTGACTGAGCACGCGGATAACCTCGTCGTGTGAGAAGTCTTTCCAGGAAAAACAGATCCTTGTGGAACGCCCAGCACAACCAGGGTGGCGTTCGCTTCGGCGAGGGTGCGAACCGAACGGAACGGGCTGCTGTAACATATAAATCCGAGTTGTACATTGTTCTCACGCGTGTATGTATGTGGTGTATTCAACTTTTCCAAATGGTTATGACGAGATGAGGACGAAAAAAGCACATCCAAAATGCAAAACGGAATGCAAATTGAATCAAACAAAACTGTCACTAGAAAACAAATTGAAAAAAACCTTCGACGAAATGGGTGTCATCCTTAACAGGGTGTCATTACAATTCGAACCCAAACCAAATTAAAAAAAAAAACAATAGAAACATCTCACGAAAACATTTCACTACATAATAATAAAACTGTCGAACACCGCACTGTTTCTCATTTACACTGTGACAAATAAAAACGTGCCGACAAAAGTGTTTTGTAATGTCTAATTTCGGTGAGATTCATTGTTTCATTTCGTCACGTCGTATTTCACACCAGACCGAGTTGTGCAAAACAATCGCTCGAAAGAGGAAATAAAATTCAAACCAAACAGTTAATGAGCCCATTGTTTTGTGAGGTTTTTCTAAGTCCAGCCTAATGAAAAACGACATTCAAAGGTCGGCCGCAATATGGCGCTGGACGCGGGTTTGTGTTTAGCACATCGGTGTTGCTGTCAATTTAAATTATAGATTCCACCGCGTTGATGAAGCTCGGTCTTGCAGTTGCGTGATATTTGAACGAAGGGCACGAAATCGACGAAAAATAGCAGCGAACGGAATTCGATTGCCCTCCTCTGTTTTGCAATCGTCAAGGTCGATGATGTACCTTTTTTTTGCCATTTGGGCAATCCTCCCCAAAAGTAAATCTTCTTATTTTAGATTAGGTAGTTGAACTTACGTGTCGATTTCTTCGCTTCTTGCTCGTTGTACAAGACCAACATAAACTCGGAGCTGTTGTGAATGGCCGCCTTCTGCGAAGGCTGTATGTCGTCGCGTCCCTGCGCGTCTCCGTTGATGGAACTGGAGCCCATCGGGTCCAGGGAGCTGTTCGTGGGCGATGAGTGCGATAGAGGACTGGGCTCGCGGGATAGCTTCTGCATCGCCTGCAACGAAGCACCGGCGGGAGGATCGGAGAATTCCGTTTCGGATTCGGGTTCCGCCAGCGGAGCTCCGGCGGAAGGTTCTGTGATGACCACCTCCGGTGGCTCGGGTGGATAACTCTGGTAGCCTTGGATTGGTGTGCCATAGGACATTTCTCGAATAACGTCCGCCCGACCGTACGGTTCCGGTGTGAACGCTTTCTTGGGTCTCGAGCCGGCCGTGTCCCGTAGCGGTGAGCGTGACTGATCGCGTCGCTTGCGGGGCAGCGTGGCAGGTTGTGATGAGGCCATCTTCGATGGGTCGGTGATACCTCGTCTGGGGTCGGCTACAAACAGCACTTCCGACTCTTCGCTAGGGTCACTGAGGCCGTACGGGTTCTCTGCCTTCACACGGAACCGGTACTGCGAGCCCTCGATCAGATCGTTAAGGGTTGCACTCAGCTGTCGACAGGTTGCCGCCTTTAGCCATACGTCCCATCCAACGCGGTAGTACTCCACGATGTAGTTCCCAATTTCGCACCCTCCGTCGTCGTCGGGTGCGGCCCAGCTGAGTGTGGCCGTTTTGCCGTAGGAGAAGGACACCGTCACCTTACCCGGTGGTTCCGGTCGAGCCGTGACCGTCACCAGGAAGGAGGCATTGTCCTCACCGAGCTTATTGATCGCACGGATGTTATACTCGCCCCGGTCGGCACGCTGGCTTGCTGTCAGCTTGAGCGTGGTGTGTTTGTCCGAGGTGACTATCTCATGCCTTGCGTCGTTCGTTAGTGGCTCACCATTGTGTGTCCACTCGACCGCTGGTGCTGGCCGTCCCGCCAACCCCACCTTCAGCCGTACGACCTCTTCCGCCGCAATAATCAGCCCATCCTCGTACTGGCGTGGCAGACGGATCTTGGGCAGTGCGTCGATCGTCAGGTGGCACCGTGTCACCGAGTGGCCAGCACGGTTCGTAGCCGCACACTTGATCTCGCCCTCATCCGTCAGCGCCGCCTGGTGGATGACGAGCACGCTGGCGTCACCCTCGGTGACGATCCGCGCCCGGCGGCTGCTGTAAATCTCGAACCCATCCTTAAACCAACTGATCTGTGGGGCGGGCGTGCCCGCAACCTGCACCCGGAACTCCACCTTCTCATTCTCGACGGCCGTCGCGTCAAACAGCTCGTGCACGAAGCGTGGCGCCGAGATGGCATTCCGCTGAAGCGTCACCGTGAGGGGATCGGAAAGTTCGCTGCTCTCCGATCGGCCCACAATGTTCTCGGCCATCACGCGGAACTGATAGCGCCAACCGGGCTCCAGACCGCTGAGCGAAAGTTCCGTCTGCTGAATCAACGAAGGGCACGTGCGGACCCAATGCGGGGAGCCGGTGCGCCGCTGTTCCACCACATAGCCGAGGATCGGTGAACCGCCATCGGTTGGTGGACGGTTCCAGCGGATGGTCACGATATCGGGTGCCGATGAGGGTGTCCCCGGGACGAGGACTGGTTTACCCGGTGGAGCGGGGGGCTCTGAAAGATATTAGAGAGAGAACAAAACAAGCATCGGTAAGCACATCTGGCAGTGAACCGAATCCAAGTTCGTAATAATCTACAGGGTGTGTCATCGATTGTTCGGCTCGAGAGAACCAGTGACAGTGGGAATGCGTTGCGCCGTTAGTGGCATCTCTTGCAGATTTCCCTACTGATGATGATCCATCCATCGTTAGTTTAGTGGCCTTAAAAAGTGCACGAACTCTGAACATGAACCCATTGCGATGGTGATTATACGATCATGTATAAACCCATCCGGACGGGATTTGCAAAAACAAAACGTTAGGAAGGAATGGCAACAACCATTTATAGTGAGGGCGCATGAGAAAGAGGTAAACGTCTGTGCTGTGGGACGTCATGAGATGGGTCCACGGCGGCGGCCACGGAATGAAAATCGCATATCTCCCTCGCGTACAGAATGGGCGCTAAAAATAGATGCGCTACTGGTGATTGGATTTCGGGCCGTCTGCCTAGTGTTTCGAAAATCCCGCAAAACCCCGTTCGCTCGCGGACCAAGCGATGGTTCTGATGGAACCGTACCTGCCGATTTCCAATGGACAGCCTTCTTAGGCTTTCCGGTCGTATGCTTCGTTGGCTGATTGCCCATCGTGCGCTAGTTGTGCGCCAGAGATGTGGGCGCAGGATCGGATGGAACAGTGTTCGACGTCACACGGTGTCCCTCACTGTAGTTCCCCCCGATGGCAGATTGCCGGGAGCTCGAATTTCGCTGTTTCCTCCCAGAAGATGGAATTCGATTCGTCGTTCGCACCAAAGCACCACCTTGTGCATTGACTTTCGTGATAGAATTAATTTTTTCACTTTTCACAAGCAACCAGCAAACATGTCGGAAGCACGCACACACCATTCGTTGATTCGATCTGCTCACTCGCTCGCGCATACAGGCACGCAGCAGAGAGATCACACAAATGCACACGGGCACACCACGGGCGCGCGCGTTCGCGATCACACACAATGTCGACCCAAACTGTCCACGAACCACGATGCCGCTAGGGCGCGAGCTGATCGCAGACTAAGCGCGGATCGTCGACGGTTTGATCGTGCCCAACCAGTGTAGTACCAGATGCCAACCATTCTACACCAAGACCAGGATGAATCGGGACTCTAAATATACGCCGTTGCGCCGGCGAATTACCATCCACAGATTCTGCGCAGGTGTCAGCGCCGCTTTGACCACTTGCTCGAGCGGTGGACTTGGAATCCCAACGGTTTGTTTACATGCTCCGCTCGTCGGGCGAAGCGGTCCCAGTCAGATTATTTAGTTAGAACAAGTTTAATGTGTTGGCTTTTTTTAAGAATTCAATTTATTTAACTCCAATCGCGTGTCCAGTAAAGCGTAGTCCTTTTTTAAGCCCACTGGAAGAAGGCCTGGAAGCGGGCGATGATCTGGTCAACATCGACGCCGAAGGCGCGCAGCTGGGCGGAGAAACGGGTGACATCCGGGTTGGTGATGATGCTGGTGAAGCCGGAGCGACGGGCCTGGGTGAAGAAGTACAGCTGACCGAACTCGCTGGCCGGGTTGGCGATGAAGGTGCGGGCCAGAGCCTCGGCACCGGGCAGATCGGTGACGGCACGGATCTCGTCCATCATGGCGTTCCAGGAGCGGGAAGCCGGCGACTTGGCGCTGACCGAGCGGGTGATCGGGGTGAGGCCGAGCATGGCGGCGATGCCGTTCAGGTAGTCACGGATGCTGACGCCACGAGCCTCAGACCACGCACTGATCTCAATCAGCTCCGGGGTGGAGATGAGCACGCGCCACGCAGCATCGGTCTCGGCCGACTGCAGGAAGGACCAGATCTCACCAACCTGCGCGTCCGTCTGCACGTAACGCTCGTAGATGGCGCGCACCTGATCCATGTTCAGGAACGCCGTCAGCTGATCGACCTCAGCGCGCAGGTTCTGCCCGAAGGCAGCACCGAACAGGGCGAGCAGGATGATGAATTTCATGGTCAGGCAAGTCTCAGGAAGCACTCGGGTGTCAACTGAATCTGTCTTTCGCTGGCGTCGCGCTCGCTTTTATACCCAATTTCCCTGACACTTTCGATAAGGCTATCGCGAGAGATCGATGAGCGATAGCAACGCGTTCTCCGAACCGCAACAGAGCTCGCAGGGGTCGCACGTGTGAATTTTCGGTTATCAGCAATAGCATCATACGGTCAATCAATCATGTGGTTGTTATCGCTTATCGTTGTTGCAGATGCGGGAAACATAAAACGTATGATATGGATATACATCGATGTAATACATACGTTGAACGATATAATTGAGTTACTTTTTGACGAAGTATTCGCAAATCCCTAAGGGCATATCAATTTGGCAGGGGGTCAAAACACTGGATTACTTGCGAGCCATAAAAGTGCATCTACGTCATAGTACAAAGGGTGCACTTGATTTAAACCCATTCGAAGTCCAAGGTCACCACGTATGATGATCAATATCTGACAGAATGAGTTTAAAGTACGTAGATGTTAAGGTCATCATAGCATTAAAAAAACGCATCTTGTGGCAGCGGTGGGATTCGAACCCACGCCACCGAAGTGACTGGTGCCTTAAACCAGCGCCTTAGACCGCTCGGCCACGCTACCTTGGTGCCAAAATGCGTGCCAAGTACATCCCAATTACGATCATGTAACTAATTAATTATTTAAGAAAATGGTTTTAGAAATTTCATATGTTTACAGCATGGAACGAAAAACTACCTCAAATCAAAATTATATTCATCATATGCAGATATCAAATAAAGCACTCCCCATATTTTCTAAAACGATTATATTGTGTAAGACTTCATTTTCTCTTCCCTTTGCTTTTCTTGTTGCATTGATATCGCGAGCCTTCTTGTCGCCAGATATTGGTACATGGTTGTTATCGGATGTTACTAAAACAGTAGCAGTGTTTTATCACCAAGCGTTCGTTGCGGCAACCGGGGTATAAAAACGACCGCCATCGGCAACGTTACTTCACTTTTCTACTGCGATTGCATTCTGAGTAGTCCTCGCGCTGACAAAATGGTAAGTCCTTTGGGCGAGCCCTTTCCATCTCACATGGGTTTTAACATTCAATTTCCCACAGAAATTCATCATCCTGCTCGCCCTGTTCGGTGCTGCCTTCGGGCAGAACCTGCGCGCTGAGGTCGATCAGCTGACGGCGTTCCTGAACATGGATCAGGTGCGCGCCATCTACGAGCGTTACGTGCAGACGGACGCGCAGGTTGGTGAGATCTGGTCCTTCCTGCAGTCGGCCGAGACCGATGCTGCGTGGCGCGTGCTCATCTCCACCCCGGAGCTGATTGAGATCAGTGCGTGGTCTGAGGCTCGTGGCGTCAGCATCCGTGACTACCTGAACGGCATCGCCGCCATGCTCGGCCTCACCCCGATCACCCGCTCGGTCAGCGCCAAGTCGCCGGCTTCCCGCTCCTGGAACGCCATGATGGACGAGATCCGTGCCGTCACCGACCTGCCCGGTGCCGAGGCTCTGGCCCGCACCTTCATCGCCAACCCGGCCAGCGAGTTCGGTCAGCTGTACTTCTTCACCCAGGCCCGTCGCTCCGGCTTCACCAGCATCATCACCAACCCGGATGTCACCCGTTTCTCCGCCCAGCTGCGCGCCTTCGGCGTCGATGTTGACCAGATCATCGCCCGCTTCCAGGCCTTCTTCCAGTGGGCTTAAACGACATTTGGCTTTCGGACTGTGTAATAAAACTGCGTTGTGATCATTTTACATTAAATTGTGGCTTTTATTTTCCGTTTTGCAGCTCTCTTTGTGGGTCTCTCGGTGCTGGTCCAAACCGTTGGCGTCCTTGGGCAGGGCAGGTGTGTTGGGTTCGGAAAACGTGACCAACTGTTTTGATCATCTGCCGTACATCCTTGGTGGCGGCAAGGTCGATGTAGTGTACCCCTTTCGAGGGGATGTTGTAAACCCGTTGCGGGCAATGGGGATAACCGGGAATGTGAAAGCGCAGGGAAGACTATAAGAAGCAGAACAGGTCCCTGCACTGTCGCTGAGCCGTTCAAGAGTTCGCGTGATCGCGTGGAGAAGAAATGAACTTTCCGCGATCGCGAGATCGCGGGCACTCACTCCGGCGGGCTCGGTGAACCTCCTCGATCGGCGGAGCGCAAGAGAAAGCGACTTCGCGTGTGACAGAGACGGATCGTAGCGCCAGGCCCAGATGAACATCACGTTGCTTTCCGCAATGCAGCGCGCTCAGTTGGGGCTGGAATCGGGTCCAGAACCGTGGCAACCGCGATCATTGGCGGTCGTGTGACGGGATCTCGTGACGGGCCGCTTTGAAGTGGAACATAGCTGTAGGCGGGTCGTGTAGTGTGACCTGGCTAAACCAGGTATCTTTCCATCAGCACTCTGTTTACCCGGTCAAATTGTGCGTGACGGATCGGAGATCTAAAATCCCTTCGCCACAAAGTTTGCCAAACCTCTCTCGATCACATTTTGCAGCAATGCCGAAATAATACGTTTGTGTCGGAGTGTGAGTTTGTCAAATACGTCGTCCCTACGAGCGCGATCTAAACTTTGATCCGCGAAATTCCTGATCGTGCATTTTTAAGGGAGTGCCAGACGACGCCTCGTATAAAGTAGGTGATCGACGCGTGTCATTTCGCGTGCGTCTTGTGTGTGTGTGTGCATGTCTGTGACCCTGTGTCGTGCAAAGACCGGGTGCGGTTTAGAGTGTGCTCCATTTAGGGCTGGTTGCAGTTTAATCCCCCCCGCTCCTTACATCGATCGAGGAGCAGATCGCGAGGCGCAGCATGGAAGCCAATTGACGAGCCAGAGCGCATACGGTTTCGAAGGGGGACGGGGAGAGCGCGCGGAAAGTGGTAAGTAGGGTGATAGGGAAGGAGATCGGATCGTCGCGATTCACGATCCGGGTGAGGAAGTAGGGGTTCGGCGGCGCGGTGACAGGCGTGGCTAATTTGATAAACCGGTTGTAGAGGAAGGAAAATATAGCCACACCGGAACGTGGCCGTCTTATCATATCGTCTTGCGAGGCAAAGCAACGTGCGATCATTGACCGTTAGGTCCCGGATCGCGCCGTCTACAGCGGGAAATCGTTTTGCAGGCGAATCTTGTCGTACCCGATGCAAATCCAATATCGCTAGACCAGGTTCTTCGTCGGAAAGGAGGAAATTAAAATGGGTTATCAAACGAAGGGGAAGGAGATGAAAAATGGGTGGCCAAACGCAGCTTTCTACAACTAATGCACCTAGCGTGGCTCCGAATCGCGTCTCGGCATTTCGTCGAGAATGTGGGCATTCTGATGTTCCCAGCGAAAATGGTGATAGTGATGTAGCCTTTTCACCCTTTTCTTCCATTGCCACGGCGTTGCTACAAAGCAACGGCCACGGACCGAAAAACGTTATGATTATGTTTAACATAAATTAACTCCACCAAGCCGTGCGTGTCGACCACGGCACCTCAACGTTTCTTTCCCATCGATCATCGAAGAAGAGCGAAGGCTCTGTGGCGGATCAAATTTAGCATAATCACCGAAAACATTTTCCTGCACTCCCGAGCTCCGGTTCTCACACGGAAGACCTTCAAATTAAGCCACCCATAGACACCAAATTACTTGACAATTTGTTTGGCTAAGGCTTCGATCGGTTTTCGCCGGTTGGTTTTCCATTCGGCCAGTTTTCGATTGTCTGCGGTTTCCCGCTGTATCCGCCGAGTTCAGAATGGGAAGAGATGTTCACCTTCCGTCTCGCCAGTATGTTGGCCCGCAGTAGGTTGCATGCTGCCGCCACATTTACACCGACAAGACGAAGGGTTAATTACGCTCTATCGAGCACGCCACATTATGGCGTGGCGATCTTTTTTGGCGTGGCCTTTGTTTTGATACCACTTTAGGTTGAAGCGGTGGTTATAACCGAGGAACCTGCGCGCCTCGCAGCAGGTTTTTACAGTTAGGAAACGCGTAAAGCGTCATCCAGAGTTGCGTGGCGTCCGGTCGTGGCCGGTTTGGGGCGATAAGACGGGTTGAAAGGCGTGCTGTTTTAACCTGTTTCGATGCTTTTGATCCATTCTTTATGGAGCAGGGGCACGAACTGAGACGCTGGGCGCGCGCGGTTGGTCGGTGGCCGGTGGAGTTTGGTTTGACCAAACCGGGAATTGAGCGGTTGAATGTGGAACATGTTAGCGAAAAGACATGATGATGCTCAGCGGAACCAAAGCTAGTCCCCTAAGCGTGCTGTCTTCTTTATTTTTCACCCGGTGGCTAATAGGGTAGCTTTTGCTGTTGACAGAATCACCAGGGGACGGAAGGTACGGTGTCTCATTTGGTGTGATGTTATCCAGACTAGATCGCCTTTCGGGCCCGAGATGACTTCATTCGATAACGGGGCTCACGTCGAATGTGAAATTTTCCACTCGCACTCTCCAAAGGTGCCATTGGGCGTTTTTGGAAGCAAAATCAGAGAGATAACAGATTTGCAAACGAAACAACTTGCTTTAGAAGCATGGAAAATTGGGCCTCAATCGGAAGATGCTTAACCAAAATAATTTTTCGAAGATTGGGACTAAGTTTAAATTTTAATATTTCCGCTCCCTGGAGCTTCTATCGCTAACCTTGTTTTAGGTTGACAGACTTGATTTAACCAACGTTTGGAAACGATTTCACACCCGAAGCTGAAAACAACACAATTTCCACCAGCGTACCCCAAGACCTGATAATGGAAAGAGCGAATCACGATAAAAACTGAAGTTATCGCATCGAAAGTTGTTTGTCTGTCGTTTTGTCTAGCGTGCTCTGAGGAGATAAATGGAAAATGACGAAAAAAGGGGCCTGAGACATGTTCAACACTTAGCATCCAAGTGCGAACGTTGGGAAGTTGTCCGAGAGGTAGCTGGAGGAAAACAAAACACAAACTTGTTTTGGAAACGGTTTGATAATACTGGAGCGAACGCCTTACCGAAATGGTTCCATTTTAAACTGGTACACGGTGTAAGGGAGCATTTACCGTTGTTGTCATGTTAAACGATAAATATTTAAACAGTTTCAGGTGGTTTGCCACGTGGGTCGTGAGAACGGGAAACGGTTTAAAATGGAACCTATTTAGACTCTACGATGGTTCAAGTGAATTGGTTCTGGGAGAAATAAAAAGAAACGTTGCAGGTTCTGTGTTGTTTACTTACTCTACTTTCATTCGTAAAGCAAACATTTGCCCGTGAGTTTTTATTGTTTCTCATAGATATGATCCGATATCGGGCGATCAGTTCTAACATTTTAAAGTCAAAGCTCCAGTTTTTGAACTCCAATGTAGGGTAGATCTATCTCGAGAATAATAGTGAGAATGGTTTACCAATAGTTCTTTCCAATTTGTTGAGTCGGTGCACGACGCTACGATGACGATGATCGGTTCCAATGTACTTTCAATGAAACTCGTTCGATCAACCGTTCTTCAAGCTGAACGTTTCCATTGGGGCGACTCCACAATGCCATTATTTCCCGCTTGGCTATAAAATTGCCCCACGTCACCAACCTGAAGGTGGACTGCATCGGTTCCTGGCGTAATCCGACACCTGAAAGTGCACCGGCACGCCCCGGATCAGGTAGATCGAGGTTAAAGTCGCCTACCGCCTTTGAGCGCACTCGTGGCCATCACTCAAACGTTGGTGTCAATTTCTAATGTAAACAAAATTCCTCTCCACGATTCCTGCCGTCTTCATCGCCATGCCACATGTTGTCGCGAGCTAGATTGACGTTAAGCGATGCGCGTGGTCTTTACAGATGCAGTAGAAAGCCTGAAGGACCATCCGCACGAGACGAGCTCCAAGTTCATTGATTTGCATATTGGCTAGCGAGGGCCTACGGCTCGATGGCATTGGTCATGAGTTGGTCATTGGGCGGGACACTTCCACGACGGAAGGAATGTAACGGTACCGGCATCCCTTTGCCAAAAAAAAAGCTCATCTGCTGCCAGAAGCCATTTATATGGTGACCCTTGACAATCCCAGGCAGAGGTACGTCTCACCTCTTTTCCTTCCATCGCCAATCAAAAGAGCTATGGTTGATTGTGATTTGTCGTATGGTTGATTTTTCGAAAGTTTACTCTTTTTGGGCCACCCTTACAAGGCATCGGTACGAATCGTGGAGGGAAGGGTGCACGTGTTGAGCAATATTGCAAAGGTTTGGCACTCGTGGAGTGCCATGTGCATCTCTCGGTGTTGCCAACACTGTTGGAATCTTTATTATGGAAATAACAAATGAAGTGGAATCGCCTGAATGCATGTCAGCGTGACGCTACCGAGGACGAGGAGATGAACTTTGGAGATTTCTCTTACGGTCCCCAAAAGAGGCTTGTCATCTTCGTAATGCTCGATACTTCAGCTATCGAAACTAGCGTTTATCACCACTGTCGATGTTTAAAGGAATTTTTATAAGGACCCATATTTCATCTGCCTTTCGCAAAATCAACCGAAAAGATATGTATGTATATTGATGCACGAAAAATAGCCTTCAGAATCAACGAACGAAACATTCCAGACGACAAAATATGAGGTCAAGGGAGAAGGAGAGAGAAATATTGAAAATGGTAGCTTTCACAGCAAATTGAGGACACGGACAGGACATTCCAGCTTATGTCGTTGGAGACGTGAAGGAGGAGTCGTTTTGCACAGCAATAAAAAAATCCTCGCCTTCCGGAACCTGACTTCCAAGCAAACTCCCAGGACTGAGGGCATCTTGATCTAGAGCAGGTTTTTGTTTTCTTTCTTGCAAGATCTTTTCCTTTCTATTTCCATCCGCCAGGGTGTTATCTGCAACAGTGTTTTTACGCTCGATGGAAATTCGATTGATTTATTCGTTCTCCCGTGGGATGACGGGAATGAGTTTCAGCAAACCTGACTCTGATTGTTCCCTGCTTCTCTTCTTGTTTTGCTACTTGTTTCTCTTGACCTGCCATTAACAGTGAATGGTTATGCACTTTTCGTTTCTGAATGTTGGTATTTTCATCGTCATCTTCACTCACAGTCAAACCGAACGTGAGGACCGAAGTTGACACACTTTTGCCACGAAGGAGAAGTAATAAACTGTGGATCTTAAGCTGCTGGAAACTGGTGGGTAGGAGGAAATCATTCTACCATTTCCCAGGTGCACTACCACCAGGTTGCAAGGTGCATCCGTGCACAGCTGAGCTGCACTGCATGACTAGATGTTGATGATGGGGTTGTTCGAGAAGAAAAGAAGGTACTGTTAGGGAAAGACAAATTATAAGGGGGCTTGCAATGGCGCACATACACACACACAGACACACATTTATCGTTTATTTTTATGGACAGAATCAACCTGCCAATTCCTGTGCAAGTGGCCACTTGCAACACACAATTGTTGAAAGAGGTTGACGGAAGTTGACCGAGCTCACGTCCGGTGAACGGTCCACCCCAGAGGGACCACCTTCCGTAACGCTGAAGCTGTCCCTGCTGGTTTCTGCCAGCGATGGAGACTGGAACGGTGCGCCACGGGAAACCGGCAAGGAAATCGCGTCACCGTGTATCCGCGGAAACGAGTTTTGGTCGAAGAGATACACCGAGTGTTGGCGATGAATAAAATTAAGTGAACTTCCTAACGGATCGCGAAGCTTCTCCTACAATTTATCCATAAAAGTGGCTCACAAAGATTGACTCGATGGACCGTTGATGATTTAATAAAATCTATTTAAGGGTAAAGGCAAATTATAGCGAGAGATCCTGAGTTGAGAGATGTTGTCAACAAGATGCACCAAGTGCACTTAAATCTTTTACTTGCACTCGTTGGATCTTCTTCGGACTACAATCTGTGTTTCAAAATAGACAGACTTACCCACATTTATGACAACCATTGTTAACCGAAAACGCTCCTCCCAAGGCGTTTTCGAGCTGAAAGAGAAAGTTTCGCCTCGCATCATTATGGCGATGGCAGCGGGATCAATTACACGTCGGGCGTAGAATTTTCACATTTGGCTATAATTAAATACCTGCACAACCGTTCACCAGCCGCCGCCATCGCCGCCACCGTTGCTATGACAACGGCCACAACGATTTTACGATGTGTGTATTTATTTTTCTCTCCCTCCCCTCCCATTTTCAGACGCTGCTTGGGAAACTCGACTGCCGGCTCCCGCGGGGTGGCCGGGGAATGTTTCTGCATGTGTGACCTAAAAACGGTCAAACGGGTAGGAAGCTTACAAAAAAGCGATGCGGGGATGAGGAACCGCGACTCAACGGAGGCGAAAGGCGAAAGAGAAACGACCCAAGATCGCGCCAAGTTAACGAACGGCGAAGAATCGGACGCACAACAACAGGAGGTGGAAATCGACAATCGATCACGGCAGCAGCGTTTGGGTTTCGACAGTCCGGCCAGCTTCCAGGCCGGCCTTGCAATCGCTGTAGGCACGGTTTTTCACGAACAACTTTGAGGAATGGTACGTGACTTGGCCCGGGACACACCAATTCCGCGCGCTGTAATAAGCGAAGGTGAGCGGTGATCAAACGCCTCAAGGGTCCCCGAGACCTTCCGTCGGATGCCAGATTTAGTTCCTTCGTCGCGGCTTCAAAGCCACGAAAGGGTGCAGTGCAGTTCTTTTGCGACCCCATAAAGGCATAAAGTGATTGTGAAGTGACTGGGGTGGTGTGGAACAAAAAGAGCATAATTTGCAAGTGTTCATTTGTCGGAGGGGACAACAACGGAAAAAAAGGTAAAGTGAGCAAAGAGTGTGACAAAACTGACGACAGTTGCAGGCAGCAAAATAATTGTGGTAAAAACCGAAACAAAAACCCGATTAACCGCAACCACCGCAAACAACATCCAGCAAAACATACACATATCTGCATACAACAACAAACAACCGAGAGTCCGCAGCGCCATGATGTTGTCGTTTGCAACATAACGGAATATTTATGACTAGGTTTTTTTTTTGGTCTGTTCAGTGAAATCGAAAGAAATCTCAGCTCAACTCTAGTGTTTGGAACCGACGAGCATTTCGAAGCGGATGGTGATGGTGTTGGTTTTAGTTGGTTGTAGTTTGTTGTGAGCTGAAGTGCCAACAGTGGTATGTGTAGACCCCCAGAGACACCCGATCCCGAAGACGTGGGAGGACCTGCGAGGTATGTGTTGTTTGAAAAATGCAGCATAAGAAACGGTTCGGAAGAAGAAAAGCAAATGCAGCTCTCAAAGCAAACGTCCCGATCATGTTTCGAGGGAAACGCCAAGCGCTCGTGTCGGCCAACATACTGTGGCTTGTAGGTGCGTACTTATCCGGCGGAGAGCTGCTCAATTGCGGCGGTCCGCTTCGAAAGTGACAGTGTTCAGACGTTTGGAATACGCTGTAGTGCTGTTTGGATATCGAAACGTGCGTTTGGAGTTCGGGTTGTTCAGGTGAAAGTCGCTGAGAACGTGCCTGAAGAGTTCGTGCCCTCGGACACCGTGGAAGACCCAGGCGGGGAGATTCGTGATGGAGGCGGACGTACTGAACGCGCTCAGCACGCAGACGGCGTATATGCCGGGCGGTCGAGATAGGGACGGATATCCGCTGGTCGTCATCCCAGTGCCATTCTACGACAACCTGCCCTGGATGAAGGGGTTCCTTGAGACGACCGTGCGGTACCTGTTGGCCAGCCTGAGGTAAGAGCTTGGTGCAAGAGTACTTCCCCCTGTCGCATCGTGTAACCCCATTCCATCTCTTCCAGCCCGGATACGGTCAGCAGCGGACTGGCGGTCATCCTCGACGCGCAGAAGTGCTCCTGGCGGTCGGCTCGCCAGTACATACGACACGTCCAGCAGCTCCTAGGCGAACCGATGAACAGCTTTCTCGTCATCCGACCGGATGCGTTTTGGGATAAGAATCGCGTGGAAAACTGCGCACGGCAACACCGTAAGGGCGAGGTAGGTGCATAAGAGGTGGCCTTGCAATTGCATCCTTTGTGGTGTCTTGATGTTCTTCTCCTCCAAACTCGTTTCGAACATAAAAATCTTACAATCAACCTGCCTATCTTTCGATCACTCCACCTCGAGCTGGGGAGATACTGGCACTTGCCAAGGCGTACTCTATCTGCCTTCGTCTGGTACGAGATTGATTGCGCGTGGCGATCGGTGTCGGTTGTCGTTTGTTGTATTGCGCCGTAGTGCGAGCGAACGCTTAACTTACAATTAGCGAACCATATGGCGACTTGTCGGTGTCAAACAAACCATGGGTCGATCGCGAATCTCCCGATAACTTATCACTTGCTCCTGTCAATGGCGAATACACTCTACCCCGTTTTTTTTTTTAGATGTTTCACCACCAGTGTGTGGCATTGAACTCCAAAATGTAGTAACTTGGCGAGGGAGTTGGAAAGTTTGACAAGCTGTGAAGTCTCGGTACTAGGTGTTGCAATCTTGTTTATGTTTTTGGGTGTGTCCAGGGTACGTGGGTCAATGCGTTGTTTTGATTGTACCAGGGCGTCCCTTCCCTCGCAGGCCATTTCTTGTATGACATAATACGTGACTCCTAGACCCATCCGAGGGGCCTGGGTATTGTTTTGGGTCCGCTGGTAAGATTGAAAGCTTGATATGGCGCTGGGGCTTGTAAGATGTTGCGCCCTTATCAGTCGCTTTGCGTGGGTGCGTGACCTGAGGCTTCAGAGCAGGAAATTACAGTGGCATCGTATGTTTCTGTAAGTGTACATGTTGTCGCTTACTAAAAGAAGAATCGCTAGATCCCCACTCTTCGAGACGGTTCTATAGCGAATGGTTTCTTGTTACTTGGTGTCTTACTTTTCCGTGGGGATAATTATCGGTGGTTATAAACAAACGGTTGTTAGCCATAATAAACTCCTTGTCAATTGTGAGACACGTAATTAATTGAGCCTCAGATTGCTCAGATTAGTACAGCATTGGTTTTGGAGTGGTAAGCGAATTGTTAGCCGCTTATCGGCCGAAAAGTTATCGGCTTACGGTGCCACTGGGGGTGCTACCGAATATGAAATAATGGCGATGGTCCCACTGGGATCCGGCCCTAGCAGCAACAGTCTGAGCCGCATCGGCACGTTATGTGCACGTGCAGTATATAGCCTGGAAAATCCTCCCTTTCCGCACCGTGCGTCCAGGTTGCAGCGAGATAAGGCATCCACGGATAAAGCAGATGTACGTCACCGGTAGTCGATTGTATTGCAGATGCACCTGTGGTGGCTTCTGTTTACAGGGGTGTCGATTCCCCACGACCTCCCATGGAACATTTTCCTTTGGATGCGGTTGGGGGAGGGACTCTAATTAGCTTTCATTATGGATGCAATTGACGTGACGGAGGCCTCACATTCGCTCGCACGTTGCCAACGGAAAAGACAATTACCAGTTTCCCTTTTTTCCTTCGCTCGTTGGGGGTGGGGAACGGTCGGGTCAGAAGGTCCCATACCTGAGGGCCATAGCGGGTGAACGTTTCTTTTTTCCACCTTCCCCGAAGAGCCTGGTATTCCTTTTTTTACGACTAAATGGGTATCTTGATGTTGTCGGTAGACAAGGGAAAAATTCTACTTACATTGCATTAACATTAAGAAAAAAGATCTGCTAGCTGGTCCATTTACATATAGCTGCTAATGCCTTAGAAGGGTGGCTTTTTTATGAAGGTGTAACATGCGTGGTGAGCATGTGCATTTCGTTTGCGTATGCTTATGAACGGGTTTGTTTTTACTGCCCGAGGCGAACCGAGATCTACACGCACAATCTCTGAGGTGACTTTCCAGGTTAACGATGAGATTTTCTGGAGGTTGTCGGTGGCGTTGTTGATGAAGGTAGCTGTCGATCAAATGGTGACTTGGCATGCAAAAACCAATGAGTACTTTTATGATCGTATTGGGCGGGGATTATTGTTGCCCTAGAAAATGCTACTTGCTACACAAGATCTAATGCAGGCTGAAAAGTCCAATTGAACATTGGATTGCAGGCTTCAAAAAAAGCTTTGGTAAATGGTAGATAGAGAAAGCAATTGAAATCCGGAAATGTGTTTTCCCAGGCGTGCTGTACAAAAAGCACACCTTCATACATACCCGGTTCCATTATATCAACTTAGGCCCCTGCGCTGCGCTTTCTCTCGTTCTTCGCCCAGCATTTTCCTGCAACAAGTCGCTGGGCAAGGGACCGCATGACACTCCATCGCAAAGGGCAGCTAATCGAGCGTAACCATTTTCTTTTCTTCGAGACGCATTGTTACTTCTCTTTCCATTTTCTCCTTGGAATTTGCAGGCTTTTCAGCCGTTGTTGGGCAAAGAAAATCTCGGCAGGATTGGAGATAAGAAAAAAAAGACCGTCCGTTTCAAATGCCCATCGTTCGATGGGGGGCCGATGCTGGGGGCGGGGAAAATTGTACTCGAACACGGGGAGGGATTCCGAACCCTCGAAAGCGGTGCGAACAATATGTTCTGCAAGATTTTAAAGAGCCGCGTTTCGCGATTGAATCGAAACGGAAAGTGTGTTTCCAGCCGTTTGTGCTGGCTCGATGCAGAAATTGTGTAACTTTTCTCTCACCTTCATTATCGAATTTTCACCCGATTGAGTTGGTGGCGGTGCAATGAGGCGGCAGCGGGGAATAATTGCGGCCCGATGTGGAAATTAGCGCTCGCGAGTTGGCGTCGCGAACCCGCTTTTTGTTATGCTTTGAACACGTTTCGCAGTTTTATGAGATAATTTCCGTTCAATTAGCATAAATCTGTCCGAGTGTGATGAAATTTTTGGCATGATTTTTAACGACTTTTAATTATTCTTATAGATTATAGAATTAGTCGGTCAATGTAAAAGAATTCTTACGTTATTTAAAATAATATTGGTGACTTTTTTTTCTCCAACAGCCAACCATCATATCCAAATCCCGTCTTGTGAAGTATTTCGATACTAGTGAGCTGCCGGAAGAGTTGGGAGGAGTCATCACATATACCCACGAGCACTGGATACAATCCCGTGAGGTAAGTCACGATTGATCCTATACGAAAGCAATAGTAGAGTGTTCTATATACTATACGATGATACAATTCATATATAATCACACATTTGTTTCCTTGTCTTTTGTTCAATACTTTACTACCATAAACCCCATTTAAATGCTTAGGTTAATTGAGCAATTGGAATGGTAATCGAGTGAGATTCTTCTGCAGATTACATTCTCGTCCGCTGAGGACGTTCTACTTAGGAAGGAGGAGAACTTTCTATAAACACCTGACGAGGGGACATTAACGAAACAGAAGAGGCCCACAAGCTTTAAGAAAACAGGTCGCAATCTCTAAAAACCGATCTCCGATTAGGTTCCCCTCGCGTTTCCTAACCGGAATCAAAGCTCATAAAAATCATCTCCTCGTTGACGATTTCTTTGCATACGCTTTCTTCGTCGTGGGGACTTGAAGAAGTTCTTGCCATTAGGATTTATTAATGTGTGTGTGTGTGTATATTTTTCATTTTCCCTTTTCGCTTTTTCTTTCTCGTTTCTTTTACTGTCCCCCTGGTACACCCACTCGCCTAACCACATCACTCATCGGCCCTTCCTCCTCTCGGTGGAACGTTCGTAGCGCATCGAAGAATTCCGAAAATCCTACGATAAAGCGCTCGGTGACCTAGAAAACCTGCATCTCATCTTGCTGGACAACCGGACGGTTCGGGCGAGCGAGTCCGCGGCCGCACTCCAGTCCTGCCAGCAGCTCAACGTGGATGTGCAAAAATTTCTCTCCCTCGTCATGGACAGCGGTAAGTTTTGGCGGACCAAAAGACCTCCAGGCAGGGTGAGAGAGTGCGGACATGAGTAAGCAGCTTTCGGAGGGCTTGAGTCGAGTGTGCCTTCCCGTTTCCCGGCCTTCGAGATGTCCGGTCTTTTGCTGAGATCGTGGCAAATCATATTCATAAGTTGCGCTCTCCCATCGATCTTCGGGCCGGAAGACTGAAAGGCCGGTGAACTTAAGCTTCAACGTCAAAAAAAAAAAGCGGGGTGGACCACTCTATGGCATCGTCTATGTCTCACCTGCAGTCGGGCGAGCTTGGACGCACCATGTTTGGTTAATTGAACAACCGTGTGATGATCGGTTATGCGTCAATGAGGGCTTAATTTCTCTCCGTGATGATGGCTGGGTACGGCCGGAAGCTGGGCAGCTGTGAAAGCCTTGATACACTGATCTATCATTTCCGCTCGCTCACAGACACAGCCACTTAATGAACCACGATTAAGACAGCGACCAAATGTCGCAGCTCAACCAAAACGGGACTTCCTTCCACTCCAAAGTCTAGCGCAACTCTTAAACGCTAGTGTTTGATGAAGTTGGACCATGATTGGGTAATTGGATGTGTTGAAACATTAACACGTCGTTCCGCGTGTTGACGGGGGCAAATTTTCATCATTTTAATTGCCGCTTGTTCACCACGGAAAGTCACCACGGCGTGATTGTGAAACCTTAACCTCTCGTCGCATGTAGCGTTCACTGAAGCCTAGAACCGAAGCCCTAGTTTTACATTTTACGTTCATGTGCTGCCAACGCTACCGTTTGAGCTTTCCCTGGTCATAAACATACCCTCGGTCCTCCCCCTTTGAGCCCTTTGCCGCCACATTCATTGGTGCTTGTGTGTTTTATTTATTTTATTTTACACAACCCGTGCGCGCGAGATCTGGGTCAGTTTCTCGTGTTCGAGGTTCGAGTTGCAATGGCCAATCCCTCAGCATATGCTTTATGCGTGCGGTGTCCAGTCGTTGCTCTGAACTGCCAGCTTTTGCTCCAACTAGAAAGGTACTAATGCAAGCACCGGTGGTTAATATGCTCCGGCTTCCGAGCTTTAGAGGGGGGGGTTTCAGAGGCGGTCGAGATAACCTGCGGTTCGATGAGAACCGCCCGAACCTAGCATTTGTGGAGGGGAGTGATTTTTTTCTCTTCTTTTTGGCGTTACCAGCAATTAAGACAATGGTTGTAATAAATTGCAGCCGAGCGGGGAGCGAAGGGGTTGGATGGTTTGAAGTAGGGCAGAGAGTTTTATGTAGATGAAGTGGCTCTAAACTCGGGTGCATATCGGAGCAGGTTAATTGAATGCTGCGATACATTTGGCGTTTTATTTAGTGGTGTATGATAAAATTATAAATTAAATAATAACACCCCAAGGGTTTTAGAGGGAGTTGGAGTTGCTTGGAGTTGGTTTAGCTTTGACTAAGCTTTCCACCTCATGATTTAAATGCCTGAGGAGTGAAACTGTGATTAAGACCGACCATTAACGAGATCCGTTTGAGCTAATGGATTATTTTACTTCGTGTGAAAATATGGAGTGAGACCACACGAACCATATTTCATGCTTTTAGATTTATGGAAACGAATCTGTATCCAAAATATGAAACAGTGGTTCTCGATACTGAATATTGTATTTTATCTGCCTCTCGTAGGTAAGAAGCTGTTGGCTCATCTGAGTGATCTGCATAGCTCCAAGACGGCCCTTTCGCAGGATCTGACCGACGGTAAGTCGCAGGTTGAAACCATGCTGAACGCTCTCGATCGTAAGCAGACGTTGGTGAACCAGGCCTGGAGCGAGCTGGAACGCACGGTCGAGGTCCTGCGGGAATTGGCGACTCTGGAGGAGGGCGTATCGCACGTCACAAGCTGGATCCTTACGACGGCCGAGGCTATGCTGAACGCCCAGCTGAAGGTCGGCTACGACGTGAACACTGCCGACAAACTCCGGCTGGAGCACGAAATACTCGAGCTGCAGTGCTGGAAGACGTACGGGTTCTACGCCGAGCTGCTGTACAAGATCGATCACTTTCCACGCCAGAAGGACACGCCGGCCTTCCAGGATTTACTGTCGCAGCGCGAATGGATGGACTTTGTGTGTCGGAGTTTCGCTCAGCGGCTCGAACGGAGGCGAAACGTGTTGATCACGTCGGTGCGCTTTTTTCGCCTGGTGGCGGAGTACTTTGACAAGACGAGCGAGGTGTTCCAATCGCTGATCATGGGGGAGCGGATTGAGGACTACGAGCTGGCAAGCGGGAACCTCCAGAAGCTGAAAGAAAACCAAATTATGCTAGGTAAGGGTGAACGTGAAGCGGAGTACTAGAACCAATGTACTGAGATATGATTGTTTTGATTTTAGAAATGGTAGAGAAAGAGATCATAAAAGAAGGAGAGAAGCTGAGTGACGTACTGCTAATGCCGGTGAAGGATGCGGTTGGGCGAGACATCGACGTAGACTACAGCGACGACATTGGGAACGTTCGGGATATACTGGACGCCACCAAGTCTCGTTCCCGAATCTTCGCCGAGAGCGTAGAGTTGCAGAAGCTGACGCTCGATCAGATTACGCACATTTTCAAGTACGAACAGGATGCCCGAACAGCGATCCAATGGATGGATGATCTGTACAAGGTGATGCTCCGATCGCATACGCACGTTGGCAGCACCGTGTACGAGATCCAGTCGCAGAAGGACGACCACCAAACCTTCCAGGAGACGGCCAAGGGAACGTACAACTATGGCTGCCAGCTGCTGAATGCGTCGCTCGCCCTTCGCCAATCCTGCAAGCTCGAAACGGAGCAGAACATCGCGATGACCAAGAACCTGCAGCGCACGTGGAAGTCCTTCCAGGCGGTGGCCCAGGAGCAGCTGACCCGGCTGCGGGTGTCGGCCGTGTTTCACCGGAGCGTCGAGGAGCACTGCACGAAGCTGTACGAGCTGAAGGAGTGCGTGCTGCGGATCGGGGAGATCGAGGAGATTGGCAAGCGGAAGGTGCGCCTGCGCAAATACCTGGCGACCCGCGAGCGGCTGCTGGTGGAGGTGGGACGCATGGTGCGGCTGGGTCGACTGCTCAAGACAAGACTGAAGGAACCGTTCCTGTTGGACGACCGGGTTGACGCGTAAGTAGGAAGCGCCAGACATTCTGATTTATTAATAAAACGCCTTGCCAAGAGAGAGAACGAGTGAACATGAAGGAAAGCATTCCGTCCGCGTTGGGAAAACCGCGACGAACACAAGCCTGAGGTTAATGAGCTGGAACATTGGGAAAGAGTCGACTTTCTCAAGTGGCTTAAAATTATTTAGCAAGCATACAATTTATTTTCCCCAAGATTTTCCCCAAGAAAGATAAAGCACAAGGAATCTTTCGGACGCGAAATGGAAGAGTTTTCACAGTTGATGTATTTTTAACCATCACCAACTCACAGTTTTATCCATGGTTCTGCTTTACATAATCCGACGACGTCCAATTTGCCGGTGCATGTTTTGGACGGCGTTGTTGTTCAGTTGCTTCTGAACAACAGTCGCTTTCAGTCGCTCGTTCTCTCGATCGGTTGACCGTTTTGTGCCGCAAACTGCGTACCGGCGCGATTAATCGAGTTACTGTTCCGCCTTTTCCCTTTCCGACCAGAATGGCAAGTCCGGAGAATATCATTACCGAAAGTGATAACATTATGGCGTGTGAAGCGATCTCGACCCGCTTGATGGAGGTGGCTCGTGTGGCGGAATCGTTGGACAGTGTGCTGAGTGATGTGCAGGGTGGCTTCGACGAAGAGGTGGAGGAACTTACCAGCACCGAAGTGGTGGACGGAGCTGAGGCAACCCTCGGAAAACGTAGCGACAGTGGCAACCAGAGTGATGTGAGTTGCCGGACTTTTTTTGTTTGGTGCGAATTGCGAATCAACGGTGTTAATTTTGTTCCCATGTTTCGTAGGATTGGAGCTCGAGCATAAAGTCCACCGACGAAGGATCGTTCGTGACGGCATCGGACTGTATCTGTACGCCACAGTCGAGGTCCTCGTCCTACCATACCGCCTCGGAGTGTCGAGCGTCACCCTGGTGGGGCGTGGAATCGATCGAGCAGCAGAGCTCTCTAGAGAATGACTCGTCGGAGGATCCCGACCCCGAGGCGTTCCCATCGATCAAGCTGCTGTCCGGCGTGGTGATGACGTCGAACGCGAACCTCACGTTCGACGATTCGGACAACAGTTTCCTGACTCCCGTCAACTCGCACAGTACGGCCGACAGTGTGGCCGACTCGCATCCCGACTCGGACGACACGGTGCCGACGGCCGGTTCTAGCACCGCACGGGAACATCAACCTAGTCCACTCGAGACCAGCTCCGCCTCCAGCTCAGCCCTGAACTCGATCAACCGGCGTGAAAACCTGGCCCTTTCGCTCACCCCCGAAGAGTTGGCTCAGATCGAGCACGACATCCGGAACAACAACAATCTGTCTTCGGGTTCGGTGTCCGAGCTGGTCGGCAAGAAAATCCCGAGCGCGCAGGTAACACCAACGAGCGAGGACAGTGGCAATGTGAGTACAAGTAGCGTTAAGCTGGATGGCGAACTTGATTCGGCCGGATTGACGCCGAGTCCGGAGCGGGGCTTGAGCGAGTCGACCCGCTTCCAACCAGTCAAGGGACCGGCGGATATTTCCGGGCTGACATACTATTATCAGAACATTATCACCAAACACACGGTGAAAAGCTGCCTCTGAGTGGAAAGGGAAGGAAATCAACAAACATTGCAAGAGAATTGTAAAAGTTTCCGGGGAGTTATTTCGGATTACAGAACATCTATCAAAGAATCGTTAGGAACGTTAGGATTGTAGCAAACGCGGATGCAAAGTGTTTGGCATGCATGGAGCGAAAGTTTGCAATTTGTGTGTGCTTGCCTTTTGATAGCGTTAAAATATAATTTTAGTTTTAACATTCCCTTCATTGTTATGTGAGTAGAAAATAGTGTGTTACAAGTGTTGATTTGTTCAGTAGCGGCAGAGAAATAAAAGAAGTAAGAGCAAAGAAAACGTATTTGTTTGTTGTGTTTTTGATTTGCTATGCATATGTTTCCGTGTGGAGCGTGGTGTGGTTTTATGTGCATGTTTTTCAATTATTTTATCACTTTAGAGCACGTAAGCAATTATGTATAGTCTATATTACATTTCAGTAATAACCTTTTTCAACCAATTTCTCTTCGCCAGCAGTTGCTAACGTTCCCAACCGTTTGGTGGGAAGAAAGTAAATGTTTTAAATATTACGCCTGCACGGTATGCAACACGCTCGACATACGCTATCTTGTAAGCGAGTTGATCAGGCGCGCAACGTGCGACGATCAGTTCTGCGCGATTCTCGTGCGACATACGAAAACGCGCAACTTCAACGCGAGAGAATTGTCCAAAATCAGTCTCTCGGATGCAATCGGGCAGTGTGGACCGCCTTTGGTGTAACGGAGGATTAGCTTAGCAGCAGGAGTAGAACTAGCAACGACAACAGCAGGTACCGGTGCGAAGGAGTGAAAGTGATGTCGAATAACTGTGAATAACCATTGAATAGATAACAATAGCGATCGAGCGTTTTGTGTGCTTGAATGGAGTCGGTTTTTGGTTGATTAATCAGAGTTTTGGCGTGCGCATCATCCGCCATTACGGTAAAAGAAAAGTTCAGTAAAGTGCATTTAAGAACGTTGATAAGTACTGCGATTAGTTTCAAAATGTTGTTCTCTCGTGGATTCTTGTCTTGTCCGTGGTATTTTTTGTGATACATTTCGACCACACACCGGCACGATGGCGCTGGGATGTTTTCATCCTCATTTTCATTCGCATCACCTCCAACATTGATGAGGCGTTTTCGGGAACCGGAGTTTTAGTGCCGGTCAACGCAAGACCGGTTCTAGCGCGAGCGCGATTCGAAAAGAAAAGTAGAAGTGATATCGGAATATGTGTTTGTGTGTGCATGTAAGTGCCGTATGTGCGAGCTGATGACGTCGGAAGGTGCGGGTGGCGTCGTCGTCGCGTTTCACAGGAAGAAGGTGTCTGTTGATCGTCGATCTTTGGCGGGCAGATTAGTTTCCTCAATTTTCAACTCGACGCAAAATGTCCGAAAAAGTGGCAACGATTCCCTTTGCCCGGGTTTCGGGGAATGTGTGAGGTGCGATCTGACAAAGTGTGAACAGCGTATGTGCGGCGCGCGTGCGCAATCGTGTTGGTGGAGCGGTTTGTGTGCTTATGCGTGTCTTTCAGCTGAATTCCGAATTATGCGATCAGACTTAGTAGGCTTTGTATTATTTTTGTGCAATAATTTTCCATTTTTCCAACCAACAGCATCCAACTAGGAAATAAAACAAAATCCCCCATTTAGGTAGCATCGTTTTAAAGTTTGTGTTTTGGCTGCGGGTGTGGCAATGTAAAGTTAGGTTAGGAGGGGCGAATAGAGAAAACGAAAGTAAAAGTAGAATCCACCACAGCAGCGTCGACGACAACAACGTGCGCGTCCAAAGTCAACGAAAAGAAAAGCAAAAACGCTCGATTCATCAGCGACCGAACCCAAGATGGAACCGACACCGGGCGGCGACAGGTTCTCCTCGCTCGACGAACTGCAGCGACAGCTGAACGAGGACTTTGCCCAATCGATCGGTCCGCTGACTCCGACGCCGGAAAATGCCGGAGCGGCGGGAACATCGGCGGCCTCCTCCTCCGGTGGTACGATCGCGACCACCATCAGCACGGTGGTGCTTCAGGGTGGTCCACTCCAGCTGGTCGTGGCAATACTGAAGGTAGGTTTAACGCCCCACCAGGGCGAAGCAATCCCGGGTATTTTAACTTACCTTTTCTCTTAAGACGCTGCGAGTTCTGGAGACTGTCGAGAAGTCCCAGCGTTGCTTGCAAGATCTAATCACGAGAGTTACAAACCGTGCGCACTGAGAAGGCCTCCGAACCTGTTTGGAGACGAGCCGACGCACACATTCCAAACCGGAGGCAAGAATTGGGTCGAGAAGGCGATGTTGTTGGAGATGGGTTTAATCAATCGCGCCCTATGCATGAGGCAACGTGCCAAGCCGGAGATCGAAGATCATGCGGCAACGGATCAGATAACATCATCAATCATCAGTATACCGTTCGGTCCGGTGTTCTTGCTTCTTGCTTGAGGGGGCGAAGTTGAGGAATGTTTCCAGTTTTTCGCAGCTCCCCAACTGCGACGCCATGTCGGGTGGACTGACAGAGACTTGGCGCACACACCCCGACACTGCGGGGATGCACCTGCAGAGTACGTAATACTTATGCCTTTGCCTTGGGATATCTCTCGGCATCGCACGGTTGAGTGCATTGAACGATGAAGAAACCGATTAGAACCGAGTAGGGTGATCTGTCTAGGTTTCCTTGCGTGCCTTGCCCTCGGCTGCTCCGTTTGTGCCTTCTCTTCAATACAATCAATTAGTGATCTATGAGTAGGGCTGCATTTTACACCTCCATCGACGTCCCGCATAAATTCATGCCCTCTCGCGGGGCTGCAACACGTATGGATCCCTTATAATTGGTCGGATGTTTACTGCCAGTGCCGGGAAGTCTCGGTGGGGCACTTCCTAGGGGATGCGTCTTCAATTGTTACGCTCCCATGCGCACCCGTGTGCACTGTTGCGTATGATGTAGGAAAAGTGTAATGCCTTCAAATCATGCAATTTCAGTCCTTTTTTCCATCCTCTTAACGTGCCGATATGCATAACCGATCGACAATGTAAAAGGTGGTCCTCATCGAATCGTGCTCCAATTCAACGCGCACGGCGACGTTCGCCATCAAGGTCGACGGAACAGGTTTTGCGAGATGGGATGTCTTCGTCGAAAGTTCCAAACGCCGCTTCGCCGTTGATTGATCATTCCAACCACGCACCAGGGAACAGCGGAAGCAGAATGCCCTAATTAGCAATCTTGTCGTAGGACGGACGGGGAACGATCTATCTGCAGATGACGAACATGAGGAAACTCGTTCGAGCGAGATGGAAATGCAACCGCTGCTGTTGATTTTCATCGACAAATGGAGAGTTGATTAGCATGCATTCAGAATGGTAGCGATCGCGATTTTGTGCAGCAGTTCCTCCATCGTGGGATGGTTTAATTGCATCGACCAAGGTGCCAACGGTATCTTGAGGCAATCTTCAACTCCATGCAAGACCCGTATGACACTTCCACTTATAACAAATTGCAGTTGAAGCCGAACTGTACATCGTGACATCTTGTTAACCTATGGTCAGCCCTTTGAGGGTTTCGTTTCCTTGATTCGACATTCTTCTAAGGAATAATTCGTTATGTCGCCCTCCAATATTTACATACGCACTGAGTAACGAGATAAACATATCATTTATATGGACATACTGTATCGATCCGTCTGCTCGGGGCTAAATGTTACCGTACACCATTTCTCGGAACACAAACTGACGTGACGTGCCGTTGCGTGCAAATGCAAACTCCGAGGGGGAGAATTATTAAATCGGGACGTAAACCAACAATCGTCGCCTTGCGCGCCAAGTCCGGATGACACGCGCGTTGATGTGTCACTTCATTATTGCCCGGTCCGAATCGAACCGTGTCGCATATTAATTACCATCCGCCACATCTTCAAGCGTGTAGAGATGGTTTCGATAGGAGGTTTGAAAACAAAACGCAAACATTCTTCTTGGCCACCGTACTCTGGATCGCTTGACTGGGGTGATGACGTGATGCTCTGGTTGGGAGGGTCAGGTCGTCGCTTTTAATTGCAATGGAAACCAACCGTATCGAACCTGGGGAGTCGGATTTTGAAAGCTACCGGAGAGGGGAACCGGGTGAGGATTGAATCGATGAAGAGTATTTGAACAAAGTCGGCATTAGTTGCGTTTTATGTCCGCTATGTCCAGTTATGTTGGGTGTTATGCTGTTAATCGTAATGAGGATCTAAACCTAGTTCGACCATTTTTCAAGCAATGTGGATTTTGTTCAATTTAAAAGCCAACGAAAATAATTAATCACTTATAACGTTCGCATCGCATGCCTGTTCGTAAAGTTTCTCTACCTCTCGCTTTTCTTGTCCCTGATCTCGTACATCCGATGAGCTGTGCTTCTGGTTCTGAGCACTTTCGAGAAAGCACTCAATTAGACACACTTCCATCGTAAAACAAATTATATAACATAATTGAAATGAGAGCAAGAATTTTTAAATTTATTACCCAAACCCGCGAGAGCTTTCTTTCTTCTCATCTGCACCGAGGAAAACGAACGGCGCTAAAAGTGACCGAACCGTGTCTCCGAGTCCGAGGGCTATAAGAGACGGTCGCCATTCATTTGTAAGGGTGAAAATTGAGATCACACTTAGTGGTCAAGGAACGAAGGAAAAACGCTGGCGTTTTGTGGGGTAAAGGACGGTGTACAGTTAATAACACCGGACGTGCGGCATAAAATCTTACCTTACTTAAAGTAACCAGTTGGGGATAACGATGAGGTTAGATTTTATTATATGCGGAGGAATCAGTTGCATGTATTCTTTCATATTATTATCAAAAAAGAAACGTGCTCAGTTCGTGATCGATGAAATGGGAATTATCGTTTTATGAAAGGGCGCAATTAGAGCTTTACGACTCTGAGAACCTATTTAAATTTTATTGGAAAAGCTTTTGCCAGCATGGGATTCCTATTGAGATATTAATGAGAGTTATGAACTTCACTCATAAAATGGTCTTCAGCAATGGCTTTCGTTGATGACTAATGATCTACGATCTTCGATGTATATGGGCTGAGTTTTTACCGGCTATAAAAAAGGTAAAAAAGTCTGCATCTGTTATAGACCGTAAAAATAGAATATATATCTTCAATGTAGCACGATAGCACTCGCACAAAGTTAAGCAAGGGTTGAATCGCTGCAGCCAATATCCTATCCACCAATGGTTCGTGGCTTTTCGGTCCCATCTTTAGCATACAACAACGTTGGACCGAAACCATCGATCCGGTAGTCAAAGAGGTCGGTCGAACCAACAAGCCCATCGCATTTCGCTGGCGTTAAAAGCCTGCGGCATTTAAAAAGGAGGAACCCGTTTCGTGGAATTATGCTTTTTCTTCCAGTTTTTTTTCCTTCAACCACGAAATGCACACACATATGCGCGCGCGCGCGGGATAACGACATGACATATAGGCAGCGAAGGGTTCGCTCCAGCAACCCGCGCCCGAGATTCTGAGGAAGGGATTCCGATTCGAAAGCCGGTTTTATTTTGCGCATGCTGTGGTGGTATTATTATTATTGTAACGTTGTCGAGCCAAGCAACCAAGGCAAGCGGGCCCAAGGGAAGATATAGGGAGCTTGTTTTGGAGTTCACCAGAAGAAGGGGCTCAATATCGGGCAGGAAATGGGACGGGAAACAGGGAGAGGTTTGGGGCCATTTTCTGTGGTGCAAGATTTCGGCCCTTGAACCGTGCAAATTTTGCGAAGAAGTTGTCTTTTTTTCCGGTGGAAGCAAAACCACAAAATCTACCGCAGCGACGTATCTTTGCTCTCTCGTGTTTTTAATTTGAGTTGATGATGGTCTTGCGATTTGGGATCTTGTTCCATTGGTTTTAAGAACTTGAACGTTTAAATGTGTTCTTTTCTATGCCTTATTCGCTTGCTAACAGTTTGCAGATTATAATTACATGTTTCAGATTCTATGAGTCTGTCAAGGATGGGTAAATATAACAACTCTTAAGTGTGGATTGAATCAGCTATGGAGGAGAGGTAGTTTTCAAATTCAATCCAAACTCCCGGGATTGAAGATCAACGACCAGAGAGCAGTTTTGCATCTCCATTCGGAGCCGGGTCCAACTTCAATCCGTGCGAAAGACTCCGCCAAACACCACCAGAGATGAGCTCCGACTCCGTTCGGGCGCTACGGGCATAATTTATGGTCATGTTGTCTGTCTTTCTGGACCGATCGTGGCGGTTTTCTGGTGGTGGAGTTGTTGGGATTCGCTTCGGTCCGCGGAACAGGGAAGGCACAGGGCGGAGCGGGGGCGAATGTAAACAATGTTGTGGCGATGGTTCAGTTGCTGTTGCTTCTGCTTCGGCTGCAGATGAAGGCCTAGCTTGGGTTTGCCACCGAAATCCACATTCGTGGAGCAATTTCCTGCTGCAAGCGGCATGGTAAGAGTGTTTTTAATTTTATCCCATTTTATTGAGTCCACATTGTTGGAGCTTGAATGAATCCCCCAGCGGTAAAAAGCGGGATGGCGTGGAAGAAGATCGCTTGCTGCCGTAGGGGCGTAGATTATGAGCGTCCGTGAATGAACCATAAACCCTGCTAAGATCGTCTGGATCCATGATTCTTGAGGGATTTTATGTTATCATCCGCAAAATGCAGATCGTAAAGTGCTGGAACCGTTCCATCGTTTCTGCCCAGAGTCTGTGATTGAAGTCAGCCGATCTCGTTAAAATATAAACTAAAGTCTACTTGAAGATTAAACACGTTAGAGAAAAAAATCAACAACTTAAATGCTGTAGTTCACACACTCTATAATAACATTATAAGACTTATACGTAAATCTCTCAATTAGCTACGATAATTTATGTTAATAATCACTTAATGCTACTCTTTGGCTCAAACACACATTTCAACGCACACCAATTAAGTGGTATAATGAAACGGTTGTAGTAAAAACACCCTTTTTTTTCGAAAAGATCGCTAATTGTATTTTTACATCACGGAAAGGTGAAAGTTGATCTCATTAAGATAAAATATTAAAGAAAGTGCTTAAAATGTATGACGTTTTCAATAAAACAAGCGCATTTGCTTTGAGAGGTCTTTGTGGTATTCATCGGGGGGCTCTCTTTTCCATTTTGCCCGAGAAAATTCCATCGACCACCGAAACGGAAAAGCCAGCGCCGGAGTCGGAATTATTTATGCCCAACATTCCAATGTCGTTCCGAACTTCGAGCCGGTTCGACGGAGACTATTTCCATTGGTGATCGTGTCGAACATCAGAAAACGCGACCGGATTGTCGCCAGATGTGGGCCAATATATATATACATTTTCTTTTTGCCAACAGATGTGGCGGCGGTACGAAATTTTCTCCGATCCGCACTGACATACGCTTTGGTTGGAAAATTACGGTCACGTTGTTGTAAATACTGTTCGCCACGGTTTAACGCCCCGGATTTGTCTTTTATTTAGTCTTTCACTAAATCGTCTAGTGGCGACCATTTGCTCCCTTTTGCCAAATGGCACCTCAAAGAGTAAACAATGGTTTGTGGATTTTCGCAAGGAAATCTCCTACCAAGCCAAGTTCCTTGTTTAGTGTAAGACGTTGGGTTATTATTTGTTGTTTTAATGGTGATTTGCCTTCCCCGATCAATCTTCTGCGCTTCCGACAGCTGCTGCCGGCATTTGTTTTTCTTTTCCCAATTCCCCTTTTCCATTAACCCAACTCCACCAAAGGAAAATGTGTGGTATTGGTGCTCGGACGATTTTCCTGATCACCGACCGAAGGAGTGATCACTTATTGGCAGACCGGGGATGATGTTTCTCGCATCGTTCTTGGCTTCGGGTGTGGAAAATGGGTAGAAAAACGACCCCACCAAGCAGCGAGGGAGGAAAATGAACGATAAACTGTGAGCTGCTGGAAGGGGGATGGTTGAAATAGTAAAATCTGCGCAAGCCGATTAGGCTACCGGATTTTAAGCGCCGCGGCCGTTCGATTATGGTTATGAAGATGTTGATGATGATGGGTGGGTGTGTGTGTCTGTGTGCAAATTCTGCAGGTTGCTTTATCGGTTCGGCTCACCATTGGGAGTGATACGGGCGAGAGGAGCTTTCTCGTTTTTCTCCATCTCAGATATTCCTAGTTTGGGATGTTTGCAATTTTCTCAACGGTATTTAGGAGAAACGTCAGCGAGCATACTTTGCTACAAAATCCCATCGAGGAAAGATCACTTGAGTTTCCAAGCACAACATTTTTTAATCATTCTCGTCATACAACGTTTGTGTTGAGTTTCCTTTCCAGCTGCAGTCGAAAGAAAACGCCCCATTCAGAAGCTGATGTCATCGTGCTTTGCTTTTTTGGTCCCGAAATAAAGTTTTCCGCATGGTTTCCTTGTTCTTTCCACGCATTTTGCTCTCCTCCGTTTTGATTCTTCAAGCAAAGCAAGTAATATTTGTTGACTGTGGACAACACCGGGACGTTGTTTGGTATGTTTTGCACTCTCCTAAATCTTCTCCCGGGTGACAGTTTGCTTTCACTGCAACCGAGTATCTTCCCTTTGCTAGAGAGTTCGTCCCGTGCATTTCCAGAGGATTAAATCGTGCGAAAAATGTGCCTGGTTGCAGTTAAAAAATGAATTCCTACCGTCCACCATAAATTTGATGCTATATTCGTGGGAAGCCGAGGAGTAAAATAAACACATCCGGAGACAACCACCGGCACTGTCTCTGACACTGGGGACGTTAATTTCCTCAAGCAAAGCAAACCGCAGCGAAATGCAACCACCTATAGAGCATGGCCACCCATGCCAGCTGCCTTCTAGATTCGAAGGCCCCAAACTCCAACATGGAACGGCCGCAACAATGGAACATGTCTCGTGGTCCATTTGTGCGTGCGTGTTAAATGTGTTTATTTTGCGGTAGCGCACATCCCGTATGACATGACGATGACAGAACGAACGCCAGGGAAATCGGTCGAAATAAAAATAAACCCATTTGGGGCGCGGGTGGAAACAGGCGTCCACGAGTTGCTCCACTAATCCCCGAACACGAACCGGGCGGGAAAGGATTGGGAACGCGAAGCTCTGGTTAATGCCCATCGGACACGGCGGATCGCCCGGATCCCGGAGAAAACGGTTCCACCGATCGCGGAGGTTCTGGCGAGTTTTTGGAGTGGCCCGAAATCGATTCCAATACACAAACCGTTTCCAATTCGACTCCAATTCCGTTCTTTTTTTTCGGTTGGTGCGGTCCCAATTCCGCTCGATGACGATGATCGGCCATCGCCAATACGGCGTAACGGAGCTGCTTCGAGTCTGCGCTCCAATAGTTTTCCGGGACTCGGACTGGCTGTTTTCGTACGCGTGTGTGTGTCGATTTCCATGCCGCAACCCGCGCAAAGTCTTGGAGAGATGAACCGAAGAAAAACGAGGGAACGGTTTCGGACCGCGGACGTTCGATCATTCGCTTATTCAATCTGCGTGCGCCTCGTGAGCTTGTAATAACGGACAGACACCTCATCTCTGGGTGGATGGATGGAGACTTGAAGCGAACAGATCCAATGTACCGTTGCCTGGGCAACCCAACCCGGACGGAGTCGGTAGCCAAGTGCTGCTGCTGGCTCACTTCGACTAATTTTCCATTCTGTTTTTCCACCACCTCCAGCTTCGGAAATGTTACCATCGATCGAATGCAAACGATTCTGCAAGTGAGAAAGGAAAGGAACAACCGAGTGGGAGCTAATCGATACGCCAAAGAGTGAATCGATTACTTTAGAGATTGGTGTATTTTTGGGCAGTTTTTCCTGCGTGAGAAAAAAGGGCTTTTACAAAGGTTTAAAAACAAATTGCAGCTGGTTTCACTTGATGTGCCATATGTTGTTGACGATTAAGTTACTTCGATTAAGTAGTCCACGTTTTTAATAAATCTGATGCGACGGGCCAATTTCCAAAGCTGATGGTGCTCTGGATTGAAATTGGAAAATGATGGACATGAATTTGTGGTACATTGAAGCACTTTATTTTTAAGTTTAACAATTGAATTCGATTCTGCAAACAGTTGTGTCCAATATTTCAACATTCGCTGCTATATCCATGCCTTTCGTTGATACTGCAAATATTGTCACCTCTAATAGTCAAACGGTAAAAGAAACATTCGACACCTCCGGGGCATGTATTCCATAAATAATGTTCGTCGTGCGATAGTATGCTTGTCACAAAAAAAGCGCGTCATGCCTTAAAGACGGAGAAGTTAGAAACGAAAGAAAACAACCGCTTGTTACAGCTTGCAAGTTCCTTTGCGTATGACTTATGCGACGACATTAATTCACACCTCGGAGCAGGAAAGTGCTGCGATGGTGATGGCTTGTGTTTGTACCGTCTTTGCACTTGGGCGAAAGATGTACGAAAACTCCAGCTTCCCAAGGTGTCGCCGGGTTTAAAACGTGCCCGGTGTTAGTCACCCGCTCTTTATTCCTTACAAGGTCCGAGCATGAGAGGTTGCCTCCAATGAATCGTGAGGATCAGGCTGACCTCGACCGGTGGATGTGAGGTGGGAGATCTCTTGCACTTTTTTCCTTCACTCCGCACGATGCGGATGAAAACGATGTACGCAAATCTGACACGGTGCCGGATAGGTGTTGCATATATAAATTTACAGCGTGAATTACGATGTTGAATAAACATTAGCCACGGGAAGGAAAGATTATCCACCCTGAGATGCCCTGCATGCTCGTATGGTTGGCCAACCTTTCATAAGATGTTTTCCACAGGAAGGTTACGTCGAGACGGGCATGTCAAATAATACGTTCAATTTGACAAATAAGCTGCTGTGTAACGCGACATCGAGCAAGATGGTGTCATCTCCAAACCATTCGTGCATTTAGCAGGCTTAAGGTGATAATCTTCGATCAAATATGTGCTGCACAGTGGTTGCACGGACTGGATCATTAAGTTGAAGTCCAGAATAACTTCTTTCGTTTAACCGTACTGGAAAAGATTGGAATGTAGTTCAATTTACCCGATCAAGTCCTGGTTTGTAGTCGCAAAGTCTTTGGTTTGAAGGGCACTGGTTTGAAATATCACGCTCACCCTAGGCTCAGCCACCCCATTCACTCAATGAAACGCTTAAATATGGGAAGATGGGGTAATACGCACCCCTTAAGGAAAACTCTTTCAAAGAACTTGGCTAGGTATTGTTGACTTTTCCAATTCATTTGGTACACTAAGGTTCTAACTAGTAACCTGTTAGAGTACTTTTGCCTTTTTTTCTACACAAAATCATGAAACATCATTTGAAAAAAGTTCGATTTTTGATACACTGGATCTGGATGGGGGCAAAATGCGCCTTTGTTGAGGTAAAATGTTCCTAAAGAGGCAATACGCGCCAAAACGAAGAGAAAAAAATGCACCATAAGATGCTCAATAAAATAGACTTCCACAATCCACTCTTTAAATCAAAACTTTTGGATGAAATAAAAAGAGTGAAAATTACGTCAGAACCGGTTCGAACTGGTAATTTAGGTTGTTTTGCTTTTATTTCGCGTTTTTGTTGATGTAGAGGTATCAAACTTATACTTTTTATGCGACTAGAACGTGATTTTCATAAGAAATTGGAAAAGGTACGTTATGCCTCAGGGGTGCGTATAACCCCAGCCACTCCTACATACATACACTTCACGCTCATTCATGCACACCACGCGACGCGAGGTCGCGGTTTTTCGTGGATAAACACTCGCCAACATTAAACACCGCTTTGGCCATATTTGGATAAACAATTTCGAACCCGCTTTAGCCATCGGCCACATCTGTGGAGTATCGCCAGTATCGATCATCAGCTGGTTGTTTGTAGGCCCGTTTTGTGGTGGTGCTCGTGAGATGAAGGTTGAACCTGCGAGGCCTCGACGCCGAGAGGAGGAAGGCTTTCGGCAAGAGGCGAACGAAGCCCTGTGTTGTGTGTCCCAGATTCGAGGTGACCTCGGGGAGTTTGTTTTTGTGCTTCTCGACTCCAGACGATGACGCTCCACGCGGGTGTGATTCCAAACAGACTTATCGAAGGTCGAAGGTCGAATCGCGAGTTCCTCACACGCGACCATTTGATAAGACACTGTTCGGCGCAAAAAGACAAGAAACATCGAAGCGAATGACTTCACCGTTGGTTCCCAGTTGGAACAGTGGGTTTTGCGAAATCATAGAGAAATGGCAACATTGTTGTACTCCCGATCGATGTTTAATTTTAGGCCATATCCATAAGCGTCCCAGACTCCGGGTAAATGGTTTCTGATGTTTGTTCCATGTTCGTTCACATTTCTCCAACACGTTCCTATTCCTTGCACGAGATGACGTCATGGTGCGCAATCGGGGTGTGGACCTTTGCCTCCGAAGTCGTCCTCCTCTCGTGGATTTAACCCGCTTGGACGCGCGCGAATGTTGCAATGTTCTAAAATTAATCTTTCCTTTCCTCGTCGGCGCCGTTCGGCGATGGCAAAAGCGCGAACAGATCGGAAACAGAAGCGGAAGAACGGTGTTTTCTGCCGTCGACCGTCTGGGCACGTTCCGATCCGGACCGGGGGGAACTCAAGTTTTTCGAAATGAATTACAACAAAACAAAAAAAAAAGAACAAACCGGTCGGGAATGGTCCATGGAAAAGGAAATCGTTTGAAAAATCGTAGCGCGTTCGTGGAAAAGTGTTCATGTTGTCCTAGTTTTTTGGGGGTTTTTAATTTTGGCTCGAGAAATTATGACCCATCGTCGAGTGCAGTTTTCCATCGCACGGTCGAGTTTATCCCGAGCTCGCCGAACAACATATGGCCGCCTCGAGATCCATTCTGCACGCGAGAGATGTAAACGCGCTGCTATTTCACAATTTTAGCATTAAACAACAGCTCCCCTCTCGTGTCCCTCTCCCGCCACCGTTAAAAGCGATAAACAGATGTCTACCTGTAGTTGTGGCGAGCGAATGTCTTTCATTTTGTTACACGTTTTTGTAGTTTTCCTCCCCAACGTCGTTTTAATAAACGGCCACGCAAAAGCGCCCAAGCAGCTGTTGACAGAGGAAGAACTTAACCCCGTACAGCTTGGTTTTTATGCGCTCGAAACCCCAACCAACGAAGTGGGCGAAGGAGGAAGGGGTGAGGTGGATTGATGGATACAGGCCGGACCTCTGAGGTGTATGCTGTATGCTGAATCGGTCATCGCTCGGTATCGCGACGGTTTTATTATAATAGATTCACTGCACGGGAACGTCAGGCGGCTTTCGTTCAGCAAAAGACGCCTCAACCGGTCATCAGTCCTTCCGTCCGAACACCCAACTTCCCCACCCAACCCCACCCGTTGATGGGCTCCTTCGGCTCGGGACATTAGTAGTCACCTGGGGTTGATCGGGTTGGGGGTTTGGTTGGCGCCTCGAGTCATAATCGAAGCGTCCGCTTTTTTTTTTCTTTTTCGGTGTGTTTGTATGTTTTTCTTTACTTTACGATCCATCGATCGATCGTGCCGCGTAAGAAGCGCAATCCCTCGAGGGGTCCGTGCCAAGGTGGGAAAGTAAAACGTAAAGCACATTTAGAGAACGTTCACTCCACACGGGAGGGATTATCGGCGGATTGTCTGGCAGAAGGTTTTGGGTGGATGATATCTTAATGTTGAGCTAGGCTTAGTAATGATTTGGAAGGTAGATTGAATCATCCATTCTTCTCCATCTTTTAGTTTCTACTCTCGGACAGCATTTACCTAAATTTGAAGAATTTTAAGACCACTAAATGACTGGAGAAATTTATTTAAAAATTTAACGACTTTGTGTTATTCTAATGATCAAAACTATTTACGTAAAATTATAACACTTCAAACCTACAACCTTTAGATGTTTTTGCACTAGCGGTTGTTATTTTTCCCTCGAGTGAAAGCAGATTGTTCCATTCCTACCCGAAGTCTTGAATTTGGGCTTTACTGGAAAATGTCTGCCAACGGTCAACATTTTCACGCTTAGCAACGTGGTAATGTTTGTACACTTTCGTCATTGCTTTCTTTAAAGGGACGTAGAAGTAGAAAAGGGGGGGTGTAAAAATAACCTTCATACTCATCGCACAAACCAAGACCAGTTTTTCCAAGTCCAGGAGAGCGTTCTGATCATCACTCCCTTTAAACATTTTCCGGACAAACGCGCT